>JARLTB010000059.1:8327500-8787500 GCA_030141615.1 Unio pictorum
GAGATGATGGCAGCCAGCTGGAATCCTATGGCAAGTACAACCAGAGTTACTAAAACTCCTGCAAAGATGGTGTATTATTTTGTGTAGGCTATTTCACTTCAAGTCATGAGTTGGGTGGGGATATGGTATGGTCAAGTTGGGATGATTTGGTGATAGTGGAATGCAACCTTTTTAAAAAAATCAAAACTGAAATGGTGCAAGATGAATTTAACATACAAATCCAACAAAAAGTTTGTCTATTATCTTTCCATCTTGTGATAAATTCAAAATAGAATAAATTATACACAATCTGTAAAACAAAATATTTTTTTTAATACAACAAAACATGACTAAAGTCAGTGAAATGTACACTTTAGGAACGAGCATGCCTTATATTCAGGTTAAAAATCAAAATGAAATTATGAAAGGATTTTTTCCTTGGGGGGGGGGGGGGGGGGAGAGCACAGAGTGGCTGAGTTGTCTAAAGCACTCTCAATTATAGATCACTGCCATCTCACCACTATATGCATGGGTTCGAGTCTCTGATTCAGCCAATGTGGGTATGTGAGAAAGCATGCCAGTAGCTTCTTGCGGGTTGGTGGTTCTTTCTGTTTTTTTTTTCCTCCACCATTTATACTGGCCGCCATGTCTAGCCTATCTTGTGCTGAAAAAATGGCGTTAAACTCAACAACAACAACAACAAATTTCCTTGAGGAACAGATGTCCTCTATGCAGCCATGTGACAAAATACTGTCAGGAGTATTTACCTAAAAAATAACACATTAGTCATGTGATAAAACTGAATTTGTTCATTACCTCCTAAACTGCCCATAATAAGTTTCTTTCTGCCAATTCTCTCCACTAGCCAGACCCCAATGATGGTGAAGATAAAATTGATGGATGCTGTCCCTGCGGCCAGCCAGATAGCATCACTCTGTTTTTGAATCCCTGACATTTTTATAATGGTGGCACTATAGTACCTAAATAATAATAAAAATAATAATAACAATAATAATAATAATATAAATAATAATAATAATATTAATTTTTAAAAAAACTATTATCTGTTGATACTTTTTTTAAACACAATTTTATTATTATTAAAATCCCAGCAAAAATGTAATAATAATAATAATTAGTTCAGAACCATTTTCATTTAGGACCAAACTAAAACATTGTTTCCACAAATGGAATACACTCCAGCCCAATTGATATTATCTTGTGTTCCACGGGGGTGGTGGGGGGGGGGGGGTGTCCTTGACTTCTTCCCTTCATTCTATACACTCAGCCGTTCTCAATGTCCATAGATCATCATCCAGTGTCCCACCAACTGTACACTGATGACACCCAAATATACAAATCCAGCCACTCAAATGAAATTGATGTTACCATCCAAGGTGTGGAGAGATGCATTTCTGTGTTAAATCATGATGACATGTAACAAACTGCAGATGAATCATAAAAAACTGAAGCCATTCTGATCACTACACAAAGAGTTTCTCATTCAAATCTTTTACCTCAAACAATAAATATCAGCACCAGCATTAAATTAACAGTCAGTATGAAACCTAGGTGTTACTCTTGACAGTAATCTCACACTGCATCAACATGTCATGAACATGCAAAGCTGCATATCTTGAGCTGAGACACATCAGCTCCATTCGCAAATATCTTTCTGTTGATGCCACTAAAACACTTATGTTTTCATTAGTACTTTCAAGACTGGACTACTGTAACTCAATTCTATCTGGTTTGTCTCAATATCTTCTCCAGAAACTTCAAAACACAGCTGCTCAGATCATTCTTAGAGTGCCACCATCAGAGCACAGCTCCCCCTGCTCTGTATCTTACACTGGTTATCCATACGATCCAGAATCAAACACTAAATTTGTTCTCTGTGCTACGTTTCAGTGACAAACTCCAATCCAACATACCTATATGAGCTCACCCATGTGTATACACCAGCAAATTACTTACACTCCTCTCCTGACAAATGTATACTCATTATTCCCACTATGAAAAAGAAGTCATATGGACAACATTCTTTTGCATACCTGGGCTCAGCAATGTGGAACAAAGTGCCCACTGAATTTAGGCACAAAGAAACAGTGATCTCATTCGAAAGCACTCTTAAAACTCACCTTTTTCGATTGCAAGAACAAACTTAAAGACCTAATAATGTTTCCTACCTTAAATATTTTCAGCATGTTTTACGTTTTTTAATTTTGTGGTGTTTGTTTTGTGATCATATCATTATTTATGATTTTTATGTTATAGGTGTTGTCTAATGTTGTAAAGCGCTTTGAGCTTCTAAAGAGTAGGCACTATACAAAGTCCTCATTCTTATTATTATTATTATAATAACATCATAAGAAGTCATTTAGTGAAAAGTCCATAATGATGTGGAGTAGGGATAGCAAGATACTGAAGATGGCCGTTGCGGTAGCCACACTAGATGTCAAGTCAGCACAACTTTCACTCAGTACTAACTTGGCATCATTTTGGTGAAAACCCCATGTTGAGATGACTTGTTATTCTGGAAAGAAGTGGCAAGAGTTTTAAGATTTTCATTTATGACCAACATGACTTCATAACCAGGAAATGCAAGAGCTCAGATGGTAGCAAATCAAGCTCACTGTCCAAGGTTTGTGGCTTTGATACTCGCTCAGATCAGCCCATGTTGGCTGAAATGACACTTGGTTCCCATTTCAGGGGCATCAAACAGCTATTGATGTGTTTAAAGTGTAATGAAAGCCCACAAAAACAAACAAAAATAGCTTTTAGTTAAAATCCCATGTCAATATAACTTTCCATTTAGAAACTCTGGCAATTATAAGATTTTCAAGATGGCTAACATGGTGGCCATACTGGATGTGAGATTGATACTATTTTCATTCAGTATTAATCTAGGAGGAATAGCAGATGGCCATTGTAGTGGTCAAATTGAATGTCAAACTAGCACCATTTTCATCCAGGACCAACTAGACCTTATTCTAATGGCCATCCATTCATAGAAGTAGATGGCTGCTGTAGTGGCCATATTGGATATCTGAGCAGTGTCATTCTTGTTCAAGACCAACTAAACCTTAGGATGAATGTGTGTATAGAATTTATGTGAATCCTACAAGTAACTTAGAAGGAGTTTGTGTGAACACATAGACCAGTAGTGGACTTCAGACAGCAGATTATCACATAATCTCTACAAACAGCAGATTTGTAAAATTTTTGTACAAAAGATTGTTTAATGAAACAAATTTCTTTTTACAGACATTCATGTTTCTCCCTCTAACATGATCTTTGAGTTACAAGGAATGTATCCTTTTCTGTGTACTGTGTCTCCAAAAATAACAAAAGGCAAAATAATGCTCATCAGAATCAATATTCAAAGAGAATAACTCTTCCACATTAAACCATGTGCTGTTTAAAGCAGACAGTTGAGAAAATGATTGATTTTGAGTGCCAAAGAAGTATATTCAAAATGCTATAAATTATATTAGTGTTATCTGTAACTTCAATACATACATTAATTTTAAAATGTGAAACAGAAAATTAAATTTTTGTATTAAAAAAATACGAACTTTTTTTCTTTTATTGGAGAGCTGAAAATCAGGAGTTTCTCTTAAAAATCGGGGAATCGGGAGATAGGTCCAAAAATTGGGATTCTCCTGATTTTTACAGTATGGTTGGCAGGTCTGGTACCGTATGTCTTGGGTTTGTTGAGTTATGCTGGTTACAAGCAACAACCCATGTGAATATATTAAGTTAAATATCAAGGGGACATAACTATTAAAAATGGAACTATCAAGACAAAACCAATAAAAGGCACAGCTAGGTCTGCAAGACAACATAAATGCTACATAGTTTGCAAGCTAGTATGCTTACAAGGATATGATGTGGAGATGCATTATTGATGGGAAAAGGGTAGAGCTGTTCCAATTAATCTAGTTAAATAGAGCATCACACATTCAACCAGTTTAGTTGATTAATTGAGTACAACTTTTCATGATCGAGTTTCTTTAAGGCACTGATAAATTAATTATTGCTACTGAGTTGTAATCACCCCAAAATATATCAATTTATATAAATAACTGTATAGACTATGCTAAATTAATGATAGCACAAAGAATGTTTTGTTTAATACATGTTTCTAATGCATTTCTGAAACAAAATTTAGCTGTGACATGTGACCCACTTTAAAAATGGCAAGCAAAAGTGAAAGTGAACTTTGCTGAAATCGAAAGTGTGTGCTGGGCCTACTTTGGGATCCAGAAAAAGGAAGATGGCCCAGAAAGCAACAACAATCTATGCCTGACGAATGTGATTTCATGTCATGCCAAAAAAAATACACTAAAAGACTTGTATACAATCTTGAATGAAAGCATTTTTGTTTTAATTGTATGACCTTTTCTTGGTGAGTCTTGACATTTACTTATAAAAACAACAACGTATAGATAAATAAATATTGTTTTATATTACAATATAGGCCTAAAGGGTAGGGTGAATCACACTGCATTGACAAACATTGTTATAAAATCGTTCTGTAAAAAATGTCCAAATAAAATGACAAATTAGAGCAAATGGGAGGTTAAGACATATTTTATATTCATTTATGCCTTTAGATGGAATTTGGATAAATAACATATAAAGTTCATAAGCATTTCTTATGAGAGTATTTTCAGTCAAGTAAGCAATCTTATCAATAAAAAGTGTTATCAGCTCAAACCAGAAAATGCGGATGTAATGGTGATTTTCCGGAAGAATATGAAGTCATACAGATTTGTTCTGAATGTTGATTGAATGCTATATGTATTACCTTATTACCTTAGTCAACATACAGAAACCTCTTCAGTTCAGAGTTGAAAATTAAAGAATTTCTAGATTTAAAATATTGCTGTTGTTAATTAAGTTCATCATCTAATTATAATCATGACTAAGTGGTTCTAGTCATTACAAAATTTGGATGACAAATGACTTTACTTTCTCTTGTTATAACAAATAAACACAATTTTCTTTTTTTAATGAACCCAATCTATTTAAAAACAAATAAACACAACTTTGATAATTTCTTTGTACTTAGAGAAATATAACAAACTCTGAATTATCCTAAATAATTAAGTCCTATTACAAAAATTAGTATTATACATTAGTAAAACCCTAACTAAAACTGATGCACTATTTTGATCATTCTGGTCATGCGGCAGCCATATTTAATCAATTAATAATAGATCATCGATCGGTTGGTGTAACTGATGATCGATCAAGAAACTTCAACTGATTTCCAACACTTTAAATGGGCAACAACTCCTCAAAATTTGACCCACAAAGGCAAATTTATATGCAATACATATTACCTGCCAAATGGTATTCACCATTGTTCAAGGCTTGCAGAGCTATGTTGTTGGTTACCATAATGAACCAACATATAAGGGAGGCATTTGTTTCATTTCTTTTTAAGGAAGAAAGGTGTAGAAAAATATTGATGCAATCATACTGGGATGTGTCATTACGAGCACTGACCATATGGCCTGTTATGAGATAAAAGGAAACATATATGGGTAGTGGGTTGCGGTGGTGGTCCCTAATTTAACATCTTCATACTTACATTGCATTCTCCAATTCTCCAAACATTTGGTGCCAGTACTTTCGAAAACAAATATTTTATAATGTACTTATTTTGTCTTTGTAAAGGTTTGAAAATACATATAGCCCATTCTAGTGTATTTTCCTCCCATTAATTTCATCATTTAATTTTTACTACACATTTATTAATTAATTATTAATTAATTAACATGCTATTAATTGCATGTATAGTATTAGTAAATTTAAGTTCCTTAATTTCAACTCACTTTTTCTTTCAAAGACTGTCACAAGCATCTTTTACTACCACAATCTCTACTCTAGTGATTTCTATGTTCCTCCAATATGTTACTTACACACACAAATCAGGGAGGTAATGCCTGCTTCAACAATAGTGATGTTAGCAATTCTAAAAGAATCAATTACAAATGATGCAACAGAATTATAAGAACAATAAATAACAGGATCTGCGGCATGAAGGATTGAAAAAAAAAAAATCAAAACAGAAATGTTCAAATTTAAAGGCATACAATGCTGAGGCAAAGGAAGTTGTTTCTTTCCCTACCTACATTTAGGTAGATGACCGGGACTGATACGATCAGGGCTTCGGGTCATTACATAATACCAACCAATGAGATGCCACAGATCCTTATAAAGATATTCTGTGCCCATGTCTCAGATTAAGAATTTTTGCTATCAGTTATGTGCAGACAAAAAACAATGCATAATACATTTAAGATTGGATCCAACTTTAGAAAACATTAATTTAAATTTAAACAGCAAACAGTTTTTAAGATTAAACATAAATCTGAATGTAATGAAGTAATGCAACTGCTCCTTACATGACTGTGTTGATGCCACTCAGCTGCTGAAACAACTGGAGACCACAGCCAACCACAAGTGCTCTACGCACTGTCGGAGTCTTCAATACCCTCATAATATTTAGACCTGACTCTGCAACATGAAAATGTAAATTATTGGAAAGAATCACAGAAATCATAGAACAATCGTGAACCAAAAAGCAAGTTGCACAAAATGTTAAGTCAATGTCATTTTGTGTTAAAAGTATAAAAAGATATAAAGAGAAAGCACTGGATGTAGTCGGAAGTGGGGGCAAGAGGGTTTGAAAGAAATTGAGAAAGAGGGAAAAAGACAAAAGACAAACTAATTGAAAGGTTGATAGATGTTGGGGTAACAGACAGACAGACAGATAGAAGTAGAGAAAAATTGAGGCAGAGAGAAAAGACAGATGGACATGCAACGAAAAAGAGACAAACAGATGCAAAGGTGAATAAATGTGGGGAGAACACTGTAAGGCAAACAGAAGCAGGCTTGAATATGGCATTGAGAAGAAAAAAGATGGCCATATCACAAGAAAGAAAAGCATCAAATTGATACAAGTACATACCATCTGTTCCTTCTTCTTGTTTTTTGAAAGAAAACTTAACTTCTTCTAGTTCCTTCTTTACATTTTTTGTCCCCCTAATCCTCATCAAGACCTCTTTTGCACGATCATTGCGACCCTTTTTGATCAACCATCGAGGGCTCTCTGGCAAAAACAGAAAGCCAATGAACTGTATTGCTGATGGCATTCCTGCTAAACCCAACATGTATCTGAAATTTTTTAAACAAATTTGAGAATTTCAAGTACAGTATTTCCTATCTGATATTATGGGCAAGTCCATTGTCACAGACTGGACATTTTGGGGTAATTGGTCAGTCCTCCTAATATCTCCCTCATTAAACAGTTCAGGCAAAACTTTATATGTTTGGAAGAATTAACACATAGAAGGCTTCAATGGAAGCATATTGTTATTGTATATATTGTTCACAGTTTCCTTTGAAATCAGGAGAGGTTTAATTTTTGTGCAATGTATGGGACTCTGTGAACAAACTGGCGCTTTTGCCAAGTTTCACTTACATGGAATTGAAACCACCAATGAATCTGACATGCAAATTACCACAACCACAAAAACACCAATAACTTTAACTGTCTGAAAACTGAAAAATTCTACCACGAAAAGTTTAATGTTTGTGTGGTGACCCTTTTTGTCACAGATGAGATAACATTCATCACTGATCAAAAACTCTATTTAAAGTGTTACAATTATATGGTCATACACTAAATATCAAAAGAAGCAAACCGACAAGTTTGGTAACACTTTAAAAAAAGATATATTATCAAAGTCATAAATAAAAATGTGACAGGAACTTATAATATCAAGTGAGTCCAAAATACTCTTGAAAGAGTTATATTCCAGTCCAAAATACTCTTGAAAGAGTTATATTCCAGTCCAAAATACTCTTGAAAGAGTTATATTCCAGTCCAAAATACTCTTGAAAGAGTTATATTCCAGTCCAAAATACTCTTGAAAGAGTTATATTCCAGTCCAAAATACTCTTGAAAGAGTTATATTCCAGTCCAAATGAATGACAAGTTCCATATAAACTTCAAAACTGGAATGTATGTTTGAGAATTGTGACATTGTCAAAGTGAGATTGTCCATAACTCCTTTGAACAATTCACAATAGTTACAAAATAATATTAAAGTCCAAAACATGAGCACCAAAATGTGCTGATGTCATTTACATGTTTTACAGTTATAATGAAATGGTGAAAGTGAAATGTAGAATCAAAATTTTTTTCTGCAAACTTAGGTATCTGCCTTTTATAAACCAGCTTCATCCTTTTGTACCTGTAATGGAGGAATAAAACTTATATATCGGTAGCTGTATTCTACAGGCATTAACTAATGGTGTTCGACTATGCAACAGAAAAAGTGAAAACCACTAAGTTTTGTAAAACTCAACACATAAATTATGTCCCTAGTATAATACAACTGAAATTAACAAGGAACTTGATGTACTGTGAATTAAATCCCAAAACAGTCCAAACAAATGTCTATTGCATGTCCAAAAGTATAAAGTATTTCAAATTAATTCCAGTGGTGTTCCTAATTAATTCCAATCTTGAATGTGCTGATGTACCAGTGGCCTTAAATGGGCTAATGTACCAACAGTCTTGATGTATCACAATATAATCCAAAATGTCCTTGAATGAATTCAAAATAATTTGAACAGAGAGATTTTGTCCTAAAATCAATGAGAAATGAAATTTTACAATAAAACTGAAGTGCACAAAAATAATTGAACACTTAGTTCTGTTGTAAGTGATGTGCAAATATAGTTATATGGATTTCAACTAAATAAAAAATAGGTGGATTTTTCTGGATAAAATTTGAGCATGTAGTCATTCCCCAAATTGTTAACCAAAAATAAACCATGGTCGCATTATTGAATTTGATTCTTTTGAGAAAACAAGGTAATATTTTAGTTAGATATACACTCTGTATGATTATTTAAATAATGTATGTTTGATATAACTAACCATGATATGCAAAGATATAAAAACAATATTTGACACAATAACACCATTTTAAGGGTTTTAGTGGTGGTTCATATATTTAGGGCAATTAGATTAATGTGTATTGTTTGGAGTGATCAGTAGAACAAAAACCCTAAGGTTTGATCTGCCAGCATATGCGATAGCAGATTAGGATCTGTGTATTCAGTTATGTATATGCTACTTACCTCCAACCATCTGCTTTGTCATAGCTGAATGCTCCAGCCAGGACACTGGCTACAAACTGACCACCAGTGATAAATAAGTTGTTGACAGTTACTAGTCTGCCACGTAAGTGAAGCGGTGCACACTCTGCTATATAAACTGGCACTGTCATAGATGTCAAACCTGAAATTAACAAAAATAATGAATATAATGATGATTATCACATTCATTGTAAAATCCTACTCTTGAATATTACACACATAAAATCCAACTCTTGAATATTACACACATAAAATCCAACTCTTGAATATTACACACATAAAATCCTACTCTTGAATATTACACACATAAAATCCAACTCTTGAATATTACACACATAAAATCCTACTCTTGAATACTACACACATAAAATCTTACTCTTTAATACTACACACATAAAATCCTACTCTTGAATACTACACACATAAAATCCTACTCTTGAATACTACACACATAAAATCCTACTCTTGAATATTACACACATAAAATCCAACTCTTGAATACTACACACATAAAATCCTACTCTTGAATACTACACACATAAAATCTACTCTTGAATACTACACACATAAAAACCTACTCTTGAATACTACACACATAAAATCCAACTCTTGAATACTACACACATAAAATCCTACTCTTGAATACTACACACATAAAATCCTACTCTTGAAAATTACACACATAAAATCCTACTCTTGAATACTACACACATAAAATCCTATTCTTGAATACTACACACATAAAATCCTACTCTTGAATACTACACACATAAAATCCAACTCTTGAATACTACACACATAAAATCCTACTCTTGAATACTACACACATAAAATCTTACTCTTGAATACTACACACATAAAATCCTACTCTTGAATACTACACACATAAAATCCTACTCTTGAATACTACACACATAAAATCCTACTCTTGAATACTACACACATAAAATCCAACTCTTGAATATTACACACATAAAATCCAACTCTTGAATATTACACACATAAAATCCAACTCTTGAATATTACACACATAAAATCCAACTCTTGAATATTACACACATAAAATCCTACTCTTGAATACTACACACATAAAATCTTACTCTTTAATACTACACACATAAAATCCTACTCTTGAATACTACACACATAAAATCCTACTCTTGAATACTACACACATAAAATCCTACTCTTGAATATTACACACATAAAATCCAACTCTTGAATACTACACACATAAAATCCTACTCTTGAATACTACACACATAAAATCTACTCTTGAATACTACACACATAAAAACCTACTCTTGAATACTACACACATAAAATCCAACTCTTGAATACTACACACATAAAATCCTACTCTTGAATACTACACACATAAAATCCTACTCTTGAAAATTACACACATAAAATCCTACTCTTGAATACTACACACATAAAATCCTATTCTTGAATACTACACACATAAAATCCTACTCTTGAATACTACACACATTTTGCATTTTCTTCTTGCCTAAAACTGAGACAGGATTTCCTCCCTAAATGGTCTGTAAAGAACAAAACAGATGAGAGCACCATCCAGAAAAAAAGACAAGAAATTCAGACAGCATGCAAAATGGTTATTCTTGGGATTTAACCAAATCGAGTTATGTGTATATTGATATAACTATTGTAAATATTTAAACCATGAAGGAGTATGGTATGTATCTTCATGGTTTACAATAAACTTTCATTTATTAATGTTTTATCTTTGACAATAAATGCAGCAACACTGGGGCAATAAGGTTATACAAAATAAACATGAAGATATGAATTTTCTCTCATATATTGGATGATATTTTATTTTTATCATGAGGTGCAAGATGAAAAATGTAATGGAATTCATATGTATCCTTCTCTCTGCATTTCTCCCCCAACCCCAAACAAACTGTAATTTTTTTTTAGTATTAATTGATGCAATTTCCCTATTGCTGTTAATCTGAAATAGAATACAGTGATGCATTTAATATTTATGAAACCGGATGTTATTATAATTTAATTCCATACAGAATTGCAAGTTTTATCCTCTCTGTAACTCAATAAAGTTTCGGGTCAACATCATGATATGTAGCTAAAAGTACATAATACATTTAAAAAACTGAATGTGAAACAAATTAGGTACTTTTATTTACATTTAATGATCCTGACTGAAAAGGTTACTGAGTTACAGATTCGATAAAATTTGTGATACTGTGTGGAACAAAGTGATAAACACATTCCAAGGTATTTATCTGACCTCATTTTATACTGAGCATCCACTTATATATGGCTGAAGGAATTCGCCAAATTTGCTGATTCAACTTATACCCCACATTGACTAATAGGATGGCAAATATGGTAAATACAATTAACATATTCTATTATATAATTATGGCAATTCATTCAGCAATGAATATATAAAATGTAAATTCTACACACTTCTAAAACTTCATTACTAAGCAAGCAAGACTACATACAAATAAACAGAACTACTGAAGAGGTATGAGGCAATGCAAGTTAAAACAAAAACTGATATGGAAAGATGAAAGCCAAAGATTTGACACCAATCTCACAGATTTGATACTACTTCAGTGCTCTAAAATAAATTGTAAACATTAAAGTTTAAGTAGAATAAGGAACTAATATTGGTGGTTATTTTAAATGTATATTTTTCAAACTTTAAAAATTGTTTGGATTGTATTTCTTTTGCTATATTGCCATTATTAAATGACATTTGAATGAAAATGATGTAACCCTTCAGTAATCTTTACAGCGGGCTATTCGTAATTAAAAATATTAATACACAACTAATTTTAAAAAATAACCTCGAGTGAATGTCACTTACGGTATACCATGATAAGAGTATGCATATAAACTTACCAATCCCAATTCCTAATATACTTCTTCCAATAATCAGCATTGCAACATTTTTTGCAAAGGCTAAAACAACAGCACCGGCAGTAAAAACAACACTTGCTATCAATGTTGTTGCCCTTCGACCAAAGAAGTCATTTAGAAATCCGCCAACCAGTGCAAATATAAATGCAAATCCAATCGTGACGCTTACAATGATTTCCTCTTGTAAAGATGAGAGGTTGAAAAATTCTTTTAACAGCAGCATCGCCCCTGATACCACCCCCGTATCATATCCAAACAGAAAACCCCCAATAGCTGAGAAAAATGAAAGGGTGTAAACAAAACATGGTGTCCTCCCGGTTTCTGCTTTGCTATCCAATTCAGACTCCATGCTAACATTGTCATCTTCAGAAGTGTATTGGACTCGTCTTTCCATGCTGCTAAGCAGATCCGCTCCTGACGCATTATTAACCAACTGTGTATGCTCATCACTCATTGAGACGGTATCTAATTCGAACTCTTCTTCACTATCAAATCTTAACAGATTTATCATAATATTTACATGCTTTGTCAATACACACACTGCTGATTGTACCTCTCAAAAATCATTGAAGTATAAACACAAGAATACTCCGAATGAAGTGTTTGTAGTCTCCTTCAATAAAGAGTCGCGTGACCACATGGAATCACATCACAATTAATACTTCCAGTTCAGTACCCGAATGTAGTTCCAGTCTATTTTTAGAACATTTTTTCCTCTCTCATTTTGGTGGTGATAGAAGAGTTATATTGATGCATATTTGGTAGGGATTTAAAGGTAATTGTTTATTCTTGAGAATATGAGCAGAGAGAGTGGTTGTCAGTGTGTAATTTGGCGACAGTGCAAATGGAGTAATAAGGCCTTGGTGATGATCCGGAAGTGAAATATGTGGTCTGTGTACATGCTGTTATGTTTACAGTGCAGCAGCTCAAAAAAATGCCGGTCAACCCTTGACAAGAATTTCACCGTGAAGTCATCTTTGGGGGTATTTTAGATTTTCATATGATTTGTATTGATTGTCACACTGTGGAAAGGTCAGTGCTGAGAAATATATGTAGAGAACATATAGTAAAATTAATTGTGATGTATGGCCACATGGACATACAACTATGTTATCATACATCATAATTAATGTTACTATATGTTCTCTACATATATTTCTCAGTACTGACCTTTCAACTGTGCGACAATCAATACAAATCATATGTTAATCTAAAATACACCCAAAGATGACTTGACGATGAAGTTCTTGTCAACGGTTCACCGGCATTTTTTTTTGAGCGGCTTCGCTGTAAACAGAACAGCATGTAAACAGAACACATATTTCATTTCCGGATCATCACCAAGGTCTTATTACTCACTGTAGCCAAAATACACACAGACAACCACTCTCTGAGCTCATTTTCTCAAGAATAAACAATTACCTTTGAATACCTACCAAGAATGCATCAATATAACTCTTCTATCACCACCAAAATGAGAGGAAAAAATGTTCTAAAAAATAGACTTGAACTACGGGTACTGAACTAGAACTAATGATTGTGATGGGATTCCACATGAGATCTCCACGCTCGGGGCATCTCAATGCTTTGGTTAACTGTTCTACAGGTAGCCTGGTCCCTAGACTCTACAAAGCATTCTCCATATGTAATTAAATGTACAAGTACGACACGGTGACGTATATTGGTTGTTAAAACATTAATTACATAAAACTGCATGCTTTGATAGCCGTATCATACAGTTTTCTGTCATATATTCTGTACAATGGCATTAATACGAAATGTGTTGATTGTACCTTATGGGAAAGATGTCAGAAATTATATAGTTACGTGTAGATACGGCGCCAGGTTTGACGTTACATTGTAGCACGTACTAGACGCCATGATGTTCTATTAGCGGTCGTTTCTACATATATTCAGTTCAATACATACATCTATCTTCACGTAGAGACCGCTACAACTTAAGTAGAGGGTTATATGTATCAATTATAGGCCTCTCTGTTTCAATTAGAGACCTCGTTTAATACATATTGACGTCTATAGTTGAAAGGTAGACCTTTACCAATGTTTAAGAGAGCTCCTGAATTCAATTGCGGAGCTCTCGAATAGAATTAGAGGCCTTTCTAATTTGTGACTGACTCAAAATGAGGAAAAATATCTGTCTACTTATTTTTATTTAAAAGCGGGCACTAACCTATTATTCTTAGGAACACCAAAACTTGTATATGTATGTAAAGTAGGGATGTACATTTAAATTGCCAGCTCTAAGTCCTTTAACTTTAAATTTTTATTCCTATTCTTGTTGCATATCTCTCTCTCTCTCTCTCTCTCTCTCTCTCTCTCTCTCTCTCTCTCTCTCTCTCTCTCTCTCTCTCTCTCGTTTCTCCAGTTGCATTTGTATTTGTTTCTCTGTCGCATGCTTTTCCAACAACATTTGTTTTTCTTCTTTCTGTAACTGCATTTGTTTCTCTCTCCGCTTTCTCCAACAGCATTTTCCTCTCTCTTTCCTCATCTGATCGCATTTGCATTTGTTTCTCCAGGGCCCCGAGTGGCCGAGTGGTCTAAAATGCTCTTCGTTACGGATCATTGCCATCTCTCCTCTGTCTGCGTGGGTTCGAGTATCAGATTTGACCAATGTGTGTATGTGAGAAAGATTGCCAGTATCTTCTCGTGGGTAGGTAGTTCTTTCAGGGGGTTTTCCTAGGTTCTTCCTCCACCATTAATACTGGCCGCCATGCATAGCCTATGCTGAAAAATGGCGTTAAACAGGGGGAAAAGTTGGCTGCATTCATTTAAGATTTCTAAAATGTGAATTAATACATGGGATTTAATAAATTCCGAAACTAAGGGAATTTAAATTTGAACCCCACATACAAGTTTTCTGAAATATTTTAGTAAAATTCGTATTCCGGATGAGCGTCCAAAATTCTGTTACGAGTCTATGGTCTTTAAAAAGTAGCAGAAAAAAGTGAAGACAACAAGCTTTGTAAAATATAACAAATAATTTATTTTCCTAGAATTCAAAGGGAAAAAGAGAAAAAGAACTTACGGTATCGCGAATTAAATTAAAAAATTATCCAACAATTGAAGACACAAGTCTAGTAATAGAGATTCCTGAAAAACCCAGTTCAAGTCCCAAAGAGATCAAAAATAAGGCGATGACGTGTCTGTTATAGTCTACTAAGTACTGATGTGTCAGCAGTATCTTGTTGAATCACAGAAACAATATTCTGGTTGAAAATCAGTCTAAATTCAAGCGAATGTCTTTATTCAAAAGTTTTGTAAAAGCATTTTTATTTCAGAGAAAATAGTTACTTGAATTCAATAATTTGAAGAAAATAACATTCAGCCCAAACTGGTCACAAGATAATACACCTTAAAGTACTAGATGTTAAAGCACGACTGGTAAAATCCTCAGTCACAAGATAGTATAGTTTATCTGCTTGACATCAGGTCACAATTAACATTTTCTAAACGAACAACCATTACCTAATGGAAAATAACCTTCTATTATGATCTAATGAATCTTGTTTATTTACAATACAATAGCTTACAAATTACACTTTGGAATCTCTAAAATCCGTACCCTTGATCAACATATTTACTCCTGCTTTGTGTAGCTGAATAATAATCCTGATAATAAGCTCATACACATTGAGAATAAAAAAGCTATTGTTAGTTGTTTGCATAAATAAAATAATTTTGTTTTTTAAACATTCAATCAGGTCAAGCAGAAATAAACTCATTTTTGGACAGGGTCAAGTCCAGCAAACAATATTACATTACAATAACATATAATAGCACATCGTTTGCCATTTCTATAAAGTCGATAAAATTACATCAGAAGTCGTTGTAGAAATGCAAAAACGATTGGATCAGATTAGCGATTTGCATAATGCGGAATGTACGACATAAGTTACGACAGAAAGTTATCTGACTTTAACTTTATCTCCTTTCCATCTGACATTTTGTTCAGAGGATGAATCAATGCAATACACTTTTTGTTGGATGTAGACGAATCTCGAGGAGAAAAGGAGAAGAAATTAAATACATCGGAATGTGTACGTTGTATCCTTGGGTGTGCAAATATGCTTGATTTCTATCGGTCACCCAGAAATACAGACATAAAACATCGGTGTAGAACACATTCGTCAGTACGAAGGACTGATTAAATGCAAAGTTTTTACCTAGTGGCCTAGCGGTAAGAGCGTCCGGCACGGAAGCGGGAGGTCGTAGTTTCTATCCACGGCCTAGTTATACCAAAGACTTACAAAAATGGTACTAACAGTTGCCTCGCTTGGCACTCAGCGTTAAGAGGTTAGTGTTAGGACTGCTGGGCCTGGTGTCAGGATAATGTGACTGGGTGGGGCATCATGCTACATGTCTGCGGCATGATGTCCCAGTGCTAGACATCATTATAAACTGCCTCTTTGCATACATCGTAGCGATATGACTAAAACAAAATTAAAGCTACGATCAAAATTCTAATCTCACACACACACACACACACACACACACACTTCCTACCCACCTCTGCTATTATTTTTTAACACATCACCGCTAAGGAAAACTGATATTTCATTTATATCATATGTGTGGTGAAGTATGTTATCAAACCAAACTTGTTACCGCAAGGACGAAGAATGCACTTTGACAGAACCGTGTGTGAGTGTATAATTGTTTCATGCACTTTTCTATCACTAAACAGTCCCAAAGAACGACCACTCTAGTCCATGGATTTTATCTGGCTATATGAACAAATATCTCAAACTGAAACAAGAAGTTAGTGGTTATTCTTTTCGTGTCAGACTTCAGAAGAAGAGATACATAAAAAGAAAGGTATTGCTCTTTAGATGGTGCTACATTCTGGCACATGTTAAAAAGAACAAAGGAATACGATCGTTTGCAAAAGTCATGTTACATTATTTGTGGAGAAAATCGGCACAACGTTTGATATTTCCCAACACGTAATAATTGATGGATCCAAGTATCTATCTGTTGATCATCCGTGATAATTTGCTCGTTGTTACTTATGATGAACACTTGGACACAGTTTGCACTTTCCTCTCATACTCGTTTGGAAATATCCTTGCAGCATGCATAACAGCCAATACCCGCTTAAAATTGTGCGTCGCGTCAGAACTTTTAGTAGACAGTGCCCTCTACTTTGTCACTGTCATTTGTATGTACATACATGGCCGTAGTAGCCATCCCCCCAAAACTCCAAGGGTCCGCTTAGTTGCATTGACGGAGGAGCACACAGAAAACATAATTGCCAGTTGTGATAGTAAAAGCTCTAATAAAATTACGGGGTTGGCGCTAAATAGCCTAAAAGTGCTGGCGCGCCGTTAAAATCCAATCAATCAATCAGTCAATCAATCAATCAATCAATTACGGATAATAATACAGAGACGGACAGGAAAAAATTCACAACACATGTAGCGGCACTCAACTATCGATATAGCCATGTAGCAAACCTATTCGTCTTGAAAGACGCGTTACAGTCTGGGCAAGATAAAACCTTTCGCTTTCAAACATTAGATCTACCTAAAATGAGTGAAAATTAGTTGTGTACTCTCGTGTGAAGAAGACAATTTTCGAACTTGATCCACGCTTCATACATATTAGGAACTGTGCATAACGAGATGGTTACGACAGAAAATTTACGACTGGAAAGTTGCAAGTGACTAGAAAACTCTTTTATCGGACGCATGGATATAAGAAGTTCCTGACTATGCCAAAGACAATCTGTGTTACTAATCCAAGAAATGAAGTTAAATTAGAACCAGTGCAAGACGTGATGAAATCTGAAAGAACGTAATGGAAATGTTTTACAGATTAAGACATTTTTAAAGTAAATTAACGCGTTACCACGTCTCATTGAAATTTACAATCAGTCGTATATCGTAGCATCTGATAAGCACCAGAAGATGTAACTCATGAAAACAAAATTTGTTGGGGGACGTCGCCTACAACCCTAAATAAATTAATATTAAAGACTAGACATTGAGATCGTATTGGAAAAAACTAATCGCATATTTGACAATGGCTATTTACCAATAATCGAATTGTTTTTATCGATGGACTAGTACGTAGACGTGCATCTCATGTCTATTAATTGGAAGACATTAACAGAGTAGTGTTAAATGGAACTTTCTACTTGCCTTAGTTACAACTATGGACCAGAAAAGAAAGGCGACGCGTACGATATCAAAAGCAATCTCGATCGAAGAACACAACAGTGGGCAAAAGTCGATTTGAAATAATGAACTTGCGTTGGAAGAATATCCACATAGTTTTTATTATTGGATTGCCGCTTCACAAATCAACTATCAAAAGAAAAAATTATAAGACAGCATCTGTCCTGTTCTTCTCAAAGTTAGTTTCTCCAAGAACTACGAAAAAAGCATCAAGATGGTGTGTGGCAAACGTTTTCTTTAAAAACAAATTCTATTTTTTTTGGCTTAAACTTGGTGGTTTATTGGATCATCGCAGCAACGATTACAAATGTTTGGCAACAAAAGTAATTGTTGAAATATTTTAGTCAGCAGTTGTATTGGTTGTCTTTTTGCCAGTCCTTCTTTGAAATATACTACCGACAGTAACAACAACGATATTTTTTTTCAGCCAACCCTTGTCGCCACCATAACAATTCCCCCAGTCACAACAGCTACAACGGGCTACCCTCCTTTGTAACACGTGGAAAATCATACACCTCTCTGACACTGTGTGACTCATCGGAACCAGAACTATAGAACTGTGAATAACAATTTGATTTACACTTACAGAGTGACGGTTTTATGGACGTATTTTCCACACAATACCATATTTTAATTCACAGCCATACAGTTACATCCCGAAACTCATTGGGAGATCGCTTTTGGTAGATTTTGTTTTGTTTTAGGGTTTAACGCCATTTTTCAGCCCAAGATAGGCTATACATGGCGGCCGGTATTAATGGTGGATGAAGAACACAGGAAAGAACTACCGAGCCACGAGAAGCTACCGGCAAGCTTTCTCACATACCCACATTGGCTGCGCCCGAGACTCGAACTTACGCAGACACAGGTGAGATGGCAGTGATCCATAACGGTGAGATCTTTTGAATACTCATTTTCATTGCTCAGAGAATGACATTTATACTTGAATAACAAACAAGTCAGAAATAGCATAGAATCTTATCTGTCCGAGCATACCTAGAAAATCTCTTGACGTACTGAAAAGAAACTAAGAGCACATATCTGGATGCCTCGGTAGTCAGGAAATCTGGCACGTCGGATGTCTTCAAAGATACTGAGTTGACAGAAGCTGACGATCCTCACAAAGTTTGATTGAACGACCGTGGAAAAAAAATGATGAATAATTTGCACTTGGACGTTGTGTACCAGACCCTCTGAACCAAACTTTGCACAGAAAAACTTGAGATCTTTCTTGACAATGTTGGAAGCCACATGACAGTTAGGCACCACCAGCAGCCACGGTATTTCGTACGACGACTATGCAGAAGATGTGCTTTGCTCATTCCAGACTAAGGAAGTGTGTGTGGTGTATTGGGGCTTGTTATGCCGCCACTAGGGTAGGTGTGTTATTTTGGTTGGGGTAGGGTGCTCCCAATATATTATTTAAATTACTATAGAAGTGCCACACAGGCTCGATTTTGTAACAAGTGAAATTAGTGATAGAGAGAGGTAGAGCTACAAGCCCCCAATCAGCAATGCCGACAGATAAATTACTGAGTACACAATAAGGTGAAATTTAAATGAATAACAATTTAACACAGTTCAATTGTAAAATAATAATAATTACCCAATCGCTATTCTTCTTCTCTACCAAGTGATAGCCTATTGTTTGTGTCCATCTTTTTTTGTCAGAGAAGCTTTGCTATTTGTAAATATTCTTTCACGTCTTCTTACCTGATGTAAATGACGAATATCTTCGCGAGCATGCTTTTCCCATATATAGCGGTGTATTCGGCAGATTTGTCATCCACCATCGCATTATGTGATAATGTGTGTATGTTTGATACATTCGTTTACACCTTTCACTCTTCTGTAGTATTAGGTATTAGGTATGTGTAAGTATAATGTGTGTGAAGCACTCTTACCCATTTTGTTGATTAGTATGTGTAGTGGATCTTGATCATTTCAGCAGTGTGTTGGATAGCAATAAAAGAAAGTAGCTGTTGGATAGTAGGTTGTGCATCAGATAGTATGTGTGATGATTTAGTAATCTAAACGTGTCTGCTGGATTGTATTTTAATGGTTTCTAGTTTAAAAAAATTTAAATGTCCGAAGACTGCTCTTCCTCACTTTTCTTCCCTCTCGCCGTGTTGACTGGACATGCAACCTGCTAATCAAAAGAGACAGAGAAAGACGGACAATAAAAATGATCTTCTTATGGCAAGTCTCCCCACACCACCCCGTCCGCACCTACCTCGTTCTCTCTATCTCCTAAACCATCGTCGCGAGCTACGGATGTTCGCTTATGACATGCGACGGTGTCTCGGGATTTGTAAAGGGTAGTTTTACCATAACAAAGGCCAGAGTGGTGGGAAAAGAGAGAGGTAGATGATAAAAGGAATCTTATGGTAGGTAAGACTGCTAATTAAAATGTAGTAATGGTAAATACATTTAAATGTTCGAATTACCTTTTGTTGTTTATCGTTTCGTTCAATCTACAATCCCTAAGTGGCTGTGCATTTAGGATTTAGAAGAACAAAAAAACAACCATATAGTGTTTATATAATGCTCGACATCGTTTAAACGAGCTTTTACGTTCAAATCATCAGTAGATCTTTTATTTATGTACTCAGTACGAACGAATATTTATATGATATGTGTTAATGACTATAGACAGTAATTTAGTAACTGACATATTAATTAACTAATTTATTCATGATTGTATATTTATATTTGTAAAATGGGATAATTTTTTTTCGGCAAGTTTTTTAATGTGGCCTTTTTGGCCTTGGAAAGTGTAGAATAAACCTTGTTGACAAATTTGATGTGACTTGAATTCAGGTTATGGATTTAGTCTTAGTGGAATTGAAATGGTATAGGGCTTGATGCATACCGTTTACCCGCGGTCGAGGGTTCGAATATCAGTAGCGAATTATAAATTCTTAAATTCTTTAACCTATTTGACATTGTTATTTATTCGTATTTATAATGTTTTATTAATATTATCAAGTATTTTCTTGTTACAAATGAGTATTCCCCTTTCCCTTCTGTTTTGTGTGTGTCTGTATATATATATATATATATATATATATATATATATATATATATATATATATATATATATATATATATATATATATATATGCCGTAGTATTATGGCCATTGGAACACAAAGTATCTAACCGATGACACCGGTAATTTTTTGTAATCAGTGTGTTAGTCTCTCCATGCACAATGTTGACTGATATTAAGGACATATCACACACTGTTTAATTATTTGTATTATAATGTATTTAGACATAGCAGAAAATCGAAAATCGATAATCTTTTTTCTTTGAAAACGGTGATTATTCAATATTCATTGTTTTAGCTATTTCTTGAAGTATTTGCCGAACATAATTCATTTTTTTGCAGTGTAGCAAGTACTTTAGTTGATTTGTGAGTGTTTGAAAGTAAAGTCAACACATCCCTTGTATTGGAACAACTAAAATAGGTGCTTTTGTAATATGTGTACTTTAAGAACATCAATTGAAGTAATAGCTCATAAATATATGAAACAATGACGTACATAGATAAACGTTCTATTTTTTTATTTTGCGAAATATTGTGTGACTAAAGAAGCATACAGTAAATTGAGAGAGAGAGAGAGAGAGAGAGAGAGAGAGAGAGAGAGAGAGAGAGAGAATATTTCGTTAATTTAATTTATTCAATGGAAGGTGTGTCCAGTAGCTTGCAGTTGATGGCATATTGTCAGCGCATTATAAGCATACCACATTTAATTTTTTAGTTAGAAATTGTTCGATGGTGTTTCGAGAGATTTTTACTTATAAGCATACCACATTTAATTTTTTAGTTAGAAATTGTTCGATGGTGTTTCGAGAGATTTTTACTTCTGTTACAAATGATTCTTACGAGTCATTTCATTTAGATGTATTATTTTGAAACGTTTCTATTATTTCAATGCGACAAAAAAGCTGTCTTAGGACAATACGAATAGTATGTGATACAAATGAAAGATTTTGAAATATTGAATTTTATAACTCTTTTTCAAGGAGACCAAAAATGTAAAGTATGTATGTCCGACTGTCTGACTGCCTTTCACCTCCGAACACATAAGACTAATATCGTCGATGATAACTCAACTCTACTGAGTTTTCTAAAATGTATAAAGTATGATGAAAACATTGATTCCATCGTCGCCATCATTATCATGGACTGTACACGCAATGAACTCGTTGGAGGTGAATGTTCAAAAAGAGTCCGAATTAGACGAATTAAATCGGTTGCCAGTCTCAAAGGTAATCCTATATCTCAGCCGGCAATAGATGTAACTGACGAAGCTGTCATTGAGCTGGGCTAATCTTTCCATTATCTCGTAGAGGATGGATGTTCTTGAGAGAACACGCAACATCCAGAATGTGTCAGGTTTAATGAGATATACGTGCATTATTTGTCAAATATGACTTCAACTAAAAAAAGAATTCGGCAACACACACACACACACACACACACACACACACACACACACACACATAGACAGCCAAAAAGGCACAATATTTGATACAT
This sequence comes from Unio pictorum, assembly GCA_030141615.1. NCBI lineage: Eukaryota > Metazoa > Mollusca > Bivalvia > Unionida > Unionidae > Unio > Unio pictorum. Next base: position 8,350,324 of record JARLTB010000059.1, read on the forward strand.
GTGTTAATATCTTTAGGTACTAAAATAAATGTTTAACTTAAAAAGCTATTAAAATTATTAGAAGTTTTTACACGATAATGCAATATTCCATTCCCGATTCACCTGCAGAAATCCAATTAAGTGCCATGGAATATGAGATTGGTTGATGTGACATTTATCATATTTGGGGTTTACCAAAACTCTACTCACTCAAAGATTCTATAAAAATGTTATGGCCAAGCGATAACAGAAACATACACGTCAGATACCTTTCTGACAATATTGGAATAAAGAAGACAGAAACTGTGAACACGTTCTTCTGCACTAATTATGTCTCGTTATTTTGTGTTTAACTGATTAAATATAGCAGCAAGAATTTTTTAATGCTTGCGTACAAAAATTAATATGTACTTTCTTCTTAAATCAATGCATGTTTGTTCGTAAATAATTTGACCAGAGATCGTATTGGTTACGTCCATTAGTGTATCAATATTTGGAATCGAATGCAAACTGCATAGATCCAGATCAGCTATTGCAATAAGCATATATCGTAATCTACGATCGCGTAATGCACTGGCAGATTCGGGTCAATGTCATTTGTTACACTTATGATTTCTAGAGGAACAGCGTAGATCTCCTTATTCCGGCACTTATGCGTCAGCAAATTCGGTCCCTTGATGCTTTTTATTGGTGCTCGTTATACACGGATACAGACCATATACACAACCGGACTCGACGGCTACATGAACAGTAAGTAGGTATCTTGCTCAGCAAGACAAGAGTATCGATACTCAGTGGATTAAAATATTGGTCTGAAAGATACAAACATTAAATATGCCGTCAGTTATTCTATCCGAGTCCATAAAAAGGTGTTGTATTTGGTTATAATGTCTTGATGGGAAATGAACAAATCGCTAAAGTTAGTCAAAACTTAACCATTTGAAAATACTCACATACATGTGATCAGTATTATAACTGTCAAAAATGTAACGCGTTTCTTGATTATAACCAGTCTTGTGAGACATTAATGACTTTTGTGACTTGCTAATTCAGTAGATATTGTATACCAATTAATCTGGTCCTAACTTCCAACATTTCCGACCACTTTTCATATAATGTTCACTGTGTGTTCAATTAAGTTTTAAAAAAAAACATTTTGTATGACGTGGTCAGCAAACGAATATACTTGAGTTTGGAGAACATGTCACTTAAGGTCTAGTATCAACATCAACCATTATTTCTCACAATCCTTTGTTGTTGTTATTTTAGGTTTAACTCCATTTTTCAGCACATTGTAGGCTATACATGGTACCAGTATATTTGGTGGAGGTATTACGAACTCTATGGTCTTAAACTAAGTAAGAAAGAGAAGCGAAACCACAGGGTTTTACAAACTTAACAAATAATCACAGTTTCTATAGAATGTAAATTTAAGAGGAATTATTTTTATTGTTACTCCAAAATAATCTAAAAAGGTTCTCGTACAGGTAGAAAATAATAGTGTCCCGAATGAAGTCCGTATTTTGATGTGCTGATGTACCAATAACATTGAATGTGATGAAGTGCCAACAGTCTTGATGTATCACAATGTCATGGTCCAGAACGTATTTGTATGAATGCACATTAATCCCAATTCTGTATATAGTCCAAACAGTCATATGAGCATATTGTAATTCCAATAAATAATTTAAATAAATGATTCCTCTCAAATTTAATTTAAACACAACATTAACTACTTTTGCAGACTGAAAATAAAATAAGAACAATAAAAGTAATAGGAATAAATAATTGTTTATTTTTTCTTCTTTATATAAATCTCAACGACACTACCATGACTCTTCGACGTAATACGTTCCTACTTGATCTACTTTGCAATATTCAACCATCGAATCGGAAAATTATCCCGAACAATAATGGCCAAATTATACGAAGAACCATGAAAATCGCGAGAAGGACCAAATACACACAGGAAACTACTGCAAGCTTTCTCACATCTAAGCTGACCGAGCCTGTTGACTTGAACTCACGGGGCCTGAGGTCTGTAAAGACGAGCGCCTTAGATTACTTCGACACCTTGGCCCAACGTAAAAAGTCAAACGAGTTTGACGATGTAGACGGATGATAAGGTGAGGAATCCAAGGTTATCAATCTTACAAAGCATCTCCTTATTTCTTTACTTTGACATATCGGGATTGTCATCTTTTCCTAGTGTGACGGATTGCACAACATAGGTTTGCTTGTGGGAGTATAAACTGAGAACATACCACAAAGTAGATTAAAACACAGAGAATATATAATAACTCTGATCATCGGTAGCTCAAACAGCATTCTTAAAATTAGGTAGCTTATTTGTATTTAAAGCAATAAGTATCATTAAATCATTAATTACCTTTAATTACTTTAACCCAATTAATAAAACTTTACATGTGTGGCTGAGCCGACCATCCAGCAAACATTGGAAATAAGAGGAGGCTATGTTGCATTCTTCCCTAATCAAATATAATTATTAAGAGAATCAACCAAACATTTAAGAATGTTATCTATATAGTACCGTTTAAGCATAAGAGCTGTTCGGATCCACACAAGCAGAATGAAGTTTCAACTTAAATTGTGGGATGGCATTGGTCATGGTGTGGCAGAAAACGCCATCACAGCAAATATTATGGACATTCCAGTTTTGTTGGAACCATATCAATAGCAACCGATGTGACTAGCTACAGCAGGTAAAATAATTTCGTTACGGTTATGTTCGCGAAACTGTGTCTTGTTACATGTTTAGGCTCTAATAAAGGGTAACAAAGAAGAGTGAAAACAACAAGCTTTGTAAAAGTTAACATATAATTTTTTTCCCCTGGAAATAGATTGTAAAAATGGAAAATAAACTTGGTTTTAAGAATCAAATTTAACAAAAATCCAAGAATTATCCAAGAATCAAATTACAAAAGTCCCGGTAATAAATGTTCTAATAGATTCAAGTTCGAGTCATGTTGGAAAATCAACGATGGAAGACGATGACGTATGCGAAAGTCTGTTTTGAGGTTATCTAGAGATCATTGTAGAAACACAATACTTAACACTCCGGTGTCCAAGAATTACGTATAAGCACATCAATTATTTCCAGAGATACGAATTAATCCATTAAAATCCAAATTAATTGAAGGAAAGTTAACTTGGATTCAAAAACTGGTTAAAAAAATGACTTAACGTCATTTTCAAAAGCCCAAGACTCAGAATATTTCACTAAAACAAAGATTATATCATATTCTAATACGCAGTTTCGAAAAAAATCCCCACATTGCGAAATCATGAAGGAGGAAGGGAGTCACGTGATCGTTTATATCACATACTTCTAACATGATCCGCACGAAAACCAATCATTTTAAAATTAAAATAAAAGTAGTTTACTTCCAATTCACTAGACCCATCTCGAACTTGACAACAACCAATCCTTTAAAATAAAAGTAAAAACCTGTTTACGTGGTTCCACTAACCTTGAATCAAAGTTAGGATCTAGGCCAACATTACTTGTTTACCAAAGAATAATTCAGGTCAACCGATTTTTAGAAGAAGAAAAAACATCATCTCTTGTGAATAAATTTACAGTACAGTCTATTCAGAAATTATCACGGCACTACAAAGCAGTCTCTATACAATCAGCAATATATATATATATATATATATATATATATATATATATATATATATATATATATATATATATATATATATATATATATATATATATATATATATATATATATATATAGTCCCATGATAATACTACTCCAGAGGATAAACTGAGTAGATACTGTATCAACCCACCTTAAGATCAAAGTCAAAGGTATTCGTACTTTATCATAATAAGATCATATGATGAAACTTAAACAGCTCACTATCATCAACAAATGGCGTGTTTAGGAATGGTGCGCTATGGACAAACTTCATTAAATTATCGTGTGAAATTTAACCCGTAATTTCGATTATGTATCAGGACATTTCGAGTCAGTTCAAAATTTGGGATTTTAACCCGACATTTCTTCGTATTAGCTCGAAGTTTCTCACTGGCTTCTTTACGAGAAAATTATTTGCAACAAATGCTCTAGCGGACACGTTGCATTAGTTGAATTTTGAAATTTTGTACACATCATGTCGTGATATTGATAGTTTGGCGATGGAGCGGATTCTTATAATTAACTGTAAATTAACTGTAAATCCCACTCGTTGTCACTTTGCAAGAAATAAGATCTGTTTAACTGGAGAAGATTTCAATGTTTTGTATACCGCAAAATATATTTTTATCGTTGTCTTTTATTTACATAGCCCGACAAATGATCAGAATGGAGAAACAGGCAGTGTCTGTAAAAGCTCACTTGAAAGAAGATGATATGAAAAACGTAATTTATAGTTCATGGTTATGTTTCTAAATGATAGCAATGCTCATAAATGCGATAAAATTAGTATTTACTTTTTAAAATTGTCTTTTATAAAAGTTCTGTTCTTAGTAAAGATGTGAAAATTTATTTGCTAGGCATATTACAATTTTCAACTTTATCATTAACTAAACACTTAATGTAAAAGTAGGTAATGCGTTTTCGTAAAGTTGCGTCCAGAATGTAAATATGGGTAAATTTCATCTAACGAATTTATTAATTTCTCCATAGCGAAAATATAGATGCTCGAACATAAATACTGAATTTAAAAGCATGATATAGCCAAATATGTGTGTTTATGTAGAGTAACTCAATGGAAATAAATATTTTGATCTAACCAAAATAAAAAATCAAATACATTTGTCTAACTATACGTATTTATATGGCAGTGATACTGGGCATTCGGTTACTGTATCGGCAAATTCCTATATAAAGATGCTAGGACATATAACAACTTCTTATCATATATTAGCGCTGTACTTTGGATTGAAGTCATTTTGCTTAATTAGTCTCTTCGTAAACAGTCCTCACTAGACTGCTCGGTAAAAAGTTCACCAAGTCCTGATCGATTTAGAATTCGCAGTATTCTGGACTGACCTAGACAGCCATGGGGGAGAAAGCCGAGAAAAGGGGCTCCACCAAGTACGATGGTGAAATGGTGGAAGAGAAAAAAGGTTCATCGTTCTATGTTTATTACCTTACCTGTTTTGCTACAATTGGTGGACTGTTATTCGGCTATGATACGGGGATCATCTCTGGCGCCCTTCTGCTCATTGGGGACTCATGGAAACTGGAAACCATCTGGAAAGAAGCCATCGTGAGTGCTACCATAGCGGCCGCTGTAGTGTTTTCCCTTATTGCAGGGTACTTTATGGATATATTGGGAAGGAAAAAAGTTATAATGTTGGCCCGCTTTGTTTTCGATAATTATGGCAGTGGCTAAGGGCATAGTAGTGCTTTTGGTCGGCCGTCTGATCGTCGGCATAGGAATCGGTGAGTATCTCAGAAACCTTCATTTCAATATTTTTGTGTAACTTCATTAGCGTGATGGTAAATTAATTGCATTCAGACCCGTAAATAACAGGTTAAATTCTTCATGCAGGAATGGGTAAGGTCTTGATATTGCCACATTTTCTCAACAACTTACATTGTTCATTTTTTTCTGCGTTCAAATTCAATAAGGTGCTCTTGCAGGTGGTTGTATTTACGATCAGTGGCTTTCTGTCTTAAACCACTTCACACTAAAAAGCAAAACATTGACTTTGACAATCTATTTATATCCTAGGTCTTACCAAAACAATAAGTGCTTATCAAATTGTGTGTGTGTGTGTGTGTGTGTGTGTGTATGTGTGTGTGTGTGTGTGTGTGTGTGTGAGGGGGGAGAGAACAAAAACAGTAAACCTTATACTGTACTTACCTGTTTTGAATCGAAAGTGATTTTAAGTGTTACATTAATCAGCATCTTTTTGACAGCCCACCCATCCATACTCCAAAAAAAACAAATACGCGATAAAAAAAGCTTCAGAACATCAATACTATCACTGAAGTGTGGCGTCCTTCGTAGACCGTTCGTAAACGGTTTGCAAGATCGCGGCCAGTTTCGTGTCACGTGACATTTGGTCGTTGTGATAATAATATGCCCAGATCATGGTACTATATATACTGTATTCGTACACATTTACTGTAAATATCCTTTTTTTTACAAGTAATTAATTGTAATGGGAAATAAATTTTAAAAAAAAAGATCTGCAGAGAATGAAAACAACTGTGGTCCCAGCCTATATGATACTGCCTCTGTCTCTGTCTCTCTACTTGTTTCTAAAACTCCAATTCAAATATTAATTTATTCTTCGTAATTAAGGTCAGAATTTACTTATTATAAACAGTATCAGAGCCGAATAAAAGGCGTTGGGAGTGTGCGGTCATTTATACTATGGGGGCCAATTTAAATCAACAAATACACCCTGAAAGCAGTCCTTAAACTGTTCTTTATATTTTTATACAAATTATAGCTATATTAGGCTATTAATAAGTAGCTTAAGTTTGTTCCTGGCCGGTGTCCATTGACAATGACGCATATTCTTGTTAAGTGCATCAATTACCATCCTATGAGTTATTTGTTTTTCTTGTTACTTGTGACACGCCGATTAAAAATGTATGTACCATCAGGCAAACTATTGTCCTTAAAAGTTACTTCTTTTTCCTTTATTTTTCACTTTATAGATTTAAATATATTTTACCTTTTTCAGTAATTATAACATTGTTAAATTTTTGCTCTCCTGGTTGTACCACGGAAAATCTTATTTGATGGTATTTTGTTCGTCTGTATGAACGTTAGTAAAACTTTGTTATTTCTTCTCCTATATTACTTGAAGGATTCTCATGAAACTTTACAAAGAAATTTATCTCATAGCTTAACTGGTCCTAAATGAAAAAATGATTGGGTAAAAATGGCGCCATCTGACATCCAGCATAGCTGCCGAATCTATAACCCGTGTGTATACAATAATATATATTGCACATTAAAACTAAAATAGAAAAAGAAAAATAAAGATACCAAGAACTGCATGCTACTATTTTGTGTTACAATCGTCTAACAAGACTAGTTTATATGTAGGTTTTGTAGAATTTTATATTGTAAAGCTGTTTAAGTTACGTAAACTTTTAAATTTTTATTTAATGTCGTACCACGCTATTTCACTCTATTTTATGAAGGTATCCAATGTTGCTAAGTTCTTCCATTGTGTTTTGGGGGAAATTGTTTTCACGAATTTTGCATTGTACTCTTTATTGTATTTTTTTGGAATTTGACTGAGTATTGTGCAAAACACTTCCCATTGTGTTTGGGAATTTTATCAAATATTTTGCACTGTATTGTACTTTTTGAATTTGACTGAGTATTTTGCAATGTACTTCTCATTGTATTTTTTGTATTTTACCTGGTATTTTGCAATATATTTTGCAGTGTTTTACATTGTATCTTTAAACTTTGCGAAAATGTCTTGCAATGTTCTTTCAGCATTGTATTTTTGATCTTTTACCTTTTATCTCGTTTTGATGAATGAAATTGATTTTTCTTTTCGAGCCTCGAGGTCTCGGCTCAATAAAACAGAGGGTATTGTTAGGATTGAATTTTTAGTAAAATTAATTAGATTGATATTTTCTTTAAATTGTATTAAAGTAATGTTTATTTGTTTATATTCTAAAAGATATTAAAGGTAATTTCATTTGTTTTTGTAACACAACTATATAGAATAGAAATGGTTGCTGAGCAAGGGGAAAAAAGGCAATGTATATAACTATACTCCATAACATCAGTAAAAATAACTAATGTACAGTGTTGTGTGAGATTGTATAACATAATACATGCGTTTGCCGACTTAGCTACAGTTCTGGGTTCCATCAGTAAAAATATGTTTCGTAACCTAGTTATTGACCTAAGTCCAATTCGGTTAATAAAGGTGGAGTAAGATTTCTCTAAGAAACTTCTAGACGACACAGAAACAAAATGGTTCTTATCTAATGATGAACAGACAAGTCTGCTGGCTTAGTATTAGGGGATTACCTTATTTGGTCCTGACTTGCGCCTAGCGAGTATAAGTAAGAGGCGTATATTGTCTAGGTCAGTCCCTTATACTTTGAAGCTAGCGGCGTGTTCGTTTTTCATTACAGGTAAGAACGGTATATGTTGTAACTTCTTTTAGAAATAGGTATTTTTAATGTTTGAGATTTTAATGGTAAAATTGATATGTTTGCAACATCGTTACTAAATTCTTTTATTTACAATATATATATATATATATATATATATATATATATATATATATATATATATATATATATATATATATATATATATATATATATATATATATATATATATATATTGTAATAGAATGTTTTATGTTCATATTTAATTATATTATGTAAGTTTTATGGTAAAGGTTGAATTCGCTACCAACTTCATGTTTTGAATTAATGATTGAAAAAAAGTATTCTTTAAGCAAGAAAGAGTAATATCTAGCAATATATTCTAAAATCAATATTCTACTTTAAAATAAGTAAAATGTATTCTTTAAATTAATTGGTGCATTAATTACAATTATTATATTTCATACTTTGACTATCTTGAAATTGATTGAGAATTAACTATTGTATAATATTCTAAGGTGCAGAAGTTATATGAATAAAACGAAGTTGGAAAGCTTAATAAGGAAAATATAATATGTATTTCATGAATTTTGATTATAACGTTTTTAGAAGTGTTTCTAGAATGTAGTAATATATATGTGTGTTGATTATTTAAATAAAGTCCCTTATACTTTGAAGCTAGCGGCGTGTTCGTTTTTCATTACAGATGTAGCTGTTTTATCATCGTGGCGACACTCTTTTAAGAGAGTCTGAACTCTTTCTTTTTTTTTTTCTCTCTCTCTCACCATGGATATTGACGCTCCCTAACTTACGAGTAATTCCTTCTCATAGCAAGAAATGAGAAGAAGGTTATGAAAAGCTAATCACAACCCACATAACAGAAAATTTCATAACACTACCATGACTCTTTGACGTAATACGTTCCTACTTGATCTATTTTGCAATATTCAACCATCGAATCGGAATATTACCCCGAACAATAATGGCCAAATTATACGAAGAACCATGAAAATCGCGAGAAGGACCAAATACACACAGGAAACTACTGCAAGCTTTCTCACATCTAAGCTGACCGAGCCTGTTGACTTGAACTCACGGGGCCTGAGGTCTGTAAAGACGAGCGCCTTAGATTACTTCGCCACCTTGGCCCAACGTAAAAAGTCAAACGAGTTTGACGATGTAGACGGATGACAAGGTGAGGAATCCAAGGTTATCAATCTTACAAAGCATCTCCTTATTTCTTTACTTTGACATATCGGGATTGTCATCTTTTCCCTAGTGTGACATATTGCACAACACATGTTTGCTTGTGGGAGTATTAACTGAGAACATACCACAAAGTAGATTAAAACACAGAGAATATATAATAACTCTGATCATCGGTAGCTCAAACAGCATTCTTAAAATTAGGTAGCTTATTTGTATTTAAAGCAATAAGTATTATTAAATCATTAATTACCTTTAATTACTTTAACACAATTAATAAAACTTTACATGTGTGGCTGAGCCGACCATCCAGCAAACATTGGAAATACGAGGAGGCTATGTTGCATTCTTCCCTAATCAAATATAATTATTAAGAGAATCAACCAAACATTTAAGAATGGTATCTATATAGTACCGTTTAAGCATAAGAGCTGTTCGGATCCACACAAGGAGAATGAAGTTTCAACTTAAATTGTGGGATGGCATTGATCATTGTGTGGCAGAAAACGCCATCACAGCAAATATTATGGACATTCCAGTTTTGTTGGAACCATATCAATAGCAACCGATGTGACTAGCTACAGCAGGTAAAATAATTTCGTTACGGTTATGTTCGCGAAACTGTGTCTTGTTACATGTTTAGACTCTAATAAAGGGTAACAAAGAAGAGTGAAAACAACAAGCTTTGTAAACGTTAACATATAATTTTTTTCCCCTGGAAATAGATTGTAAAAATGGAGAATAAACTTGGTTTTAAGAATCAAATTTAACAAAAATCCAAGAATTATCCAAGAATCAAATTACAAAAGTCCCGGTAATAAATGTTCTAATAGATTCAAGTTCGAGTCATGTTGGAAAATCAACGATGGAAGACGATGACGTATGCGAAAGATTGTTTTGAGGTTATCTTGAGATCATTGTAGAAACACAATACTTAACACTCCGGTGTCCAAGAATTACGTATAAGCACATCAATTATTTCCAGAGATACGAATTAATCCATTAAAATCCAAATTAATTGAAGGAAAGTTAACTTGGATTCAAAAACTGGTTGAAAAATGACTTAACGTCATTTTCAAAAGCCCAAGACTCAGAATATTTCACTAAAACAATGATTATATCATATTCTAATACGCAGTTTCGAAAAAAATCCCCACATTACGAAATCATGAAGGAGGAAGGGAGTCACGTGATCGTTTATATCACATACTTCTAACATGATCCGCACGAAAACCAATCATTTTAAAATTAAAATAAAAGTAGTTTACTTTCAATTCACTAGACCCATCTCGAACTTGACAACAACCAATCCTTTAAAATAAAAGTAAAAACCTGTTTACGTGGTTCCACAAACCTTGAATCAAAGTTAGGATCTAGGCCAACATTACTTGTTTACCAAAGAATAATTCAGGTCAACCGATATTTAGAAGAAGAAAAAACATCATCTCTTGTGAATAAATTTACAGTACAGTCTATTCAGAAATTATCACGGCACCACAAAGCAGTCTCTATACAATCAGCAATATATATATATATATATATATATATATATATATATATATATATATATATATATATATATATATATATATATATATATATATATATATATATATATATATAGTCCCATGATAATACTACTCCAGAGGATAAACTGAGTAGAAACTGTATCAACCCACCTTAAGATCAAAGTCAAAGGTATTCGTACTTTATCATAATAAGATCATATGATGAAACTTAAACAGCTCACTATCATCAACAGATGGCGTGTTTAGGAAGGTGCGATATGGACAAACTTCATTAAATTATCGTGTGAAATTTAACCCGTAATTTCGATTATGAATAAGGACATTTCGAGTCAGTTCAAAATTTGGGATTTTAACCCGACATTTCTTCGTATTAGCTCGAAGTTTCTCACTGGCTTCTTTACGAGAAAATTATTTGCAACAAATGCTCTAGCGGACAAGTTGCATGCTACATTTTAGTTGAATTTTGAAATTTTGTACACATCATGTCGTGATATTGATAGTTTGGCGATGGAGCGGATTCTTATAATTAACTGTAAATTAAATGTAAATCCCACTCGTTGTCACTTTGCAAGAAATAAGATCTGTTTAACTGGAGAAGATTTTAATGTTTTGTATACCGCAAAATATATTTTTATCGTTGTCTTTTATTTACATAGCCCGAAAAATGATCAGAATGGAGAAACAGGCAGTGTCTGTAAAAGCTCACTTGAAAGAAGATGATATGAAAAACGTAATTTATAGTTCATGGTTATGTTTCTAAATGATAGCAATGCTCATAAATGCGATAAAATTAGTATTTACTTTTTAAAATTGTCTTTTATAAAAGTTCTGTTCTTAGAAAGATGTGAAAATTTATTTGCTAGGCATATCACAATTTTCAACTTTATCATTAACTAAACACTTAATGTAAAAGTAGGTAATGCGTTTTCGTAAAGTTGCGTCCAGAATGTAAATATGAGTAAATTTCATCTAACGAATTTATTAATTTCTCCATAGCGAAAATATAGATGCTCGAACATAAATAATGAATTTAAAAATATGATATAGCCAAATATGTGTGTTAATGTAGAGTAACTCAATGGAAATAAATATTTTGATCTAACCAAAATAAAATATCAAATACATTTGTCTCACTATACGTATTTATATGGCAGTGATACTGGGCATTCGGTTACTGTATCCTCAAATTCCTATATAAAGATGCTAGGACATATAACAACTTCTTATCATATATTAGCGCTGTACTTTGGATTGAAGTCATTTTGCTTAATTAGTCGCTTCGTAAACAGTCCTCACTAGACTGCTCGGCAAAAAGTTCACCAAGTCCTGATCGATTTAGAATTCGCAGTATTCTGGACTGACCTAGACAGCCATGGGGAAGAAAGCCGAGAAAAGGGGCTACACCAAGTACGATGGTGAAATGGTGGAAGAGAAAAAAGGTTCATCGTTCTATGTTTATTACCTTACCTGTTTTGCAACAATTGGTGGACTGTTATTCGGCTATGATACGGGGATCATCTCTGGCGCCCTTCTGCTCATTGGGGACTCATGGAAACTGGAAACCATCTGGAAAGAAGCCATCGTGAGTGCTACCATAGCGGCCGCTGCAGTGTTTTCCCTTCTTGCAGGGTACTTGACGGATTTATTGGGAAGGAAAAAAGTTATAATGTTGGCTAGCTTTGTTTTTACCGTTGGTGCGATAATTATGGCAGTGGCTAAGGGCATAGTAGTGCTTCTGATCGGCCGTCTGATCGTCGGCATAGGAATCGGTGAGTATCTCAGAAACCTTCATTTCAATATTTTTTTGTGTAACTTCATTAGCGTGATGGTAAATGAATCTTATTCAGACCCTTAAATAACAGGCTAAATTCTTCATGCAGGAATGCGTAGGATCTTGATATTGCCATACTTTCTCAACAACTTACATTTTTCGTTTTTTTTCTGCGTTCGCGTTCAAAAAGGTGCCCTTGAAGGTGGTTGTATTTACGATCAGTGGCTTTCTGTCTTAAACCACTTCACAATAAAAAGCAAAACATTGACTTTGACAATCTGTTTATTTCCTAGGTTTTACCAAAACAATAAGTGCTTATCAAATAGTGTGTGTGTGTGTGTGTGTGTGTGTGTGAGGGGGGAGAGAACAAAAACAGTAAACCTTATACTGTACTTACCTGTTTTGAATCGAAAGTGATTTTAAGTGTTACATTAATCAGCATCTTTTTGACAGCCCACCCATCCATACTACAAAAAACAAATACGCGATGAAAAATTTTTCAGAACATCAATCCTATCACTGAAGTGTGGCGTCCTTCGTAGACCGTTCGTAAACGGTTTGCAAGATCGCGGCCAGTTTCGTGTCACGTGACATTTGGTCGTTGTGATAATTAATATGCCCAGATCATGGTGCTATATATACTGTATTCGTACACATTTACTGTAAATATCCTTTATTTTTACAATTAATTGTAATGGGAAATAAATAAAAAAGAAAAGATCTGCAGAGAATGAAAACAACTGTGGTCCCAGCCTATATGATACTGCCTCTGTCTCTGTCTCTCTACTTGTTTCTAAAACTCCAATTTATATTTTAATTTATTCTTCGTAATTAAGGTCAGAATTTACTTATTATAAACAGTATCAGAGCCGAATAAAAGGCGTTGGGAGTGTGCGGTCATTTATACTATGGGGGCCAATTTAAATCAACAAATACACCCTGAAAGCAGTCCTTAAACTGTCCTTTATATTTTTATACAAATTATAGCTATATTAGGCTATTAATAAGTAGCTTAAGTTTGTTCCTGGCCGGTGTCCATTGACAATGACGCATATTCTTGTTAAGTGCATCAATTACCATCCTATGAGTTATTTGTTTTTCTTGTTACTTGTGACACGCCGATTAAAAATGTATGTACCATCAGGCAAACTATTGTCCTTAAAAGTTACTTCTTTTTCCTTTATTTTTCACTTTATAGATTAAAATTTACTTTACCTTTTTCAATAATTATAACATTGTTAAATTTTTGCTCTCCTGGTTGTACCACGGAAAATCTTATTTGATGGTATTTTGTTCGTCTGTATGAACGTTAGTAAAACTTTGTTATTTCTTCTCCTATATTACTTGGAGGATTCTCATGAAACTTTACAAAGAAATTTATCCCATAGCTTAACTGGTCCTAAATGAAAAAATGATTGGGTAAAAATGGCGCCATCTGACATCCAGCATAGCTGCCGAATCTATAACCCGTGTGTATACAATACTATATATTGCACATTAAAATGTTTCATCATAACTTCAGCGCATGAATCTGTCTGACAAGAATACTTTCAATGATTTATAAGAACTCGAACGTGATTAATACTATAATTTTAATTCAAGCAACCCATAACACAATTCAAAATGTCCTGTATGTTCAGTTAATAAATAGCCAACGTAAGTCAGATTATAGTCTGTCTGATAAGATGGCGTTGCGAAAAAGATCTGACCTCTTTTTCTTACATTTTATAATAACTTCCACACAAAAATCACGATATAAAACAATTGAATCATTTAAAATGTAAGAAATTTGGCAAAAATGGGACTCGATCGTTTGATGCACTCGCTTATACGCTTCACAAGTAATCGGTAAGGTACAGTAAATCTTATCAGCAAGAGACGAGATATCATGGGAGTTTTGTTCAAATCAAACGTGTGGTAAAATTGCTCTTGGTGTACATGTCCTGTCTGTCGTAACAGAGATAGATTTCAATACTTTCAACACCACATAGGGTTAAGATAAATTGTGTTGTATGTAAAACTGGTGAGATAGCTACCAATGTAAGCCATGACTGCATTGATCCTTGTTGTTTGTGGAGCGAATGTACGAGCGCAGGAGACTGCCGGGTACCAGATTTTGGAGTTTTCAAGTCGGGACACTTTGGAAACATCTGTCCCCTACCCAACACACAATTATCGCTCAAACATTCATTTTATTTCCCTTTATCTTATTAGCTACAGGCATTTGAAGAGCTACTATCTCTAACTGAACGACCACACAGTATTACGTAACCCTCAAGCCCCACTATATTATACAGATAGCAATTTGGTATTCTTAACTCAAACGTCAGAAACCATTATTAAGATATTAATTTAGCTTACTTTAAGCTGAATTTTTAAGCGTGCACAAATCTCATAAGTTTAGTTCAATAATGAAATATTTTATGATGAACAAGAGAACGGGCATATTCTAGAGCAAATCGCCCCATTATACTGGATCACATAGTACAGTGTGGAATATTAGGCATATTGGTTTATTGTTAAATGGCCGCACAAGCAGCGGGGAGGGGGGGGGGGGGCGAATCGGACATTTGCTCCAGACATCATTTGCTCTAAATCTAACAAACATCTCGAGAGAATTAATTCGAATCCTTCTTTTTCAACCCCCCAAAAAAGATTACTTGCTCGAAACATAAGTTTTTCGCAAATCATACTCCAAGACCGTTTTCATCGTTTAGTCAAAATACGGTCTCGTCGTGATGTCATCGCCCCCCACCTGCTGCTACAGGTTAATAATTTATTTCAACCAAATATTCGATCAAGTCCGATACGATATCGTGTTCGAGGATCATGTAAATTTATTATTATAAATCCATGCGGGGTTGACTGAGCGTTACTAAAGAAATTTCTAAATTGATTGAAGTCCATATCGGAACACCATGTCTGCCAAATATTTCGTAACGTATGTGTATCAACGCCGTTAAACACAGCAAGAATATTACAGTTATCTCTGATCACTTTTGGAATCTGAGTGTATCGTTGAGTGACATATATCACGTCGGTGTTTTTATGCCTGCCTCTGGAAAATATTCTAGCTGGGTTTTTTTGATTGTCTAACATCACATCGTCGTATACGACTAAATTGTTAATGCTCCCATCAAGGTCATCCACGGATGGTGCCTCGTCAATATCAGTTATAAAATCAATGACGTTTTCACCTTTAATTTCTGATGCATTCTCGTTAAAATCCTTTAACACTTCATAGCATCGTTGATCATCTACGCTAGGAGCAACTAAATACAACTTATCCCACTTCATCCATCTTATTATTAAATTGAGCAACAATTGCGTCTTGCCGGATCCAGATGGCCCGATTATAATTGCGCGGATAGAGTTTGGTAGCGCTGCATGATGCTTAAATGGTTCTTTTGCTTTAGTCGCTGAGAAATCAATTATATTCATATCTCTATACATAAATTATGGATCTATATTGTGTGAAGTGTAAAACGCGTACTAACACAAATGATGTGACGACGATTACAACTAAAATTAACAGATCTGCACTAACTGGTAGATGTGCAACATGTGGTACAAAAAAATTTAGATTTGTTTCTATGAAATCCGGAGATGTTTAAAAAAAACAAACGAGGAGGTGATATCGCAGCCAAGTTAACAAAACTCCCTGGAACCCCATGGGCAAAGTACCCCGGAGAAAAGCACCTTCCAGGATATAGCTATTGTGGCCCCGGAACACGATTAAATATCAGACTTGATGATCAAAATCAGCCCCGACCCGGCGAGTATCCGATAAACGCTATTGATAAGGCGTGTCATGTTCATGATGTTGCATATAAAAAGCAGCAATTTGCAACACAGGCATCTCGCGGATGTGAAATTAATTTATGCATTAAATGCTATTCCTGATAAATCTTTCAAAGAAAAATTGGCTTCGTGGTTGGTAAAATCGGCTATGAAAGGCAAATTGATGATGGGTGCTGGTAATTAATAATATGGAATCTATTTATTATACTGGAGGGGTAACGCTGCAATCAATAAACTCGCCAACGCCGCAAAAGTGAAAAAGGCTAGTGCGGCTAATTGGTTATCCAGACAGGCTATATGGCAAATTTATCTACCGCGTCCTAAACAAATCAATTTCTCGCATTTTGATGTTACCGGACCAAATGAAGTTCATCAAGCTGATTTATTGTTTTTACCACATGACAACGGTTACAAATACGCACTAACCGTAGTTGACGTTGCGAGTCGATACAAACAAGCAGAACCGCTAAAAACAAAATCATCACCTGAAGTTGCTTCTGCATTTGAAAAGATTTATCGACGAGGCCCACTACGCTGGCCAAATCTGTTACAAGTTGATCCTGGCAAGGAATTTCAAGGCGCTGTTTTATCAGCGATGAAACATCACAATGTCACCATCAGACGGGGGCATACTGCGTTACATCGCGATCAGGCACTTGAAGAACGATTTAATCGGACTCTTGCTGAGCGGTTATTTGGATATCAATACGCAAAAGAATTCATCCAAGAAAAGCGATCCCGTGAATGGGTCAAAAGGTTACCAGGGGTAGTTGTAGCGCTAAATAACGAGATTACCAGAGCAATCAATATGAAACCTAACAACGCAATAAAAAAAAGTATATACCACAACCACAGCGGATAGCGTTTCTCAGCCAATTCTCAGCAATGTCACCGTGAGATATTTATATGAACCAGGAGAACTCGAAGGTGGTAAAAAAAGGGTTACTGATCCTATTTGGAGTGTCACTACGCATAGCATATCTACTATAACACGATCAACTGGTAGACCTCCAATCTATAAATTGGATTCAACTGCCCCTCAGCGGGGTTTTATACGCGAACAATTACAAGTTATTCCTGACGATACTCAATTGCCTCCGCGCGGCCTTAACTAGCACCGTTGCGTCTATTACACTCAAGACAAGTCAACATTACATTGTTTCTGACATGACCGAGACTGTTATTTTTTCTGTCTACGGTAAATTGGCGAGGATCTTTATCCGAATACTGCCAACGCATTATACAATTGCAACTCGCGCAGTGATTATTTTGTTGCTGCTTCAGCGTAATTATTAATTCAGCATCAATATCAAATTCTCGTTGTTTTTTTTTGTCTTGTTGTTTGTAACCGGAGAGTTTATTTTATTAATGATGCTAACATCAATATCATCCATTGTGGTGTCATCATCGAAAGCAATTCTTCGAAGCTGATTTATTCGCCGTACTCTAGACACTGCAAGATAGACTAAATTTGACCACTCAATGCGATTATCGACTATCCAAACAATTGTAACCGCGATGGTGAATCCCTGCTAGGAATGTATTGTTGTTACGTAACCCAGTGTCCATGGCGATTTATTAGCACGCAATGCGTCTTCGACAACACTGATATCAACCAGCACAATATCATTTAATACTAGTGTTTGTCTTTCGCGCTGTCCTGGAATTTCAACTTCAATATTCTGTCGCCGTGTGTCAGCGGGTCTATAACACAATGGAACTTTTATCAGGGTATATTTTTCTTTGTGAAGCTCAAACGACTTTTTCTGAAGTGTGTCTCTGACTATTTTTCTGCTAGCAACTACAAAATCGTTTGGTCTCCATGTGTTATAAAATTCCTCCATTGGAGTTTCAGAAATTATTTCCCTGATTATTTCACATTGGATTCTGTCGGGTTTCAGTCTAATTAATTTTTTAACCTCACTTAATTGTTCATCAAGTGCCTTATAATCGCTATCAATTTCTTCGTAATAGTCCACGAATTCTTTCAGCCACTTATGTGGCCCCGCGCCGACAATTGGTGGTGGCTGTCCATGATCTCCGCACATTATCACCGCTGTATTCTTTTGCAGCAGCAAATCCAAGAACATCTTTAATATTTCTGTTGATACTGTGCATACTTCATCCCAAATTATAACCTCGGGGATGAATTTATCTCCCATTCGTTCAGGTGTCCATTTGTCACCACTGTATCTGAAAAAAAACTATGATACGTACACGCGGAAACGCCTCGTTGTTTTATCTATCTGGCTAATCTATGTGTTGGCGTCAGCACAATCATGTTTACGCGTCCTCGATATAACTCAATCGCGAGAGTCTTTTTTCCTGACCCGCCACAGCCGTTTAAATAAACTGTTTTATATCTACAAATTGGATCTGATATCGGTGGTGCATTAGAACGTTCTGATAAATTATCACTGCGTAAGTAATTACTTTTAATTTCAACGTCTGCTGATTCAGAATACTCACGCAGCATTTCTTTTTTAATTCTCCACGATCTCCAGCTTTCATCCGAATTAGTGAATTCAGCAACTGCGCAACTGTACTTGCTGTTAATGTAAAATGAATCAACGGCAACTCTAACTGCAGTGTCAGGAAATCTATTTATCATTGAAAATAAATTAATACAAGCATAACCCAGCATCGACGACCTCAAATGTGTATACGGGGATCTGTAACCGTCGCTATAAGTAACAACTGTACCCAATTTTGTTCCATCGGACAAGAAAGCATCCACATATATGTTTTTGGATACTGCATCCGCGATTATAAAAAGTCATATTCGGTGTTATCCATAATCAGCTGTGAACAATATCGTTTATAGTCGCGTTTGTTTCCTCCCTGAGTGAATTTTCCGATTATTCTTCTGCCGAGATCTTTTGCTTCGATGTTTCGTTGATTAAATATCCGTTTGGACCACTCAATGATATATTCTTCGCCGGCATTAATATGTTTTCTGAATTCGTCAATTATACTATCAAGACGTTCCTGTGTTGGTAACCAGACATAGATTTGTTTCCGATATGATATAATTGCTTCACTGACTGTCAGCGAAATTAACATTTTTGTATCAATCATGAATCGTAATAGCGCTATTGGCAGCCACTTCTTTTCAGACATGTGTCTACCAATCCAAATATAACAACAGCGATGAAGTCCTGCTGAAAATTCAAATGATACTACACAAGCGAATCCAGTTAAATCAAAATCAGGCAGCGGCCCATTAATTGCAACACGAGTCATTTCATGTACGGGGTGTCCAAATCGTTTAAAATACTCAGTACACTCTCCATAACCAAGAAAACTTGCTGGATAACAAGCAACCATATCAACTGAAATGATATTATCATGGTCGTATTTGTTATTCCATAAACCGCCATGATTAAATTCTAAACAACTAGCCTCAGTGTCTGGTAAGAATTCCACGCGTGTAGGTTTCCATGCGTTTTTGATTCTCGCAAAATGAGCTGCAACTGACGGGATTGTAAAACAGTTTGTCAATAATTGTTCGTCGTTGATGATTTCATTGGTGGCTTCGCCACACGCCGTTAAAAACCCACTAGTTGTTTTTTTCATTTTGTTGTGAAATGCTTCAGTGCGGTATAATTCAGCGTTTGGTCTTACAAACTGATCAAACGTATCAGTGTCGTTTTCAGTGCTGCGAAGTAACCACACCGACACGGGGTCGTTTTTACTCAAATGCGCAATAGCATCGAATAGTTTCTTTTCAGCGAGAAAACCGTCCCTGGAAAATTCTTCTCGTAAGAATTCGTCGGGTATATACTTTATTGTTCTGTTTCGTGGAAATATTGTGACCGCGGGCGTCCACGCGTGTTCGTTATGATCAATAATTTTAATTGGGGCTCCCTTTGATTTATATTTTGATTCGTATAAAACTTCTCCGGTTATCGTCATAACTGTTATTCTAATTTTGCTATATCGCTAATAGTCGCTCCGCGGTCTTTCACCGTTAACTCCCATTGAGCTATTTTTGCTACGCCGTAGATCGGTAAGTTTGTTCCCTCGGGATGCATTTGTAAAATGTTCTGTTATTCGTGCTGCTCCACAATTGAGTGGCAAAGCCACTGACGACGAAGTTGCCGGCGACGACTGTTTCATTGGTTTGTTTTCTTATATCAGGTTTTTCATTTAACGGATATATCCCATACACAACTGCTGTTTCAGGATATGCTCGTTCATAGTATGGTTTGTCAATTCCAGTTAACAGACCCGACTTAGAATCACGGCTAACAACGACTGTTTTCTTATCTTTGAGAATCGGTTCAAATTTGTCTCGTATAATCCAACCGCCTGATTCTACACGGATAATGAACTTCACTCTAAAAAAAAATACTTTTTGTTGCCGAGTTGTGATAACATCAACGCTGCGTTGCTTTCGTTCATGGTGGAATCAACAACGCCATCAATTCGAAATGTTGACCAGCTATGAGATGCACCGTCGTGCTTGAATTCATTAATACAATCGCGTATTTTATTTATCAGGGCTCTATCAGTAATTGCCCGTTTTGGCACATCTTTGAGGGTTCCATCGAGATTAAATTTAACGTTTTGAAAGGCTTAATTGCTGATAATCTCTCGAACTCCTCCATGTTATAATTAAAACAAGTATTTAAATAGAAAAATATAGTATAATGAATCACTGCAAGTGGCTAATGATTGGATCAACAACTCCATGTAACAAATCATGCAAAAGCGAATTCTGTGGGTATCATTTACAAAGTGTTCGCAACGGTTCCTCTGGCCCCCTTCCGTGCCTCCAATGTGGGGTGGGGGTAAGGGGAAAATCGCAGTTGTGTCTTGCTTGTGGGGGTAAACGATACAGGGAACTAAAACGCTACTATGACAAACGAATTAAAAATGCAGTCATTGATCCTACCGATGACTCCGTCAGCGACAAAATCATAAAAACTCCTCAAGATTATATCAAGAGGTTTATAATTAAAGCAAATAATAAATTAGACAGATAGTATTATTATACAAATGAGCCAAGATTTCAGACCTCACCAAGTGCTTGTGAATTATGAAGCATCCCGTGATGGTGTTGTCAGGCACCGCAGACTAAAGAAGCCGGTTGGATGGGTAAATAATAGAGGTTATTTGATGTTTAGTGCCGGGAAGAAGAGATATTATTGTCATCGATTCACATACGAATGTCACAACGGATTGATCAAAGATGGTTTTGTGATTGATCACGTTGATGGATTCCCTCAAAATAACAAATTGGATAACTTACGAGTTGTTACTCAAAGTCGGAATTCAAAATTAGGTGGAACCGGCAAACACGCAAAAAAGGCAAAACATGTCAAATCATTTGATACAGAAACTAGCGAGGAGAAAATATTTCAGTCAATGAATGAAGCCAGTAGATATTTCGATATTTGTAGGTCTTCAATACGATTTGTTGCAGAAGGGATTCAAAAATCGGCTCTGTCAAAAAAGAACTCACACAGGATACAATTTTCATATACATCTGAAACGATTCAAGGGAGATAAAGCCTTTATGGATAAGTCCGCCACCACTCATAACACTAAACTCACTAAGTTCCCTTGTATTATGACCGTCAAGGTATGTGTCGTCTGCTATATTTACAGGTAGAGAGAGAGGTATAATTGACGTGCGCGCACACGTGACTGTGGAGATTTATATTTATAACATCGAAATTACATGCTGTTTTGTGTTACGATGTTTTCACAACTTATTAAAACCAGATAGATATATCAGTGCATTGTGCAGCCTTGACAAACTTCCTCTGCGCTAAAACATTTGTTCAAACATCTCGTTTCATAAAAAATATCATACTAGAAAAGGTGACCTCATACATGTAGACTGCTAATCATTGACGTGGTTTATTGACTGTACAATTACTATCTTCTACGTGCGAGTTGTATTTTTCTGTGTAAAAATATTTTATTTTCCTTTTTCCTGTATGCATTTTTATAAATACAGTGAAAACTCTCTTATTGTTAAGTATACATGTCAGGTTATATTGAATCGGTATTTTACTGACGCAGGCATGCGTGACTTTCAGTACAAACGTACTTTTGTTCCCCTCCCTGTATATTGATCGGTCACTGACGCAGGCATACGTGACTGAAAAGACCCAGAATACTATTTACATGATATTTTAAACAACAGTTAAATTATTATTTTTTTGTGTACTTAGTATTTTATTTCCTAAATACTATGAAATTTCTGTGGATACAGTAAAATTGTCTATTTTAAAAATCTCTTATTGTTAAGTATAATTAGAAGATATATATATATATATATATATATATATATATATATATATATATATATATATATATATATATATATATATATATATATATATATATATATATATATATATATATATATATATATATATATATATATATATTAAAAAATCTCTATTTTGTGTGACAGTTCCGTAGTCTAAACGGTAGCGTGTTTGTCTTGTAAACACAGATGTATCAACTACGTGTTCGGTCCCCATAGCAGATACATTAATTGATGGTGAAACGAAAGATGTTTTTCAATTAATTGGGGGGGGGGGGGGGGGTTGTTGGTTTAACAACGCCCACGTCACAAGAACATCCAATCAAACATATACCTTCTGAGAGATCTAATTCAGTGTTTGCTGAGTTAGACCTCTCGCCGGAGATTATTTGTTTGTCAAAGTAAATGGGTGTAAAATAAATGGTATAAATTGATGCAAAAAGCTCTGCATTCACATGAGGAACCCCATAGGGTAGCACAGAATGGGCTACCGGCTAATAGAAACGGTGTTAGGGTCACATCCGGAATGGAGTCACATCCGGAATGGATAGCCAAGTGAAAAGACCCTAACAAAGACACAAAGGCCTGAATAAGGGACTCATGAATGAAATAACCGCTCATAATTTATACCATTTATTTTGCATTTTTTTTAAAATTAAAGATAAAATGTATTATATAAATAATGGATATCAAAGATGTAAATTCTATAATTGCTGAAATCTCAAATTTAAAAAATCGAGGGATAGTATTATCTAAAGATCTCGACTGCGACAGGATTACCTCGGAATATGAAGACATTGAGTATCAGTCTAGTAAGGGTCGTTATGTTTTACCTAAGATGTACAGGCTCGTGAAAGGAATTCAAAAGTCCATCAATGCTTGTTTATACGGTAACGACATTAATGTATTTATAACGCTATTTAGCACCGTTGAAGCAATACGTCAAAAGCTCGGCCAAGAGTATCAAAAAAGAGCTGAAATTAGTTCTAAGATTCGTGATCTTAGAAAAATATTAAACGAGGAAAAACCAGTATCCTAACCACGTGAGCGTTACTATAAAAAATAGGCTTTCAGTAAATTTTCAGTAAAAAATTATTTTTTTTTATAGCGTTTTTTGTACACTCACATAGGATTTTCTCCTGAAAGAATACTCATCAGTTTGGGCTTGCTTATGCAGTTATGCGCGTACTGGATGATCTGGTTGTGGTAGCAAGTAATCACCGCGACGCCTCCATTTTCAAGTAGTTGTTGTTGTTGCCGCGTCATTAAAAAAAATCGTTCATCGCCGTTCTCAGATATTACAATTCTGAAACCTCCAGCGATGTTATTTCTGAAACATTCGCGGATAGTGTCGTACAGTTTAACCTTATCGGAGATGGATACGTTAGCTTGATGGTACATTATTTAATAACTCAGCTTTTAATTGTTATAGTTTCACATTTGAAAACTCAGTTCACAAACAATATATGGTAGGTGAATCGCTTACAACTAGATTAGCCCGAGAGCGGCTATCAGCAATTAAAAAGTTTATACCGGTTCGAGACAGATTTCGCGAGAAACTTCAACAACGACAACAAGCGCAGACTGACTTTTCTGTGTCAAGTGAACAACTGTTTACTCCGATAACAAGTGCGACCAAAGATGTGAAAAAGTTAACTGAAGCAGCGATATACGGAGATATTCCTGAAAAAGAACGAGCAAAGAAGGCGCCGCTGCTTGATACGCTTGAAAAGATAGCAGCAGAGACCGAACAAACACGCGCAGGGATACAACAGCTATCCAGTGATATAAAAACTCAACGAGAAATTGAAGAACGCGAAGAAGAACAACAAGGTGCAGCTGGAGGAAAAGACTATTCACCTGAGAATATATTTACAGTCGCAGCATTAAATGAAATTAAAGGAAACCATACGGATTTCGAATTAGCTGATTTTGCTAGAAACAATTTTCCAAAGGGTAAAAGAGAGAATTTATTAAAAGACGAGTTTAAAAGTTTTATAAAAAAACAAAGACACTTGGGCAGCAAAAATATATTTAGTAAAACGTGGCGGGAATAAAATCTCGGCGTTGCAGCACCCTGGTTATGATGACTTTCTAGCTGCTGTTAAAGGCGGTCCACAACCACCACGTTATACGGAGGATCCAATCCCGGAAGAAATAGACATAAAAGCAGAAGCCGGTTCTAAGAAAACAAGCGGAAAAGGATATTCAATTAAAAATCCTTTGGATTTCAACGCAACCGTGGCATGTCCTGGTAACATCCTCAGTGATATATCACGGTTAGAAGTACTTATTGGGGGAAAGCGAGCCGGAAACAACTCCGTCGAGATTATTGATGAAGCAGCTGATATCTGTAGACGATTATTTGGCGGCGGTATCATGGACATTGATGTATATCGAGAACTTATTGCTGAATTAGTTGAAAATCACAGAGATGCCCATGGTTATGATGAAAATCCTATGGATCTTAGCGATTGATCACTAATTGAAAAACTACTAGTTTTATAACAAGATGATCATACACTACAACCATGATAAATCCGTAAGCGTCTACGTGGTGAACTCACGATTGCCTGTTTATAGAGCATATTACGGAGATGGTCTCGGCAATACCATTGCGGGGTTATTTACAAGAATGGCTCCCAAGGTGGCGCCGTTAGCTAAACAATTGTCAATGAAAGCCATTGATGTTATTCATGATAAGGGAATCAGCGCTGTTGGAAATCTTGCCGGAAAGGCATTTTCTGCCGCGAAAGATAAAATAGCATCATTGGTGCGAAAGAAACCAACAGCAACGAAGTCGGTGGTGAAACCAACAGTGCTGCCATCAACTACAGTGATGCCTGCAAAAATCAGCAAAGCAATAAATAGCGCAGTGGAAGAAAAACTAGCGTCGTTAGCTGCTTCGGTGACTCCGTGACAATTGACGGCTTCACCGGTAACAGATAGCGCTATCATGAACGCGATAGCAGGAAGTGGTTTGAAACGAAAACAAAAACGACGATGATTACAAAGAGTTTCACAATTGAAAACACTAGTATGTTAATATAATGTTTAAACGAACAGCTGATCCGGCCTTCGATATAGAAGCCCCAGTACCTAAGGACAATTCCGTCCGCGATTATCAATACTATTCCTATCATGCAATACAACCCAACCTACGATCGCGAATTGAACTTCAAGTTCAAGATACCAGTCAATACTTTTTGCCATGTGAAGCATTTATTGAAATCGAGGGAAAACTAGTAACAAATGTTGTAGCTGATACCCAATATGCAGATAACGCAAATGTCCGAGTTGGTTTTGTTAATAATGGCATAATGGCGTTATTTGAATCCGCGAGATATCTCATTGATGGAAAAGAAATTGAATCAATAGACCGCGAGGTTGATGTTGCAACAACAATAATCGGGCTAGCAAGATATTCTGATGATTATACAAGATCGGCTGGTCCATCTATGATGTTTGCAAAAGATACTACTGATAACGCTGACCACCTTCAGTACATTAAAGTGTTAACAGCAAGAGATAATGCAGAAGCCGATCAACAAGAAGCAGCTAATCCAGAACGTCGAGCTAGGCCAGGAGCTGCATTTGATATTCTCGGAGGCGTTAATGGTAATTTCATTTTAGGATTTGCAACACGAAAAGGAGCATTGCAAGGACAGCAGCGATATTTTTCATGTGCGATTCCACTCCATCACATATTTGGATTCTGCAGAAATGTCAGAAAAGTCATCTATGGAGCCAAACACACAATCGCGTTAGTGCGAAAAGGCAATGACAATGATGCAATTTGGCGTACTGGTGCCGCTGATGGTAAAGTTGTTTTGAGTAAAATAGTATTGTGGATGCCAGTAATGACCCCATCAATTACCTCGGAAGAGCGGCTACTTTCATTTATGGACACAGGTGGCAAATCATTGATAAGTTGACTAACAGTAACAACTGATGCCAAAGAGGATAATGTTGCTGATACATTTACATGGTACTTAGCAGCCAAACAAGGCCTTTCAGCCCCACGTCATATATTTATTGCGCTGCAGAATAGGAATCGATTAGGTTCCCAAGAACGCAGTCATATGATATTTGATCGATTAGGAGTCAAGGAGGTTTCACTGAGAATAAACGGACAACAAGAACCATCTGAGGATATACAGCTTGATTACGACACTAACCACATAGCACGTGTGTATCATCGGATGCTGTCATTTATGGCCCGTGATCAAAATGTTGATACTGGTTTACAAATATCGCAACTTGATTTTAAAAACCTATATCCGATTTATTACTTTTCGCTGGAACATCTTGATTTAATAAGGCAATCCGTCGTTGACATACATTTTAGGGCTCATATAACTCCTGGTGATGTTGATTATAGAGCGGTTGCTGTCATTCTCAGCGACAAATCAATGTTGTTAGAAGGGGCTGGCGGACGAATGAGAATCATTGACGCACCAGTGGAAAATATGTAAACGATTCACAAATAGATCAATTGAAAGTATAAATGTGTTTTACAATAAAATGACATATAGTGTTGTTAGTGTCAAGCTGACTGATGGTCAGGTCAAGAAATTGCGATCAAAATCCGCTAAAGAATGTGGAACCACAATAACGTTAAAACCAGCACAGATGTCCGGCGGTACACATAAAATATCATTGACGGATCGTCAAATAAAACATTTCAATGATGCGCTGAAGAATAAGCGAGGGGTTCAAATTGTATTTTCGAAAGCTGCAGTCGCCAACATGATAAAATCAGGTGGTATATTTCCATTGTTAGCTGCAATATCAGCATTGATTGCAGCGGCTGCCCCAGCGGTGGCGAAAGCGGCTGCGTTGGGAGCCGTTGGGACCGCGGCAGGGATGGCGTTGAAAAAGGCAACTGGGAAAGGATATAAAAAAAAGGGAAAGGGTTTAAGACTACCAGGAACTCCATATTCATGGTACAGCGGAAAGGGTCTGAGAATACCAGGAACGGTTTTTTAGTTGAAAGCCCAATTCTCCCTATGTCCAATTTTGATTTAATTGATGCTGCTAAAAAACTAGCAATAAAAAAACTTCAGAGGGTTTTTTATGAGAGATCAATTACCGAGAAAACCTAAACGCGCTGAAACCGGTATCATCAATCTTGATAACAGCAGCGGATCGGGAACTCACTGGGTTGCATACGCGATTGATCCGCGTGGGATTGTTTATTTCGATTCATATGGGCTAGCTCCACCGAACGAGTTTATGCGGTATATAAATTCCTCGATGAAACTCAAAGAGTTTCCGATTTTTTATTCCACGCTGCCAACACAACAATTAAATGATCCACCGATATGCGGCCGTGAAGTATTAAATGTCCTCGCGGAGATTTCATCGTCACAGAAACCACCTCATCTGGTTGTAAATAAATACACGAGTGGGAAATTACAAGGTAATTTTACAGAATCAATAAATTGAAAATACTAGAGTCTTTACAATAATGATTGATATTTGGGGACGATCTCTGTCAATGTTGAAACCCACCGCGGAAACATCTGCGGGTTCTATCGAGGATGTAAAAAAAATAATTGAAGATGAAATCGCTGAGACGTTAAATTTAGCAAGTGTTGACCCGAACGAAATAGTTGTATTTCAAGATCGCCAGGGTAAATTGAAAAGCAGTAATATATCCGCGGATGACATTTTGATACAGCAGCGCGACGCCGCTGAAAACTCTATTGCCCTGTATTCCAGCGACGAACGACTTAAACCAGGCGCACGTGTGTCTACGATCACCGACGCGATTGCCGCCCACGGCCGCGATCTGGATGAGTATATACGAGGTTATAATTCTTTTCGCAAAAATGTCGTACATAAATTCTTTGGAAACCCCGCTTGTGGTTGGCATGACTCTCGCTGAAATTAAAAACTTTCTATCTTTATTCTTTTTTAACAAGGAGGCGGGAAGGATAATGAATGAAAATGAAATCAAGGCAAATTATTTCGATATTTACACGGATATTTCTAAAATAATAGAAAATCTTGAAAAGGTACCAAAACCCACTAACGACGTCGTTGTTAAGTATTTTGGAGCCCCGCTTGTGGCAGGCATGACTCTCGCTGAAATTAGCGAGTTTATTGGCAAGTATACTCAAAATACCTACGTCGCTAATAGTTTTTTGGTGTCCCAGCTACATCTACGATGACTCTCAAAGATATTAATATGTTTATGGTGAGACAAACAACACTTAATACCATCGTGGATAAATTTCTTGGGATAACACCTGTGTCTGGAACCACATCTCTGACAGGCCCGACCCTCGCTGAAGTTAAAAAAGCTATTGACGAACAAAAGCTCACCATTGAAATTGTTAATAATTTCTTTGAGGGCAGTAGCCTCCAAGATATCACGACGAAATTTTCTAACATCGACCAGCATATTAAAACCCAAGCACGGCTTGGAATCAACGACCTTCTGACTTCATTCTTTTTTAGCAAGAGGGATGGGAGGGTAATATATCCTACCATAATCAGGGCAAATTATCTCGATATTTACAATGATGTTTTTAGACTAAAAGCAGACTTTGAAAGGATACAAAACCCTCTGGAGTTTTTCTTTTTTAACAAGGAGGCGGTGAGGACGATAAATGCTAACGAAATCAAGGCAAATTATCTCGATATTTACAATGATATTCTTAAACTAAAAGAAGATTTTGAAAAGGTAAAAATTTCACACCGCGTAAAAACCGTTGGTAACATCGTATACACAGTTGCCAGTGGAACCTTTGATTGGATCCAAGGAAAGGAAAATAGTTTACATTTTCACAGCAAATATGGTAGTATACCGGGTTGTTATCGATTTACAATAATACATCGCCATAAATTTGATTTGGGAGTCGGCCCGGCAATATATATAAGCGATGTTAACACAGTAACATATATAAACGATATGATACCAGCAGCACCCGACCGAATAAGATACCCTATTAGGATTGATATAACTACATCCGACGAGTCAGTGGTTAGGGTATCGCTACCCTGGACGCTAGAATTTGTATCCGGTATTCCCCCCACCGACCATAAATCCGAGTACACAATCGAATAATTGAAAACACTAGCGGGTTTAAAATAGTAATGACATCGATGAAATCAATTGAACCGATAATAGTCCCAGAGGTATCACAATCGGATCGATATCGATATGATACCGTGAAAGAGTTTTCCGCGAACTTGAAATCACTTTCTGAGCGCTATCGTGAAAAAATGAAAAAAATACCAACGCAGCGTAGCAATCATCGACATCACCGTGTACTCGGTGTCCGGTGTGATGGCCAGCGCCGGGGTTATTTTGTCAACGGTGACCATGATAGCTCCGATTGCAGTTCCAATTGCTATCTCCGCGGCAACAACAATTGCGGCAGTCGCCACAGCAATAACTAAAATGTTATCATCGTGTTCTCAGAAAAAACTCGCCGATTATACAGCTCGGTACCGGGTGGTATTTGAATCGTACTCGAAATTATCCGAGTTGATCTCGCTATCGATAGATAATTCGTTCATATCCGATGTTGAATTTTCCACGATGACCCAGTTGTATAACTCCGCGATGTTGAAATTGGAAATTGAAAACAGCGTTAACAATAATGTCACTCGAACTGCTTCAACGAATCGCGGAGAATACCACTCCGATACGAACAAGCATGATATCAATAACATCAACAAGCCCACAATTTAGTGTGAACTTCCCTTCTCCGATTCCAGTGCGTGAGATCGCGCTGGCAAAATTACGAGTATATCATAGCTGGCCTAATATCAGATCGGTTGCATTTGGCGGTCAGCAACCCAATAACTCGTTAAGGTTTTTGTGGAATAAACCCGATGGTACTCCAGCGTGGGAAACTGTTTCGTTACCAACTGGGTCGTACCAAATTGAGCAAATCGATGCTGAAATTCAGCGTAGAATAAAATCAATCACGGGAAAAGAATCACAAATAGCTATTAAAGTTCATGAACCGACGCTCTCGTCGTCGATCGAAATAAGCACAGAGGGATACGCTGTAGATATCTATAACAGCTCGTTAAGAACAATGTTAGGATTGCCTGAAAAACCACCCGGAGCCACCGCCGACTTAACCACAGGCGTACAATCATATCATGAAATCAATCCCATGTATCGAGATAATTTATCTGATATAAAAAAAGGAAAAATCGCCGATAGATTTATATTTACCAACAAAAACACATTGCAATGGGATTTTATCATTAAAAGAACAGCCGACTCATCTGTTACTATTTCATTTACGCTAACTGACATCACTGGTTATTTTAATGAAATTAATCAATTACATAAAACACAACTAGAACAACTACGGCAAACAAAATCGCAAAAACACGTTGAAATACTAAATCAGCTTGTATCTGACATGGAATATATCAATGAACTAATTATTCAAACAATAATTAATGACAACAGCGACAATAAACAGCGATTCCTAACCGATTACAATATCACATAAGCCAATCTGCGTAATTTAAAGTTTTCCGGATACAACGCTGAGGAACTAAAAGAAGCTGTTAAGATTATTATCACGATATTACAAAGACTAGATCCAATTATCCTCCTCAATTATAATAATGATCCAGATGGTGGCGGTAGGCATATTGCCCCGCACAATGTGAATATTTCAGCGGTGATTGCTCTCAATTTAACATGTGATGCAATTGAAGGAAGCTATCAAATTAATCTAGAGCAATCAAATCAAGCTCAGCAGGGATATATTCTTTATTCGTTTGCACCAACAGCTCCCCCAGGATTCCTAATTATTGAAAACCCAATTAATCCTGTCTACATGCGATGCCATAATAATTCGTTAACGAGAATTAATTTCCGACTCACCGACCAGTCAAATAATTTAATTGATCTACAAGATGAGGTGTTAGCGATTAGTTTGTTTGTGAAATCATAAAGACTCGATCAAATATTTGGTTGAAATAAATTATTAACCTGTAGCAGCAGGGGGGGGGGGATGACATCACGACGAGACCGTATTTTGACTAAACGATGAAAACGGTCTTGGAGTATGATTTGCGAAAAACTTATGTTTCGAGCAAGTAATCTTTTTTTTTTTGGTTGAAAAAGAAGGATTCGAATTAATTCTCTCGAGATGTTTGTTAGATTTAGAGCAAATGATGTCTGGAGCAAATGTCCGATTCGCCTCCCCCTCCCCGCTGCACACGACTACAATTCAAACTCATTGCCATCATTCGGAGCAGCATTATATTACTCAGTATGTCAAAGGTATATATTTAGGATTTTCTGTCAAAAGCGTACAAGAGTATGAATATTTAGAAGATCTTTGGAAAAAAGTGCTACAAATCTTTTACCAACAATTCACGTCCAAATGGCTTTTTAAAAGATTTCAAGAAATATCCCAAAAAAACTATTGAACAATAAGACCTTTACTGAACATTTGGCAAATTCTTTACATCCTAAGTTGTATTTTTACCCATGCCCACCTCTTTCATTACTCAGAATGGGAAATGGTTCGGTTAAGGATGGTGTGGGAAAATGAGATTTATTTCGTTTCACATATTATGTACAGAGAAAAGGTATTACGAAAGATA
Source organism: Unio pictorum (assembly GCA_030141615.1). Classification (NCBI taxonomy): domain Eukaryota; kingdom Metazoa; phylum Mollusca; class Bivalvia; order Unionida; family Unionidae; genus Unio; species Unio pictorum. The sequence goes on from JARLTB010000059.1 coordinate 8,382,568, forward strand.
TTATACATATTCACCTTCCCCTCTTTCAAATGGGGGTGAAGTTAAAAGTTAATTTTTGTTGTGATGAAGGTATTCTTTTGACGACATATCCGATCCAGTCTGATACAATGGTGGGAATCGGATCCGTTCTTTTCTGGTCACAACTCGAAAGCTTTATGCACTTTACCACCGAGTCTCTAGGGTACAATTAAAGGCGAACCAGTTTGAACCGACACGTGTCCTCTTTGACCTATATTCTATGTATTTACTACAAACAGATAATCCAATATCTTCGCATCCATGCTTAGCTTCTGATTATTGTTGACGTTAGATTGATGCAAATTGCATTTTACGATACCAAAGATAAAGTGTATGGCTCGAGCTTAAAGATTTGATCTTATGTAGCTATTACATGAGAGAGAGAGAGAGAGAGAGAGAGAGAGAGAGAGAGAGAGAGAGAGATACTCATGCAAGTAACATACTTATATGTATATTTAACATTATAACATCTTGAAAAGTCAAGACTAATTGATTACTCATGAGTATATTAGTAAATGATATTGTTTAATAAGACCGTAAAAATAGTGAACTTGATTCGATTCAGTCTACTCATATACATTAATTATTTCCAATAGATTACCTTGCAAAAATTTGTTCGTTGAATTAAGAAAATATAGGAAATATAAACATTTGAATTTATGCGATTTTTCATCAACACAACTAGGTTACTTAGGTAAATAAATATAGTTTGTAGTTCAATTGCTTAAATGCCTTTTAAAGGTGACCAGTTTGATATTTAAAAAAAATGTTTTTATTCATTTCAAATTTTAATTGCTTCAAAATACTACCAAATGCACTGCAATCTTACTTTTCGTTGACAATGTCTGAGATTACAAAAATATATTAGTCGATGTGATTTCCTAGTGTCGGGAATTGTTTATCGTCACTTAGTTAAATATTTAACTTTATCCGGACTAAAATTCAAGTCTAGAACCAAACAATTTGAAATGATGACGTTTCAGTATGATCTGTGCATAACAAATAATGTTATTTTAAAGTGTAGACTGAATCTCAGTCATTACCATGAAATACAACTAATTTACTCCAATTAACACATCACTCTTTTCTGCTACTAGATGGCGTGAGAAAACCATGTCAAGACTGGTTTGCCGCTTCAGTGAGGCTTTGCTTCGAAGCAAATGTTCTGAAATATGGAACAAAATGGTCCTAAATACATATAGTCCGCTACAAAACTATGTGTGTTTGAGTTCCAGACCATAATACACAATAGGCTGAGATAGGAATGATAATGAACATATTTATCATAATGTAAAGTCGTTTAAACATTAATCTACGAAGAGAATAATGATAATAATAAGTAAAATTTAATTAAAAAAAATGTGACCTATTTCTTTTTAATGACTAGTGGCAAGTTTTCACAGTCACATAATGAAGTCCAAAATTTCTTGAATGTCCAATTATAAATGTTGCTTTTAAAATCTAGGATTTGCGTCCATGTCGATTCCGGTTTACGTAGCCGAGGCGTCGCCGAGCAGCATCCGTGGACGGTTGGTGACTTTGAATCAGTTGTCCATTACAATAGGTATCCTCGTTTCCAGTATTGTGGGAGGTCTTTTTAGTACTGACAAAGAAAATGGTTGGAGGTAAAGATATGTCATATGATATACGTATTCATTAAATTTCAGTTACTGTATTAAAAATAATAAGAAAAAGATCTAGATGATAATCTCGAGAAAGAAACGAATCGTAACTGTAAACAAAATATATACGTTATTTGCAGAAATAATATTTCTTCGATCCAATGTATGTAACGAGCTAGAATAACTTAAGTTTGTTTTAGTTATGTCTAAAAATTCCAGCTTTTTATATTATTTTCATTTGTTCCTGTACGCTTTTGAAACTATCGCTTGAATGCGCTTTAATTCAAATAATAGCCATGCAATTCTTTGTGATAAAATTGTAACACGAATATTACACAATGTTTAATATCGTGATAGAATTGTAATACTGATATTACACAATGTTGCAATGTCGTGATACAATTGTAATACTGATGTTACACAGTGTAGTAATGTTGTGATACATTTGTAAAACTGACAATATGCAATGTTATACACTGGATTTATTTAACTTACGGCTGCTAGATTGGCTATAGGGTAGGTGTGATTTTACATTAATGTCAATGGACTTCTGAATTCTTTGTCTCGCATGTTTGGGAATTTCACATATGAGACTACAGTGTAATACCTTGGGGTATTGCCATCAAGAACGAACCCTGATTCACAAAACACTGAGAGACCCACCATGTAACAACACGTACACGTACAGGGCATGAAAATACAATTTATATATGCATTTGACATTGATTGTGTGGTACATTTCTAACTCGTATGGACTTGGCTCGTGGGTCAAAACTCTCACTTGAAATCGCTGCATTGTAACCATAAATAAACTGACTGGTCGTAAAATGCAAACATTCGTGTTTTATTTGTTCTTTTTCTTGAACAAAATATGACATCTTCCAGTTAGTTATTTTATATATTTATCTGGTTTCTTTATTGTAAATTATACTTTACTTTTAATTTTCCCAGATACATGCTTGGTTTGGCAGGAGTTCCCAGCACCATTCAGTTTATTGGGTTCTTTTTCCTGCCAGAGAGCCCCAGATGGCTTGTCAGTCGGAACCGCCAGGAACAAGCAACGAAAGATCTGTGCAAAATAAGGGGCATGACACATGTTGACACAGAGTTGAATGAAATCATATTGTCAGTGGAAGATGACAGGAAAATACAAGCGGCGAGTGAGTCCCCCCTCCCTCCCTGTACTGTCATGTCATGTCAATTATACTTCGTCTATCTGAAGTTCTTATCTGTGTTATAATGAATACTAGTCAGAAGAAGGTTTTAAGCATTTTGACAAATTTTCGAATCATATGAGACTACAGTGTAATACCAGAACTATGGTTTCCATCAGATATCCGTTATATATCTATATGAAGAATGTACAGTGTAATCGGGGTATTTTACTTTAAACTGCAGACTATATAGAACTAGGTCGTTTTTATCAGACATAATACATTGAATCGAATTTGATTTATCTAACAAGATGGTTGCAAGCGGGATTCAGCTTAGAAACCTATTCCAAACGTTTGACGATTACTCACGGTTGATTTTAGTTATAGGCATCAAACATTATAACAACTGGTGATAATTTCAACTTAGAGAGGGGTGTTTTGAAGTGCAAGTGAAATGATCAGAATGTAGAACCACATCAAAAAAGTATAGAATGCATCGAAGGTAGAGTATGTATAAGTAAATACAAGAATTAGATTTATCCAGATGATTTACAATCATGAAGTGTCAAAATAATATCAGGAGCCACAAAGATAATGCCACAAATTAAAATAATAACACCAGTCTTTCTTGCCATTGAAAAAATCTGCATTAAAAGTTTGAAATGACTTTTTCACTGCTTGCAGTGGAAAAATTTCGAATACACAACCTAGCAGATAAAAACAAAAACACATATGTCCGTACAGTTGTTTTCATTAAAAATGTACAGGACTCACCTTTTCACCGCAAATCTGATTGTCTCATTTGATCATCTAAGCACCAAACGCTTGAGAATTATTATTTTGTTGGGCGATAGCCATACTGTTTCGCTAAATATAAAAGACGCATATATACATGCGTTTTAGTAACTATTGTTAAGATTTTAATTCTGACATACAAAACCAGATACGGTATGTGAAACGGAACCGTTCTGAAACCGAACATAGCCTTGGGACTTCTAAACATAATCTTGTGTCTAAGTTGAAGATATTTGTTGAGAAGATGATATGAGGGCTACTCTGATGAAATGGAATGGAAGCAGAGGCAAAATATGCCCACGGGAGAATGCACAATACTTTAAAATAGATGCAAACTGTGAACACTATAGTCATTTTACCAGTATGAATGCGGCATGCTATATTACTTTTGTATTGATATTTAGTAAACTTATTGCAATCGATTAAGAGGATGAAGAATGACATATTTGTAATCGAAGAATACACTCTTTGCCAATATTTCGCTTAAATAGTTTATTTAACCTATATATCTTTACATTTATCTATGTACCTTTCTGCATACATACACAGGTATTTACATTTCAGTGACTTTAGCAATATAGTGCATTATAGCCAGAAAAAATATAAGTACCATGTGATGCCAGTTCGGTTCAAAACGTTCGAACAAGGATCCGTACATTTTTTTAAAAGGTGTATACACATTTTGTTTTAAACAATATGCAATACTTTGAAATATAAATCCATCATAAATGTACTATGCTTTGTATTATGGTTGTACAAGTAACAACTGACCTGAGCACATTTAGAAGCGCTATAAATTTGGTTGTGAAAACTTATGAATTAATTTTCTTAAACCACCATGATCAAAACCACAAAATGAGTTCACCGTCCAAAACCACTAATAAGAAATAAACAAAAAGATATACAGGCTCTAAACAAAGCGTTTGTAGAAAGGATTAAGCACAGGGATTATCGTAAAGCAATTAAAATATTTATTTTAAATAATTAAAGCTTACAAAACGTGTGATTTAGTTGATGTTGACACATTTCAAAAGAACAATTATAGGAATTCCGATTTAAGATATTTACAAACAGTGCTCGTTATCATTCTCATTCAAGTCCGCATGACGATCTTGGTAACAGGGATATTTCATAAATATATGAGATAACAACCTAATAAAATAACGCACACTTTATCACATATGAACCAATAATCATTTATGGCAACATTTTAAATTGGAGATAATAACATAGTACAGTGTGACATACACTGTTGGCAAAATCAGTTAAACTATGCAGCATAGGTGACAACATCTGAGTGCGGAATATCATATTCCTATCGATAGATAAAAGTGTACCAAAGTTAGTAAACTATTATCTGAATGAGCGTTGTTAGTTGGCGAAGAAGCTATTAAATACACGCAGCAACAATATATATGTGCAATAAGTTTTCTTAATCGGGGCTTGTGTTTTGTAAAATGCAAGAGAGGTGCGAACAGCTCTCTTGGCAGTCTTGAGGAGAGTTATTGTTTTTAATGCATTAGCACAAAGGACCAGTGGCAACTGTTAACGTAAATATTGAAGTAGAAACATTGCATGTTGAAAACATAAACACTGCTTTGATAAGACGATATCACCGAATAAGCAAACTTGTTTGAAAATATAATGTTTCATCACAAAACTTAATTAATTAACGTTTTAAACACTTTACTGACACTAAAATATTTACGACATCATTGCTTACGACACATGACGTCATGTATCAAAATGGCGGAATCTGTAAATATATCAGTATTTGTGAAAAGCAGTTGCCATGAAACCAGGTACAAAAATTTTGATGTTCGCACAGAAAACATAGAACTTTTTTTGTTTTGAACAATAAGATTGGGTAGAGCGATAAAGAACTCTCCTGGAATTAATGTATGGAGCGCGACCGCTCCGGTGGCCTAAATGGTTAGAGCTTCCGTCTCATATGTGGGGGGTCTCTGGTTCAAACAGTGCCCGATTTACACCAAAAATGGTATTATTAGTTGCCTAAGTTGGCGCTCAGCATTATCTGGTTGGTGCTAGTACTGGTCATGATAATGTGACCTGGCATGATGCTCCAGTGCTAGATATCACTATTAACAGCCACACTGAAGACATCGTAGCGATATGACTAAAATTGTTAAAGCAACCTTAGAAATTCACACACACACACACACACACACACACACACACACACACATTGGCGCGCGAGAGCAATCGCAAAGTTCAAAACACAAACCCTACTTAATTTATACAATCATGAACTTTCGACAACACCATGACGTGAAATATATTACCAAAGAAAAGATTACTTGATTGGTAGTTGAAGAACATAAAACGGTACATAAAGGTTTGGGTGAGTCTACTGCTGCGTATGTTTTAGGTACTTACAAACGTTATTACAGGCACAAAACAGGTACTGTTGAATACCAGCGAAAATTATCGATGGATGAAATTTATATCAGCGAGTAATGGAAAGCATCAAGGACGTTTTCTTTCTGCAATAAAGCACAAAAAAGAACAATGGAGGCACTGCAAGATTGAATCAAACACCATATCTATAATAATATATATTTTAGGTCTTGAAGTATAAAAAAAAACGCAAGTGCAACCGCGTTTAAATTGTTCAGTAGTTCTTTGAGAAATTAAATTTACGAAAATATAGCCTATTGTGTACTGAAAAATGGCGTAAAACCCTACATAAACAAAAATAAACCTGTAGTAAATGCTTTTCATGACGACTTTTTATCTTACATTGATAATTGCTCTCACAAACAGTTACATAGAAGTACCATAAACGAGTTAAATATGAATATTAAACTTCACTGTATGCATGTAACATTTACTCACTTTGATTAAATGACGTTAGCATATGTGGTGGGGAGTATCATAACGAGGTTCATTGAACTTGCTCAGTGGTATAGATTTATCGCCAATAATTGGTAATAGTTATGTTTTATTTCCTGGATCCTGGATCATAGTTTTAAAATGACTGATATCGTAAACTTAAAGAGGAATGTATTTTTTTAATTTGATATATACATTGCATTTATTATGGCATATATACTTGATTATAATCTCTTACTTTATTATTCCGTTCTTCATATGCAATTTCACTTTCACAAACATGATGTCTATTGGGCGAATTACGGTTGTTGTTTGAAACAAAAGTTTCATTTGTTAAATTTATTTCACCAGATTTTAATGATATATTTTTCACAAAGTCTGCATTTTTATATAAAAAATGCTGACAAAACATTTCATTGCAATTATATTTTCCTGTCTAAACTCTGGTTCATATCCTCTGAGTAATGTCTTAATATGGATTCCAAATTCCGGTGGAATATGTTTAAGTGTTTGTATTGTCTATTAAAATCACCATCTTTATTGCGATCTTTAATTTGGCTTTTAAACCCATCTTCAGGAATTATGTCAACATAATAATTTATTTTATAACACAACCCCGTAAGTTTATCTAATATTAATTGATGGCTGTTGTTGTTGTTGTTGTTGTGGGTTTAACGCCATGTGCAGCAAAAAATAGAATATACATGGAGCCAATATAACTGGCGAAAGAATATGCAGGAAAACTGAGGCAAGAAAAACGAACCACGGAAAGTTAGTGGCAAGCTTGCTAACATACGAACCAGGGAAAGTTACCGGCTAACATGCACGCGTTTGTCGAGCCAGAGACTCAAACCCACGCAGACTAATATAAGGAAATAGTTATTTACAACTGTTACAGATTATATTAGGCTGAAGTTCCCTTCTGTGAGATTGCATCAGCTTTGATAAATCAGTTATCCCACAAAAATATTTTGTTAATGTCATATAAATTGTCAACACGGTGAATAATAACGGTCACGTAATTATAGTTTCAAATATTAACCTATAATGACATAGGGTTACCATCATAGTTTGATGGTTGAGATTTTAAAGCGAGAATAGTAATATTAAGTGATACAGTTGTCTATAAATTGTAAGTGAGAAAATATTCATCGTGGATTTTAGGAGTTTTCTATCCACGACAGACAAGATGACTTGGAAAATGCTGAAAATAACTTAGAAACTAAGATGGATGACTGGTAGAATGCACGTATTTGTCGAATGGAAAGAATCTCATGATTGTTTTAGCAGCAAAGAACCGTCTCAAAACGTGCTGTTTAAATAAATCAAAACTTTACTCTGTTTATTCTAAATTAGTTCTGTCAAATTCTCATTGTTCTTTGCAAATTGCCTACCGGATCTGTAGTTTAGACAGCTATTAAATGTATTTGTCGTAAAATGACAGCAGCTTTACTGGCATATTTTTTACATTCTTAATCAAGTAGTTTAACTTCTGAAAGAAACAGAACATTAATAATAATACAGCTCTTCATAATATTAAGCGATACATCTGTCCATTATTAGAAGGAGTTTTGAGTCTGCGATATACAAGATGAAATTGACAATGCTGAATTTTTTAAACTAAGACGGAAGTAGAACGTACGTATTTATACAACGGAAAGAAGTTGATTCTTACCTCAGCATGGAACCATCTGAACAAAATTGTGCTGTTTTAAAAATAAAAAATTATTCGGTTTATTCTAACTTTTTCTGGCAATTTTTATTCATTATTAGGGTTGTAGATCTGCAGCTTGAGCATGTGTTCTTTAAATGATTTGTAGTAATATGGAAGATGATTGACTGGCATCACTATTATATTCTAAATCAAGTGGTTCAATTTCTGAAAGAAACAAAACATTAAATAATAACTAAACTTCCAATCATTACTTCCATTCAGAAACAGTGATGAAACTACTCAATTTAAATTAGCAATCCTAAATTCTCTTTGTCTTCTACTTTGCAGTATGCACAAACAGTAACGATATACCGCACTTCAATATAATATATAAATACTGACCTAAAAATCCCAATCATGACCATGGGTTAAATGCGCGTACTAAGTTAACAGAGACAAATGCCGTACTTTAAGATATATATATATATATATATATATATATATATATATATATATATATATATATATATATATATATATATATATATATGCTTTTGATTTGACACCTACGTACCTGTATACGTAAAATTTGACGAAATACTGATATATAAATCCCAATCATGACCATGGGTTAAATGCGCGTACTAAGTTAACAGAGACAAATGCCGTACTTTAAGTTACAGGTCACAGAGACACTTTTACTTTATACTTGACAATTCAAATAGGATCATATACATTTGGCAAATAAGTAACAAATAACTTGAACTTTGCTGTAATTAAGAATTTGAACGTGACATCATTTTTGTGAGAGATTTATGAAAAAATATTAAATTGAATAAGAAATTAAGTTACGTTATACATACTAATTTAAGGGTAAAAATCCAGTTATAACTTTAAGCACCGTTATAATATTTACCGCTTTCTATGATTACGTCACGTGCATATTTCTGTCCGTCCATTTCGACAAGATATATGTGACATGTAAGATTGGTTTATTGACTGTAAGCCATTTGCACATTGTGTATTTGGTCGATATATCTTACATTGTCTGTACTAGTCGTGCTTAGAACAACATTTATGTACACATTTTAATTACGTTCTCAACAAGTCTTTGGTCAGGCGTCACTAATAAGAATAAACTTAATTTGTATGGGTAAACAAATGAAGTGTTGGTAGCCCAGAAAGAAATATTCATTTTGTGGTTTTATTCGATTTGGCATACACATATTTTGTTATCAGAAAACAGTACAAAGGATCTTTTTTTAAAAAAAAATAAAAGAAACAATCCTAGAGCTCATTAAGGTCGGCTTGTAGTTATGACTCAAATAATATTAATTTTATAATGTTTTAGTTAGTATTAAAATTTGTGTTTATGATGAACAAGTAATGTGATTTTGTTTTAAATTTCTAAGCTGGTGGTCAATTAGCCATCGTTCGAGTGTTTACAACACAGCCAGTAAGACGAGCCTTGATCCTCGGATGTACCTTGCAGATACTTCAACAGCTTTGTGGAATCAATACTGTCATGTAAGAAAACAGTTTTGTAGTGATTTAATTTTTAAGATTTCTGATGATTTGAGATCATAGCAAAATACAATCACTAATGACTCAAAAACAGCATGTAAGACAATTTTAATACGATATATTTCCTTAGCAGTCAATTTAATTTCGGAAAAGATTATATTATTATTTCAAAGACTAGATGGTACGATGGTAAGTACAGACCTTTCGCACCACCTTGGTTTTGCTGTTTGTTTCTCAGTGGTCGCCCAGAGATAGCCAGTAGATTTATCTGCGTTCTCCAGTTCTTTTCGCTTCAAAGACCACGTGACACCACTATATTTGAATGTAATTATTAACTCTTTAAATGTAAAGCATAACTATTGTAATTTATATTGTATAAATAATATTTTATAAAGAAGAAACATTAAATCAGGATAATAAATAATTTGAAAGTGGATTTCATTAACTTAGGTTTTTTGATACATCTGTTTTAACTTTCTTTAAACTGCTGGTTGTTGGGGTGGGTTTAGATCACTTTTTGTAATTACAAAATATGCACCAAATCTACCATTGAGAAGAGTTGGGTGATGACCCCATCTATCCAGTTAAATTCAGCTAAAATGCGTTTATAAACGGGTTGGAGAAGAAAGATCGCCTTTGTGTAAAAAGTACCACGAAATATAAAATGGTGTAAATAAATACATAATTGAATTTAGTTATTATGATAACATTATATCAACAGATCTAGTCGTCAAATCTTCAAGGTCAATGTCAACATAATGCCAACATAATTTATTTTCTGTGTGTGCACAATTACATTAAAACTGCACGTTTTAGGAAAGAAACATAATTGACACACATATAACCGTTCTGATTTGTGCCATGCGCCAAATTCATTAATATTTTTAGAAAGTTATGGCAACGGAATTGCACGTGTGTAGATTTCAACCTAGGCACCAAATCGGTAAATATGTAAATTCTGACGTCAGCACCAAAATTGTAAAGCATGTTTGGATAATACAACGAACGTATTACATATATCATTGTCCCATTTAAAGATCATAGTTCAGGTAAGGGTGAAGGTTTCATATTTGCTATAATTCCACCTTTTGGCGTTTGTAGAGTTCGTCTGGCAGAATTTGGTTTAAAGTTTGAAATCTCAGAAATATTTAAGCCAGCCGCTTATGTTATAGAACTTCATAGGAACAGTAAGGTCATGCGACTGAAGCATCTTGCATGTTCTGATATCCTGATTTCTTCATCTACATTTCCGCGTCTTCCACTCCAAATTTCTGTTGTGTTTTTTTTTCATCACCCGTTCGCCGCTTGGCTGTTTTCAGGCAATTGTCGTTAAATATGAAATGACGATAACAATTAAAATATTTTTCTGTTTTCTCGCCCAGTTACTATAGTGCCAGTATCCTAAAGCTGGCTGGGTTCCCGACAGAACTGGCTATCTGGTTGGTGTGCGTGCCGAATGCTGTCAACTTCCTCGCCACTTTCATCGGTATTGGTCTGGTAGAGAAAATGGGCCGCAGGATACTGACTCTGATTAGTTTGTTAGGTATGTGTCAATACTTGTATAAATGACAAAGTAAATCAGAAGAGTTGTTTTAACCTGAAGACGAAACCATAGTTAAGATTCCGATTCTTTCCCAAGCGTTCCAGGAACTATTTACACCGTCAATTAACAATATTATTACAAAATCAATGAATTTGTGAAAATGACATTGAACGAAGAAAAATCATCACCAAACGTTTGGGACATGGGTCAATGTACGCATGTAATTGGAATCTGTATATATGTAAAGCATTTAATATATAAATTCTCACTAAGAATGGCGAACATGCTGTTGATGTTGGCGCATTCTAGAACCTCTGTGTTGGGTACTTTGTCCTGCCACTTGATGTGCATAATGTACCGCAGACATCTGAGGTGGAAGCTGATGAGTTTTCGCTCGTGATTTGCATAGGTGTTCCATGTTTGGCTGCTGTAGAGGAGTGAGCTGGCTTGGTAGACACGCAGTTTGGTCTTCTCGGTGAGGTTGGGGTTGTTCCAAACCCTCTGGTTAACTCTGGCTATCACTGCATCTGCCATGGCAATCCTGCCATTCACCCTCATAATCAATTAAGAGTGAGGTGGAGATGTTTGACCCGAAGTATGTGAAGTGCTCGACAACTTGTATCCATCGATGGTGACAGAGGGAGGGGAGTCTGCATCTTGCGCCAAGACGTCTTCAAGCTGATGGTCAGTCCAAATTCCTTGCAAGCGTTGGAGAGGCGGCACACCAGCTGCTGCAGTCATTTTTCCTTGTGGGATGTCAAGGCTGCATCATCGGCGAAAAGCAATTCACGGATGAGTACCTTTGTGAGTTTAGTCTTAGCATGGAGATGGGCATTGTTGAACAGCTTTCCGTCAGCCCTGGAATGGGTGTACACTCCATCGCTGCAGCCCTTGAAGGCGTACTGGAGAACATGGAGAAGAATATGACGAAGAGCGTCAGCGCACGCCATTGAAGCACACTGTGCTGCGCATGTTCTCATGGAACGACATGATGACAGCAAGTAGATGTGAGGGGTGGGGGCAGCCAATCTTCTGCAGGATTTTTAAGAGTCCACTGCGACTGACAAGGGCAAATGCCTCCGTCAGGTCTATGAAAGCAACGTAGAATGGCATGACAATTCTCCTGCAGCTGACGTAGTGAGAGGATCAGTTGATCTGCCGGCTCGAAATCCACACTGGGACTCTGAGTAGACACGGGAGGATAGGATCTGCAAGCGCGCCAAGGCAACTCGGGCGAAAGTCTTTCCGACAACACTGAGGAGGGAGATTCCCCGGTAGTTGTTGAAGTCGCTACGGTTTCCCTTGTTCTTGTACAAAGTGACGATGCTGGCGTCACGCATGTCCTGTGTGATGTATCCCTGTTCCCATCAGAGGCAGAGGAGTATGTGTAGCGTCTGGAACAGTGCTGGTTTCCCACTCTTGAGGATTTCAGGAGGAATGCCTTCGCTTTCAGGAGACTTCCCAAAGGCAAGGCAGTCTATGGCGTTTCCGAGCTCCTCCAGGGAGGGCTGTGTATTTAGCTCCTCCATGACAGGCAGGTCTGGAATGGCATCCAGGGCAGTGTCATTGGCGTTGTTTTGGGTTGCATATAGCTCGAGATAGTGTTCAACCCAATGCTGCAGTTGTTTTCCCTGGTCTGTAATGTCTTTACATGTCTTGGACTTGAGGGTGGCGGAATTTGAGATGGATGGGCCTGTCGCCTTCTTGATGCCCTCATACATTCCTCGGCAGCTGTCTGTATACTTTTGCAAAGGTTAAGACAGTAGATGTTGACACAGTGGCGGGCGATCTTATGGGCGTTGTTCCTTGCATTACTGAGTGCTTTCAAGGTCCTTGGGCTAGGTACAGCCTTGTATGCCAGGATGGTTTTCCTCTTTGCCTCAGTCACGAACTCCATCTCCTCCCAGTTTGCCTCATACCAGTCGGCATTTTTCCGTTCACTCTTCCCGTAAGCTATGACGGCTGAGTTGTACACAGAGTCACGGAGATGGGCACACTTGGAGTCAATGGTGTCATCAGGTGTCACTTTTTTGAGAGCTTCCTGCATTTTACTGATGAACTGAGGTGTTTTCTCTGGGTTACTTGCAAGGCAGGTGTTGATGTGAGGGTGACCCTTCTTCTTGGCATGGTACAGCTTCTTGGGTAATGTTCGCACCTTTCTGACAACAAAGGAATGGTCTGTGTCGCAGTCGGCACTGTGGTAGCTGTGGGTGAGGAGGACGCTGGCCAGTTCCGCACGCCTGGTGATGACAATGTCGAGCTGGTTTCAGTGGAGTGCACGTGGGTGTCTCCAAGACACCTGGTGGATCTCCTTGCATTGGAAGAAAGTGTTGGTCACACATAGGCTGCGGGAGCAGGACATCTCCAGAAGTCGCTAACCACTCTTGTTGATCTTGCCCCTTACGTAAAAGCCGAGAAAGGCGGACTAGTCCTTATTGTCAGCTCCCACTCTAGCATTGAAGTCACCCAGTAAGTAAAGGCCTTCGTTGTTTGGAATACTGGATATTGCCTGATCCAGAGCCTCATAAAACTTGTCTTTCTCCTCGTGGGTGGAACGGAGGGTTGGAGCATACACGCTGAAGATGTTGACCGGGCCTAAGAATATTGACAGTCGGAGGGCAAGGATTCTCTCAGTACCTGATGACCGAGGTTCAATGAATATGACTAGCGTGCTATTTACGGCAAAGCCTACACCGTGTTGCCTAGATTCATTCGAGGGCTTCCCCTGCCAAAAGAACGTGTAACTAGTTTCCCTGATGGTGCCGCTGTCAGCCAGTTGGGTCTCCTGGAGACAGACAATGTCGATATTTAGTCGGGAGAGTTCTTTGTCAATGACGGCAGTCTTCCGTGCATAGTCGATCTGCTGTAGGTCATTGGTCAATCCATGACAAATAGTCCTAACGTTCCAAATCGCAAAACGAAGAGCTGGAGTTTACTTATTTCTTTTTTGAGTCTTTCCTGGTGCGCAGTTTTGTGGCCCACTTGTCGAGATGGTTCTCTAAACTCCACGCACCCAGTGAAGCAGGCAGGCCATGGCGAGCAGCACCTTACTGACTTGGGGCTGCGCAGCTAAATGCGGGCGGCAGCTGTCCAGTGAGACCTGATGATCTCTCTCACCGTCAGAAGTAACCCCTGGAGCCAAGCATTACGCCGATCGAGTTTTGGCTTAGAACCGGTAAATTGCTACTTCTCGTGTTGTGCCGACGCCATACGATGACGCTGGAATGTCCTCTACAGTGGGGCTACGAAGCCTGAGCAGGGTGGCATGGAGAATCAGCTGTTGCTCAAGCAGCAGATCCCAAATCTCCACGCAGCTTGTGGGCCAAAGGGAACGACTAATGACGATACAGCTTGGCACCAACGGCGTCGCAGAAGTTGCCGCAATGGCATTGAGGTCAATGTCAGAGCGACGTAGGGACTAGGTCTTAGGATTTTTTTTGGGTTTACTCCTCTATGTATGTATGTATGTATGTATGTATGTATGTATGTATGTATGTATGTATGTATGTATGTATGTATGTATGTATGTATATATATATATATATATATATATATAAATATATATATATATATATATATATATATATATATATATATATATATATATATATATATATACATACATATATATATATATATATATATATATATATATATATATATATATATATATATATATATATATACATATATATATACATATATATATAAACATATATATATATATAAATATATATATATATATATATATATATATATATATATATATATATATATATATATATATATATATATATATATATATATATATATATATATATTGTATGTGTGCTTATGGTTTATCCCTGAAAGTAGATGGTACTTTAAGGTAATATTCATTTGTAAATGGGTTGCTTACATAACAAAACATTTGCCCATGATTGTAACTTGTAAATAACAGTTCAGAAAAGTTTAGAAACAGAATTGTTCAATTTAATTAGAATGTTCCAGTTGTATTGCTCACATCTAGGTGATGTGAAAACGTTCATAAATAATGTACATGGCAAATAAATGTATCATTCCAATCTATGGTCATTATCTGGAATCCATTTGTTATCAGAGTTTACAGTTGTGGTCAGATATAATTCGAGTTGAATTTTTTAATTCAACTATCTATTGAAGTTACTAATTTCTCAATAACTTAGGATTAACGCGTTATTTTGGAACTATTTTGAACCCATTCAATGACATTATGGTATGTATCATTGTAGTACGTCATCATATATGAGACTATTGGGATTCTTTCGGAACACTTTCTAAGTGTCTTGAATTTACAGTTTGCATTGTAGAGGAATAAAATGCTTGTTGATTGTAGCTAAATTGTTGGTTACACTTTTTTTGTGTTACACATTTTAATAGCTAATGTAGTAACAATGCAAGTACATTTTCTGTGTCTACATTATACTGTTTGATCTTCAAGTTTTCTCTTTGTGCCTCTCTCTGTCTCTGTTTCTCTGTTTGTCTGTATGTCTGTCTCTCTCTATATATCTCTCTCTGTCTGTGTCTCTCTCTTTCTCTCTCTCTCATGCGCTCACGCATGAACCAACGATACAATTTAAAGATTGTGTAGTTATAATACATTTGAAGATTCGAGCAAGCATGTATTTCACCTTGCTTTCACTCGTCTTATCTTTTTAAAGAACTTTGTGTTTCTATCTTGTATAAGAAAATTTGCATTTTTGGAATGATTTATCTTCTTCTAAGATTCTAAAAATGTTTAGATATTGCATGTTTTGCTATTCATGTTTAATATCTTTAAGTTTTTTTCTTGATTGACCAATATATTCATGTGGGTGGGGCATATCGAGTAAATATGTTCCTTGTTATGAAAGGAGCCACTATGACTCAGTTGTTATAATTCGGGATTACGGTTGGGGTGTGTGTTGTTTTTGGTTCAAATGAACCTGTGTCAGTTGCCATGATATGCTATTACTTATTACTAAGCACTGAACAGTCTCTCTTGTACTGAAGTACTGTGTAACACCAATCATCGAGTTTTGTTTCAAGTTTTTACATCCGGTCAAATGCAAAACAATGCAAACTTGATTGTACAGGGCAGAGTTTTACTTTTTGACATCACGTCTTGCACATGTTACCACTATTTATATCTCTTTTTCAGGTATAATGATATCCCTAGTTGTACTTGCCGTTGGCTTTCAGCTGTCATCAATCCACACTCCGTCCATCAATACCACCGCCATCGATACCCTGGATAACAATGCTTCCATGCAAGATTGTGCTATTTACAAGTAAATAGATCTATATATAAATTTACTATTGCATTATCTCATGGGAAATTTTACTGAGTCTTCTCTTTAGATCTTAAACATTTATATGCAAGCAATAAAGAATTAATGTGTGTTCGTCTGTCTCGAGAAGCTTGTTAGCAAGACTGCACACAAATTAACCAATGTAAACTTGACCTGGGAGATTTGTACCAATATGACTTGATAACCGGTAGATTTTTAAATGTTTCAAACATATTTTGGAACGTTGTAGTTGCTTTCCACTTCCATTGACATGAACTCCATTAGCATGATTAGGCAAAACCACTTGATAATATAACAAATAAAATTGTCGAGCTGATTTGTCTTCTTGTGTAGATCACCTGATTTTATTTTCTGTACATTATACACATTTGTTTTCGGTATACGCTTGTTAAAGTTTGGGACTTAGACTTCTTTTGACTAAAACCTTGTTAGCACGATTTTATATATATATATATATATATATATATATATATATATATATATATATATATATATATATATATATATATATATATATATATATATATATATATATATATATATATATATATATATATACGGTACGTACAGACAACATTGTAAACTCAACATTTGTTAAATTTATGGCGCAGTTGTTGGACATTTGTGCTCGTTCAGAGCCGTGAAGTAAGTCATCTGAGGTGCTCGCTTCAACAGATTTCTGACACATGTCAAATCTATGCGCGTGATTTCTACTCTCGTTTGTTTGCTCTCAATGAAAGAATGCATTCATTTCTGATTTACGTGTTAATTTTACATGATAGTTTTGGTCTCATCTGGTATAGAATGCGAGAAAGAGACTTTGTTAACTGTTGTGAAGGTCACATAACGTATATAAAAATAAAGTTTGCAGTCTAAATGGTGTTTAGGGTGGAAACCATTGCGCATGCATCCATGAATATTTCAAATAAATAAAATCGAAAATTATTTAGTCATTATTTCCAAAATTCAAACTTAAGTTCCTACAGATATTGTGATATATTAATTCAATCTGATGTCGAAATGGAATCAATTAAACTGAAAAAAGTATACTGGCTTTACACAAAATACATTGCTTAGACTGCAAATACGACATATATAATAATTATTTCTTCATAATTAAACTATTTTTCACAGCACTTGCGAGGCATGTGTCGACAATACCAATTGTGGATTTTGCTATGAAGAAGGAAATCCACTAACGACAGGAACATGCTTGAAAGCCGATGCTACGTTTCCAGAGAGGTATGCCATGTCATCATCTCGTTGCAATCAAACCAATGCTGACATAGAGAGCAGTAAGCGAAAGTTCCAATGGGACCAATCCTATTGTCCCTCTGACTACGCGTGGATGGCTGTGTTAGGCCTTGCACTGTTTGTACTCGGATTCGCACCGGGTAAATATTATTCTATTTTAAATGTGTGTTTTAATGCTGGCCTTGCATCTAACCAACTATCAAATATGCACAAGAAGATACTAAATTTTATTGGGAGCAGCACACTTTTAAGGTCAACTTCTGTTAGGCAATAAGAGTAAAGCCTGGTATAATAATACAGTACGGTAGCTGTAATGATCGGGAAGTCATTCCCATTGCAGCACAATGACCACTCAATTACAACCCCTAAACTCACGATAGTGAAAAGAGACATGAACACGACAATGGACAGTGCAATAATGAGATTATGGGTCATAATCCGTTGATAACGGGCTTGGACCTACGTGATATTTTAGACTGCATTATTAAAGACAACATCAAAAAATAATCAGCATTACATTGAGGCATAATATAAGACGAAATTTCTGAGAGATGTTGTCCAGCGCTACCATATTTGCTGCGTCAGCAGGTTCAGATGTGTACACCTCACTTTCTGTCGTCATTTCTATTTATTGACAATATTGGTTGGTACATTACAAGAAAAGGGATATTTTTGGAGGATGGGATATTAAATTGACAATGACACTAAGGGAGAACATTCTGCTCTAATTGGACAAAAAGCCCGAATGACATGTTCTTCTGACAAAGAAACGCTGTAGTTTTTACCACTGGGACAATATTCTAAAGAAACATTTCATGGGCGAATGTTTTGTGGGATTCTCCCGTGGGATGGGATGGTGACTTTTCTAGTTAAGATATTTTCAGAATATTTTTTTACGAACTATTTACGATACATGTTTGTTCCAAAAGCAGCAAGGAGTGTGAGGACTGGTTGGACTGGTATCAGAATGATGTGACTGGATGGAACATGTTTCTGTTTCTTCTGTGGCATGATGCCCCAGTGATAGACATCACTATGAACTGCTACAATTCAGACATCATAGCGATATATGACTTGAAAATTGTTAAATCTGCCTTAAATATCCAAATCGCACACACTTTTCCCAAATGTACCATCCATAAATGACGTCACGCGATTTTGGCCAATTTTGACCCCTCCCACCCTTCGTCACACAAATTCAGACCCCCCTCAAATATGACGTCACAAATTTATATTTCCCCCCTTCCCCCGAAATTACTTTATTGTCATTGTATTATGTATTTAGTGTGGCGCTGCACTCTGATATTGTAGGAGAAAACGTGATATAAAGGAGGCACTGGAAAGCTGAAATTGGCATGAAATTCTTTTGGAAATATTCGTCGTCTAGCTAAAACTGCAGATCTTCAGAATATTGTATTCAAATTATTTTATAATTATCAAATAAAGTACTTATTATTTTTAAAAAATACTTTTAACTTTGTAGCAGAACACAGAATTATCGGTTTTTGCCACAAGCACTTTTTTAGAGTTTTTTGTATCGGCATATGATGTTGTCAATTCTTCACCCCCCAAAATTTGAGATTATTATTGGTGTAATATAAACTTTAATTTATTCGGTTTGTAATATAAATGTTATATATATATATATATATATAACTTAAATTATTCTATTTCTTAAATGTAGTTTCTTTTATAATAGTAATCTGACAAATATCAACATTTATAAATTATTATTTGTTTCTATCAAACTTATAAATTATTTACTTTTCTGTCAAACTTTTAAAATTTAATTTTAAAGTAGAATTTTTTTTTAAAAAGTTTGGCGAGAAAAAGATCATTTCAACCTCGCTTTGTCGACACCAGCGGACTGGAAACGGAAGAAAGCTATTTGGAAAAGACCACTATTGGGACTAGTAGGGGTGTTGTTAGTTCGAAGACGAGTCAATCTTAATTTGATCTCATGCACGACACGCGTGAAGCTACATAAAACGTCATTAAATAAATTGTAAGCAATCAAAAAATCAAGTGGAACTTTTATTTAAAGTCGCGAATTTTAATATGTTGTTACATGTCTTGAACAAACCCCTCCCCCTCGTCACACATCGTCACAAATGTGTGACCCCTCCCCACCCTCAAGGTGAGTGACGTCATTTATGGGCGGCCCCAAAAGAGAGTGCCATTGTGAATAGTTTGTCTATATAGTGATGAAAAGTTCCAGTAGTAAACTTATCAATTATGAACACTTTACCTCAAATGGTGGCATAATAATATGTTCGACAACACTAGTGATATTTTGAAATAAATGATCTATTGTCTCAAAGCAAAAGTGCCACTTTTTGGATAATTATATACATATATAAAACTGTACCTCAGCCCCAAAAATAAATCTTAAAACTAAGTTGCATTACACTTATGTGACTGTCAGAGACACACATGTGACAGTCGGATATAAAATTTAAAACTAAAATTCAAATCATGTCAAGAATTATTCCACTCAAAATCCCACAGCTTTCAAAACTAAAACGTATTGAATTGTCTTAATAGCGGCTAAATCTTCGTGCCTTAGATTAGCAGTACGAGGATCAGGGCAATGGTACCGCCACTGTGGAGCCCCTCCTGGTTTAGTTATTCCGAGTCAAGCATATATTTACGTTGCAAAGTACTGAATTATTTTGAATTAAAAAGAAAACTAGTTCAAAATGTTGGTCATGCAATTCTGTATAGCTTATAGCCTTACCTTACTAGCAGGTTTAGAACTTCGTCTGAGAGACCTCTTCTGGTAAAAGCTTTCGAGATGTTCGTTTGAAATATAATAATCACATACTGACAGTCTCTACTTAGCAAAATCAGGTAAGTCAACTACTGTTTTAAGTAATAGTGATAACAGATAACAGTTTCATCAAATTTACTCAAGGCCTTACATTCAATTGATAACATTGATTAGTACATTTGTTTCAGAACTTTTATTAACGTTCAGTCGGAAAAATCAAAATCAGCATACGTTATTGAGAATATTTGGAGTATACAAGAATTGCGAAGATCAGGCTGCTGGGATATGAAGAAAGATTTTAGTGTAATAGCCTTCCACCATAATGACATAGATTTTGTGTATTGCTCGCATTGCATGTACTCGGAGGAACAAGTGATACACAACCAAATGTTTATACTGTTTCTTACATCCTGATATTTGAAATCAGAACACAATACCCCACCCCACCCCACAAAATGAACGATTTATTCATTATCATTGAATTGAAGATATTTAATTGTATTCTAAGTCGCATGTTAAGTTCATGTTTTGTTTTCTTCATAAATAATTCACTGTGCCAAAGTGAAAGCTTCAAGCCAATGGATCCGACAGGGTAACGTAGTAATTAACTTTAATTTGCCATTTTGTAGGTTTAGGACCAATGCCATGGACAATTAATTCCGAGATTTATCCGCTTTGGGCTAGGAGCACCTGTGTATCACTAGCCACAATGACCAACTGGGTTTTCAACTTGATTGTATCTCTGACCTTCCTGACTCTGACAGAAAAAATTACCAAGTATGGTGAGTATTCTACAGTGAAGTAAAAACAGGACGTTTTCAGTGAAGTGAAAATTTAGGAATCATTTTACTGTATGAAGTCCATCTCTCCCAAGATAAATTCCTTTCCATGTTCAAAACAAACACTACAAACTTTTCATTAATACGTAATGCAGACAGTTCATCGGACTATTAGCAGTGAGGGTGAACAGACCTTTTTGCTGGGACGTCATTTATGAAAATAGTAAATCTTCCTACCAAAATAATGGAAAAATCGTCAATAACGCCAAACCAAAGCCTGTAACTGAACGAGAATTTCTTTAATTCGGTTAGTTCATTTTTGTGATTTTTTTTGTCATTAGTGTTTTTGAAAATTTGTATGCACACTCGTTTACCCACCTGGACGCATCATTGAGGTAACACCCTTTCTGCTGCTGTAATGTGTGAGTAATTAAATCAGCATTATATATCAATAATGGCGCCAGATATGGAGTTATATACAGCTAAAGTAGCTCGAGATCGACTAGAGGCAATTAATAAATGTCTCCCCGTCCGTGATTCTATCAAACAAAACTTTTTAAAATGTCAGGTCTCTCAGGTGGAATTTGCGGGAGGTTCAGAACAATTATTTTAAACCAGTAACAAATGTTACTGAGAGAGTTGCAGAAGTTACTGAAAGTTATCGTACTACTTTAGAACAAACTGCTGTAGCAACTGGAAAAATAGCTGAAAGAACTAAGAAAACAAAAAGACTTTTACGAGATTTTCTAGCTGTAATAGCTGCTGCTCAACATCTTGATAGAGTCAAGGAAGAAATACTTGAGGGTATTGACCAAGTTCGTGCTGAAACAGGTGATATATTTTTTTAAAGTCTGTATCAAAAATACTGAATTTATTACAACATTTGAAGAAAACTTCCTTGATGATTGAAATAAAAAGAGTTACTAAGTAAGATTTACCTCGTTTTGTAGTTATGAGTTTTTATCGAAAATCCGAACAAAATACAATGACTATCTTGTCGGAGTAAGTAGTTATGAAGATGAGTTACAAAAACAACAATCTCAACAAATACAACCAGAATATCCTCGACGAAAATTTAAAAAAATCCAATATCTCAACTTAAGAACAGTCATAAATTATTGATATTAAGGATAAATTTACGTCTAATGGTTTTAACAGTATCAGGAATTATAGACGCGGAAAATCAGTGAATATTGCCGGACATGGATACCGTCAAATGGGAAATAATGTAAAACCTAGATATAATGAATCCTACAAAAGTGAGGATGATTCGCTTAAAGACGTTCATTCCCTATTTAGTAACAAGCCTGCTGAAGATGATGATCCGCATTTCGGTTCATTTAAACATGATGTAGGACTAGAAAAGAAATAAGACGAAGAATATTATGACCCAGAAGATCCTCCTGGTTTTGCTGGAAGTGGTATTAATACACCCACACAAGGAAGGGGAATTATTTTCTGTCCTAACAACGTCCTTGTCGATGCTGAACGATTAGTAATTCTGACTGGCGAAAAACGAGCCTGTAATAATTCCCCAGAAATTATTAATGACGCAGCTGATATTTGTCAACGATTATTTACAGGTTGCATCATGGATATTAATGTGTATCGATCTCTTATTTATAAAAAAAATAATTAACAAATAAGATGGTTATACATTATGCTCAGCGTGGACCGATCATGATCAGTGTGATAAATTAGCAATTAATAACTTATAAAGTGGTCTAAGGTGATGGACTCGGTGATATTGTTCAGGGTTTAGTTAGAAGAATAGCTCCAAAAGCAAGACTGATTGCAAAGCAACTATGATTGAAAGCTATTGACGTTATTGGTGATAAATGTATTGGTGCTGTTGGTAATGTTGCCGGAATAGCATTCTCAGCAATCAAGGATAGGCTAGCAAGATTAATACTTGGAATACCGCGATCAGTAAAAATAACCAGCATTGAAGTGATGCATGAAAATGTCAGTAAAACAATAAATCAAGCAACAAATAAAAAATTAGTTGTTAAATCTTGTGTATCATTAGCACGAAGAAGAAAAAAATATGACTGCTAAACTGAAAGCAGGAGGTGGCCTTCGTGTTAGACGATAATAGTTAAAACAAAATGTTAAAACGTATATCTGATCCAGCATTTTACATGGATACGTTTGTTTTCAGAGATGAGTCTCTGTGCGTGATTATCAGTATTATTCTTCTGATGCACGTGCACCTAAAGAATCAAATTACAGGTTCAGGATACAAGTAGATATTTCTTGCCAGCTGAAGCATATATTGAGATCGAAGGTAGAACGTGAAAGCAGATGATACCGCATACGGAATTTGAGATCGAATTGGATTTAAAATATAAAATTTTAAATTTGAATCTCTACCTAATATCTTAACGACTTTTAATCATAAAAATATTTTGTAGAGTCGAAGATGGCAATTTACGAATTAATCAAGAGGTATTATATAATGTACCGACTCGTAAAGGTTTTTATACGCAATTAGGAGGTACTTGAAAATCCGGTCAGAATAATATTCACAATGCCCCCAGTCACATCAGAATAATTTAGTATTAGGTTATTACTGATGAATACAGCAATACAACATTTGTTGACGCATAAACAGTTAAATTAATCGCAGTTTGAACATATTTCTGTAATTACATGCGATATGGATTAGACTCTGAATTATAAACATTCTTGCATTGAATTTAATCGGCTTTAAAAGTATTATCTAAATCTTCAGATTGATGGGTATATTACCCATCATTTTTCAGATTATCAAACAATTTTTTCAGATTTATGGGATAAATGGTACTTAAAATAATAAAAATGTAACATAAAATAAAAAAAATAAAAAATTACATGAAAACAAATAAATATATAATAACAATCTTTTTACTGATTCTCGTACAATTTACAGGTAAAATGGTACTAAAATAATAGTTATTGAACTAATTTCATAATGTGCTGGCGTACAATGGTACAAAAACAAATATTGACCACTTTTCATATATTGATGGGATAATAGGTACTTTACAAAGAAAATCAGTCAGATGTTATTATTTCAAAATAAAATAGTACTAAAATAATGACAATCCTAC
This sequence comes from Unio pictorum, assembly GCA_030141615.1. Classification (NCBI taxonomy): domain Eukaryota; kingdom Metazoa; phylum Mollusca; class Bivalvia; order Unionida; family Unionidae; genus Unio; species Unio pictorum. The sequence continues at coordinate 8,406,935 of JARLTB010000059.1, forward strand.
TAAAAATAAAACAATTACATAATAAATATGATAATCTGATTCTGAAATAATATTATTATCAGTAATTAAAATTATATTATCATCAGAATAAATATTATCTTTTTTCAAAAACTGATTTCATAATTTGATATGGTAAAATAGTACTAAAATAATGAAAATCAGTCAGATTTTATAATTTGTAAGGGTAAAATAATCTAAAATAATAAAAATCCTACTGAAAATAATAATAATAATAATAATAATAATAATAATAATAATAATAATAATAATAATAATATTTAGGCAGAATGAAAAATAAATATTAATTCCTTGACAAAGTCTAAGATAAATATTATAAACTGAATTAATATTACAGGAATTATTATTCACTTTCACTTTCAAAATCCCCTTTAGTAACATTTTCACTACTTTCACTTTCACTAATAACTTAGTGTGACTGTTTTCACGATCTGACAGATTTTTTAAAAAATTGTCTTACTCATGCATTGATGAACTTTATTGTTCATCAGTCGTGAGATAAGTCTAATCTAATTTTTCGTGAAAGTGAGACGAATTTTTCTGCTTCAGAATCTTTTACTCTAAATAGCCAAGGGTTGGACCATAGAGTTTATACTCTCATGATAATGCAGTCTATCTTGAAATTTTCTTGTTTGTAATGATTGAAAATCATAAATATTTTTTTCAGGATTAAGTTCAACACATATTTGTATACAGTCATGTTGAAATTTTTTAATCATAGAAATATTAGCATTAATGTTTTCAAAATTCCTTGTATAATAAATATAATAAATATATATGTTTAAATGTAATTTTAACAGAAAAAAACCAAACAGTATCATGATATGATCAGTTATCATTCCACGGGATACCTTTTGCCTTTTACCGTTCCGTAGGGTCCTTTTGTGGGACATTTAGTGTAAGAAATGTACACCTTCTAATTTCGTCTCTGATAAATTTAGAAAATCAACGTCACTCTCGCTTGTATAATACAATGATATATTTAGAAAATCAACGTCACTCTCGCTTGTATAATACAATGATTATTTTTAGATCTCTCTGTCCTACAGAAATACATGTATTTTAACTTTTACTTTGTCGAGGCAAAAATATAATGAGCGATTATTTTATAAGTGTGTTCTGGAAAATGGAAATAAACCCACGCCGTGGTTATTATCATGATCAGTTACCAATCCAGCATATGTAACTTTATAATAATCTCTAAAACGTATATCAGCAAAGTTGGTACGTAGTGCATTGCTGATGCGTTGGATTCTCATACTCAAGGTTCCAATTCCGTGACTGACACATTGTCGAGTATGGCGATACTTTACGATTTTTGGGATGACTCGGCTAGGGATCGAATCCACGAACTTCCACATACGAGGCGGATCCTCTAATCACTAGACCACCGGAGCGAACTCATTCGTTATATATCCCTACCCTTTAATAATAATAATAATAATGATAATAATAATAATAATAATAATAATAATAATAATAATAATAATTCGAGTATTTGTAGTAGGATCCATATAAAAGGATGACTGATGGAAAGAGTTGCGGTCTTCATTGTATACCAAGGAAGTGTGCATAAAGTACCTTTATTTAGATTTCACAACTCACATGTGACAGAACATTGCATTTAAAATCCTCATTCGTAAAACTGGAATTTGCTAAGTTGGCCTTGTAAGAGAAAACTAGCAAAACGCATAAGATTTGCTAATGGGCTGAGTGGAATATGGAACCAATACATCGCAAATAGAAGATTGGACAAATACAGGACACGGAATCTGCGAACAGATCTTGTTAAGGAGACTTTGTTGATTTTGTGGATTTAAAACCATTTTTTTGCACATGATAGGCTATGCGTGGTTGCAAATATATCTGGAAGAAGAAACAGGAAAAACCCTGTAAGAACCACCGACGCATGGGAAGCTACTGGCAAACGTACTCACAAACACACGTTGGCCAAGCCAAGATTCTGATGTACATGGACAGAGGTGAGACGTGTGTGTGATCTATAAAGACGAGCACCTTGGACCACTCAGACATTCAAAAGAATTCAATATTTTATTAAAATTTGTAGGTTATATAAAATATATGAAATTTACAATAACTACACCTACTGGATTACATAAGAGATTTTCACCTTTTAATTTTGCAATTTAGGGCCGAACCGTCTGAGGCCGAACTAACACCGTCAGCGTGTCGTCAAAGAAAAGGCACAAAAGAACGCAAAGTACTAGATGGTTGCCTTCATTTTGAAAACTTAAAAACGGTAGCCAAGTGTTTAGAGCGTCCGCAGTGGAAGCGGGAGGTCGTGGGTTCGATCCCAGACCTAGTAATAGAAAAGACTTACAAAAAGTGTATAGGCAGCTGCCTCGCTTGGCGCTCAGCATTAAAACGTTAGTCTTAGAATTGGTCGGCCAAGTGTCATGATAATGTGACTATGTGGGACATAGTGGTACATGTCTGCGACATCATGCCCACAGTGCTAGAGATAACTGTAAACTGCCTCACTGCAGATATCGTAGCGAAATGACTAAAAAATTGTTAAAGCCACGTTACAAATCCTAATCTTCCTCCCCTCTCTCTGTCTTTCTGTATATCTGTCTGTCTGTCTCTTTCCTCTCTCTCTCTCTCTCTCTCTCTCTCTCTCTCTCATATGTAATAATATAACATATGTAAAAAAAATTGGTCAAATCCCCTTGCTGTATGAAGATTAAACTCTTGCTCTTTCGGCTCGTGATTCGGTCTTCGATGATACTGAAGAAAACAAAAATCAAATAGGTGTGGTCCGTTTATTGTATTGTGTATTACTCCAAATTATTTACAATGAAATGAGGTTATAGCAAGGAACTCTAATCGATCCATTATGTTTTTCTTCATGTACCTCAATTTCCTTTACAATTGTGTAGAAAAATAAGAAGTTAAAGGATTACTGATACAACATTAATTCCAGATGTCTCTTACTTTTCTACTGGAACACATGTCAAGTTTTGGAATATTCTGTCATACATATACTTTCTGGTCTCAAATCAAACGCTGCCAAAAGTATACCTGTATGGATAGCCAGTAGAAAAGTTCAGTACTGACATATTTCATCAAATGCTTAAAATACACTATGTAGCATAATGTTCATTTTTGGAATTAAACTCTCTGTTAACCTAGATATGTATCAAAGAGAGGAAATGATTTCTTTCCAAAATCAACAGGCTCCATTAGTACACAAACTGGCCCAGTTGGAAACAAAATATTAACCCTTATTTAAAAAAAGCAAGAAACATTGAGCATAATTTCGCGAAGTGACGTATCTTTAGGAAAATCATTAAAATATACCAATTTAAGATGTTGGTAATTTTAATTAGTCTCTGTAAAATAAGCATTTAACTGTATGTTGACTTACTTCATTCATATATATATATATATATATATATATATATATATATATATATATATATATATATATATATATATATATATATATATATATATATATATATATATATATATATACACCAAGTGAACATAAATATCGGTCATTTATTGTTTGGTTTAAAATAGTAAGTCACAACAGTACGATATAACTGCTACCGGCGTCCAAGAGATGCGGGTCCGAAGCGTGTAGATCAGCGGTTCTCAACCTGTGGGTCGCGACCCCGTCAGTGGTCGAACAACGATTTGCCAGGGGTCGCTTACGACCATCGGAAATATACATTTTTACAGTTTTGAACGAAAATAATTTTACGGTTGGGTCGCCACAACATTTGGAATTGCATTAAAAGGGTCGCGACACTAGAAAGGTTGAGAACCGCTGGTGTACATGTTTAGTTAGAATTTCGATCTCAGTGAAAAACCCCGTAAGAACCACCGACGCATGGGAAGCTACTGGCAAACGTACTCACAAACACAAGTTGGCCAAGCCAAGATTCTGATGTACATTGACAGAGGTGAGACGTGTGAGTGATCTATAAAGACGAGCACCTTGGACCACTCAGACATTCGAAAGAATTCAATATTTTATTAAAATTTGTAGGTTATATAATACTGGATTACATAAGAGATTTTCACCTTTTAATTTTGCAATTTAGGTCCGAACCGTCTGAGGCCGAACTAACACCGTCAGCGTGTCGTCAAAGAAAAGGCACAAAAGAACGCAAAGTACTAGATGGTTGCCTTCATTTTGAAAACTTTAAAACGCTAGCCAAGTGTTTAGAGTGTCCGCAGTGGAAGCGGGAGGTCGTGGGTTCGATCCCAGACCTAGTAATAGAAAAGACTTACAAAAAGTGTACAGGCAGCTGCCTCGCTTGACGCTCAGCATTAAGACGTTAGTCTTAGAACTGGTCGGCCAAGTGTCATGATAATGTGACTATGTAGGACATCGTGGTACATGTCTGCGACATCATGCCCACAGTGCTAGAGATAACTGTAAACTGCCTCACTGCAGATATCATAGCGAAATGACTAAAAAAATTGTTAAAGCCACGTTACAAATCCTAATCTTCCTCCCCTCTCTCTGTCTTTCTGTCTGTCTCTTTCCTCTCTCTCTCTCTCTCTCTCTCTCTCTCTCTCTCTCTCTCTCTCTCTCTCTCTCACACACACACACACATATAATAATATAACAAATGTAAAAAAAAATTGTCAAATCCCCTTGCTGTATGAAGATTAAACTCTTGCTCTTTCGGCTCGTGATTCGTTCTTCGATGATACTGAAGAAAACAAAAATCAAATAGCTGTGGTCCGTTTATTGTATTGTGTATTACTCCAAATTATTTACAATGACATGAGGTTATAGCAAGGAACTCTAATCGATCCATTATGTTTACCTTCACGTACCTCAATTTCCTTTGCAATTGTGTAGAAAAATGACGAGTTAAAGGATTACTAATACAACATTAATTCCAGATGTCTCTTACTTTTCTACTGGAACACATGTCAAGTTTTGGAAAATTCTGTCACATACTTTCTGGTCTCAAATCAAACACTGCCAAAAGTACACCTGTATGGATAGCCAGTAGAAAAGTTCAGTACTGACATATTTCATCAAATGCTTAAAATACACTATGTAGCATAATGTTCATTTTTGGAATTAAACTCTCTGTTAACCTAAAGAGAGGAAACGATTTCTTTCCAAAATCAACCGGCTCCATTAATACACAAACTGGCCCAGTTGTAAACAAAATATTAACCATTATTTTAAAAAAAAGCAAGAAACATTGAGTATAATTTCGTGAAGTGACATATTTTTAGGAAAATCATTAAAATATACCAATTTAAGATGTTGGTAATTTTAATTAGTCTCTGTAAAATAAGCATTTAACTGTATGTTGACTTACTTCATTCATATATATCAGTGCTTTTTACATTATTTTAGTATACAGTCATATATACAGTCATAGAATGAACGGTTCATCTGTCGTTTTTGTTTTATACTAAAGGCCGGAAATAACTCGCTATTGCTAGATGGCACTGCAGTTAGTGCCAACCGTCATCGATTTTGAGGTATATAGTCAATCTGGGCTTACGTCATCAAAAGCATAGACCTTTCCCCACTGTCTTAATACTTACGTAGTCATCCTAGAGCGGTGCAAGTTTCTCGACTTATATTTTTTATGCAGGAGGGCTCCAATATATAATAGTATTGGACATTTGTAATCACTTACTGTAAAATAATAATAATAATAATAATAATAATAATAATAATATTATTATTATTATTATTATTATTATTATTATTATTATTATTATTATTATTATTATTATTATTATTATAGGTACATTCTGGCTTTTCTGCGGGATCAGCTTACTTGGATTCATCTGGCTCTTCTTCGCGCTTCCTGAGACTAAGAACAAAACGCTGGAGGAAGTGGAGGAACTCTTTATGTCTGAAGAGTATAAAAGGTTGCATAAGCGAGACAAGATTCTCGATGGAACTAAAGGCACAACTATGTACGAAGTTATCAGTGACTCATTTAAGCATGATCATCAATACATTGTTACGGCAATCCCAGTTTTGATGCATGTCGAAACTTTAATGTTTAATACCATTTACACACACACACACACACATACACACACACACACACACACACACACACACACACACACACACACACACACAGAGTTACTTTTGAAGAATATCTACTTAAATCAAAGGTAGTACATGTACGGTAATAATTGTGAGCATTTATTAACAATTTTTAAGTTCTGTTGCGGAATTATATACAATATTTGGATAGTATTTTGCATAAAATTTTGAATAGATTGGTTTTAGTTTATTCCATTTCAAAATAAAGCGTTTAATTCCTTTTTAACAGTTTTGAATGTATCAGCTTACACTTTTAAGCCAAATAGGGCTTGGTATATTTTAGCTTTTTTATATAAATATCATCGCATTTTCATCTATACAGTTTTACATTGTGTGAATGACTATTTTCGTTTCGCTCTTTTACGTGACAAATGCGAGCCATTGCAAGCAATAATTCATTCGTCCTTGTGTTTTGCAGATGTATCAACTAGAAGCCTGTCCAATAAGCGTTTTTGGAGTACCATAGCTCAGGAAAAAGGCGATACCCATCTTTTATTCTATCGCACTTGGAATAGTATAAATCAACTATATTGCACGAGTAAATATTTATTTAGGGGAGTTCTTGGAAAGATCACGTCCGTGAAGAAATGAGAAATGACACAATAATTGATGTATAGTTAATTTGATAACATACAGTATAAATCAACTATATTGCACGTGTAAATATTTAGGGGACTTCTTGGAAAGATCACGTCCGTGAAGAAATGAGAAATGACACAATAATTGATGTATAGTTAATTTGATAACATACAGTTCTTGCACAGATTTCATTCTTGTGAATTGTCATTGGGATGATGGCGTTAGTGCTTATGTGTACACATTTTAAAATTTTCTATAATTACAATGTAATGTTAAACTATTAAGAAACCATTGTCATTCTATATTAAAACAAGCATTTGAATTCCAAATATGACATCTATTCGTATATTGACGATGTAGGGTTTTAAAGATTGTAAACAATGTAATAGCAGATTTTTAAATCAGGAAACTTTAAATTAGTTTTACTGCTTAGTTTGATACATAAATGTTCTCAAAAAAAGGACATTAGGAGAATTTACAATTTTATATTGCAGAGTAATTTTTTTAATACGTTTTCTACAAATAATAAATAAAGTTATGAAATTTGAATTAAATTTAAAATCCATTGTTATGACTTACGCTATTCATACGTAATTTTAAATTTAAATCTTATGAGACATTTTAAACTGAATACACATCAGTAGGAAAAAGAAAGTATCCCCGATAAATAAAACTGACCAAAAGCATTTTAGGAAAAATGCTTTACAATGGATTCTCCCCTAGTAGTTTTTGAGCGTGTGTTTCTGAGATACTCAAGGAGTGAACAGATGATATTCAGATGCTTTAAGATGCGTTCTATTTCCTAATTACGAATGTACATTATCTTAAATGGAAAATTTTGTAAATTATGGAAACCGGCATTAAGTGTTTTCAGACATGAGATTACAACGATGGATAGTCACAGTTATTTATGTCAAGTGTACATTCATTCGAGAATTTAGAGACTTGCGGATGAGTTTATGAAGCAATTATATTTATACATCCTAACAAAAAAAACCATTTTAAAAATTACCCAATATTTCATAAAAGTAAGACCAGTGCAAATATCAAAGACTATATTGTATTTAGTTGAGATGTGACTAGGAGACAAAATTACTGTGGAAGTAAAGACAGTTTCTCAGCCCGGTGGGCGGCCTTCTCCAACATTTTCCTTCAGGACGATTGGGTGATCCAAACCATTGAAGAAGGGCTGCGGAATTCGTTTATCGAACCACTTCCCTTTCCCTTTCATCTTAAGCAAATACCGTCAGATGACAGATGGTCTTTGTAACAGGAGATATGGTCGCCTATCGCCAAAAAGGGGCAATGAACATTGTGCGCAAACCACGGTCTCCAGAGTTGTATTCAAGGATTTTTCTCATTCAGAAAGTGAACGGGAAGTTGAGTTAGGTCATAGATCCGAATCATGCCAAACTTGAAAGACCGCGAGGTCAATCCGCCTTTGCATCGGGAAAACGTGAATGCTGTTAATCTCGATCTGAAGGACACATATTTTCACGTCCCAATCTCCCAGGGTCACATAAATTCCTTCGGTTTTCTTACCGGGAAAAAGTTTATCAGTTCCAAGCCCTAACTTTTGGCCTCAGATATCCATCCTTATACCAAGATTACGGATTGCGTTGTCACCCTGTTCAGGTCGACCTTATCTTCTACGATGACATTGTATTTCCAGACATTTTTCAAAAACGTATAGTAAAATCAATTCAATTCTAAGGCAGGAGCAATCTCATTTTACTTTAGCATAACCTAGGATTATCTTTGATCAAATCAGACAATCATCTATCGCAGAGTTGTCTACTTGGCTAATTATTAAAAGATTCAATTCAGTCTGAAAAGATACTCGGACACAGGATCAGGCTCGGACCTGATGTGATAATGCGTGGCGATCATGGTGAACCACCGAATTTTTTGGAAGATTATCTTTGAACGAATGGCTGAAAAAGTATATGAATTTTTATGAGGAAATAACTGGTGACCATTGGGCGCTTGATCCAGAATTAAGATAATTTTAAGAATAAATCAGACTACAACCGAATAAAATTCAGTGTGAAATAATGCGTGAAATAATTTCAGAAGATCCAATGACAATTCATTCATCACAATCATTAACCATCTCTGATATAATTACTTGGATTGTTGATAATACCATCGAATGTTCAAATGTAGTTTATCACGCAGTGTCTTGAGTCAGAAGGATATCTCAGCTACGAAGATTTATCGTAGATGTGCCAGAAAATAATAATCAAACTCTTGGGAATGGTGACGATGTAGTAAGAAAAAAGTTAGTTATAAACATTGTGACAAAACCTATAAGCGTAATTTTGATTTTGACGCTCAATTTATCATGACATTAAAACAACGACATAATAATCATTTGTGCAAGTTGCTTCCATAGTCAGCTATGGTCATGGAGTTTATACAGACAATTACTTAATTAATTATGGCAATTCATTCAGCACAAATATATAAAATGTAAGTTCTGCACACTTCCAGAACTCCATTATTGAGCAAGCAAGACTACGTACAAAGTAAAATGTTTGTTACGAGTCTATGCTCTTTAAAAGTAACAGAAAATAGTGAAGACATCAAGCTTTGTAAAATATAACAATTAATTTATTTTCTTTGAATACAAAGGGAAAAAATTAGAAAGAGAACTTACGGTATTGCGAATTAAATTTAAAAATTATCCAACAATTAAAGACACAAGTCTAGTAATAAAAAGTCCTGAAAAACCTTGTTCAAGTCCATAAGAGATTAAAAGTAGAATTCGATGACGTGTCTGTTATAGTCTGCTAAATACTGATGTGTCAGCAGTATCTTGTTGAATCAAAGAAACAATGGTCAGGTTAAAAAATCAGTATACATTCAAGCGAATGTCTTGTGAATAACATCTTGATTTGCATTTACAGAGTGACGGTTTTATGGACGTATTTTCCACATCATACTTTATTTTAATTCATAGCCATACAGTTGCATCACGAAACTAATTGGGAGATCGCTATTGCTAGATTATTTTTTGTTATAGGGTTTAGCGCCATTTTCCAGCTCATGATATACATGGCGGCCAGTGTTAATGGTGTATGAACGACCCAGGAAAACCCAGGAAAGAACTACCTACCGACGAGAAGCTACCGACAAGCTTTCTCACATATCTACATTGTCTGAGCCCGAGACTCGAACTCACGCAGACAGAGGTGATATGGCAGTGTTCCATAACGGTGAGATCTTTTGAATACTCTACCACTCGTGCCCCTGCTTTTGGTAAAATCATTCATTCTACAGATTTCTTCAATGTTAATGGTGCAAACACATTCATTGTCGAAATCCTAAACGAACAAGTTCTATAACTGTTGGATAACATTTTTACTCTTATTTATTAATTATTTATTAACACCAGTCAGTCATCCGTTCACTACCAGTTTGCTACCTATACCATGAAAATTCATGTAGGATATTTTTGAATTGACATTTATTTTCGCTATTTTTAACAATGTGATTAGCACAGGCCTAGTAATCGAGTACCATAATAACATTGCTCACCGTCCTAAAATGCAGTTTTTTCAAACGGCAGAAAAATGTCGGTTACTTTTTGTCCAAGTTTGTTTTCTATTCTGGTTGGACACATTGCTGTCGTCCTACGAAAGGCGTTTATAACAACAATTGGTTCTTTAACCATTTTCCTTACAAAGTGGAATTGAGCCATGGACTGAAAATATTGTTGTGTTATCGATATTGTCGAGTTCAACGTGGTGGAAACAGTCGCTCGATTAATCAGAATCATTCATGTAAAGTAGATTCTACCATCGCTGCTTCCGGGGAAGGTGGAAATACTACCAAGTTCACCGTGAATTTCTACATCCTCATCATCGTATAGCTCAATAGTATTGTAATATTGTAATTATTAGTAATAAAAGGGTATACTGGACACAATATTCTATTCTCAAAAGGAGAAGTCAATGTGAAACTATAATTTTGAAAACAATTTTCCAGGTTTATCATGTGTACCAAGGAGTCACTCGACAAAGAAGGTATATTTTAGGAGATATTTTTAAATCAGCTTTCCGTCCGGTATCACACAAGATGATATAGATGCCAGGATCTTGATGGTTTGAATTTCAGATGTTTCGTTTCTTACCACTTCAGCTCTTGTCGAATTTTAAATCAAAGGACATACTGATAGCAGGCACTTTTACATGACGATCAAAGTTCTTACAGTGGACAACACCAATACAAGGGAAGATGCCAGAGTAACTCCCGTTAACAATTTCATATATTCGTTGCTCAGAAAATGACATTTGTACTTGAAAAACAAACAATTTAGAAATAGCATGGAATCTTACCTGTCCGAACATACCTAGAAAATCTCTTGACGTACTGAAAAGAAACTAAGAGCACATATCTGGATGCCTCGGTAGTCAGGAAATCTGGCACGTCGGATGTCTTCAAAGATACTGAGTTGACAGAAGCTGACGAGCCTCACAAAGTTTGATTGAACGACCGTCGAAAAAAATGATGAATAGTTTGCACTTGGACTTTGTGTACCAGACCCTCTGAACCAAACTTTGCATAGAAAAAACTTGAGATCTTTCTTGGCAGTTAGGCACCACCAGCGGCCACGGTATTACGGACGACGACTATGCAGAAGATGAGCTTTGTTCACTCCAGACTAAGGGCGTGTGTGGGGTGTATCGGGTTTGTTATGCTGCAACTAGGGTAGATGTGTTTATTTGGTTGGGGTAGGGTGCTCTCAATATATTATTTAAATTATTATAAAAGTCCCACACAGGCTCGATTTTGAAAGAAGTGAAATATGTGATAGAGAGGGGTAACGCTACAAGCCCCCAATCAGCAATGCTGACAGTTAAATTATTGAGTACACAATAAGGTGAAATTTAAATGAATAACAATTTATCACAGTTCAATTGTAAAATAATAATAATTACCCAATCGCTATTCTTCTTCTCTACCAAGTGATAGCCTATTGTTTGTGTCCATCTTTTTTTGTCAGAGAAGCTTTGCTATTTGTAAATATTCTTTCACGTTTCCTTACCTAATGTAAATGATGAGTATCTTCGCGTGCATGCTTTTCTCATATATAGCGGTGTATTCGGCAGATTCGTCATCCACCATCGCATTATGTGATAATGTGTTTATGTTTGATTCATTCGTTTACACCCTATCACTCTTCTGTAGTATTAGGTTTGTGAGTATGTAAGAATAATGTGTGTGAAGCACTCTTACCCATTTTGTTGATTAGTATGTGTAGTGGATCTTGATCATTTTAGCAGTGTGTTGGATAGCAATCAAAGAAAGTAGCTGTTGGAGTGTAGGTTGTGCATCAGATAGTATGCGTGATGATTTAGTAATCTAAAAGTGTCTGCTGGATAGTATTTCAATGGGTTCTAGTCAAATTTTGAAATGTCCAAAGATTGCTCTTCCTCACTTTGTTTCTCTCTCGCCGTGTTGGCTGGACATGCAACATGCTAATCAAAAGAGACACAGAAAACAAATAACAATAAAAGGATCATCTTATGACAAGTCTCTCTACACCATCCCCTCACCACCTACCTCGTTCTCTCTATCTCCTAAACCATCGTCGCGAGCTACGGATTTTCGTTTATGACATGCGAAGGTGTCTCTGGATTTGTGAAGGGTAGTTTTACCCATACAACGGGCAGCGTAGAGGGAAAAGAGAGAGGTAGATGATAAAAGGAATCTTATGGTAGGTAAGAATGCTAATTAAAACGTAATAATTACTTAGATCAAAGGTAAATACATTTAAATGTTCGAATTACCGTTTGTTGTTTCATCGTTTCGTTCACTCTACAATCCCTGTATGGCTGTGCATTCAGGACTTAAAACAACCAACCATATAGTGTTTATAATGCTCGACATCGTTTAAACCAGCTTTCACGTTCAAATCATCAGCATGTCTTTTATTTATGTAATCAGTACGAACGTATATTTACATGATGTGTGTTAATGATTATAACAGTAAGGGTCATTTAGTAACTGACGTAATTAACTAATTTCTTCATGATTGTATACTTATATTTGTAAAATGGGGTAATTATTTTCGGCAAATTTACTGATGTGGCTTTTTTTGGCCTTGGAAAGTGTAGAATAAACCTTGTTGACAAAATTTGATGTGAGTTGAATTCAGGTCATGGATTTAGTCTTAGTGGAATCGAGATGGTATAGGGCTTGATGCGCACAGGCCAAGCGACCGTTTACCCGCTGACCAGGGTTCGAATCTCAGTAGCGAATTATAAATTCTCTAACCTATATGACATTGTTATTTATTAGTATTTATAATGTTTTATTAATATTATCAAGTATTCTCTTGTTACAAATGAGTATGCCCCTCTCCCTTCTGTTTTGTGTGTCTATATATATATATATATATATATATATATATATATATATATATATATATATATATATATATCCGTAGTATTATGGCCATTTGAACACAAAGTATTTAACCGATGAAACCAGTAATTTTTTGTAATCTGTCTGTTAGTCTCTCCCTGTACAATGTTTACTGATATTAATATATCACACAATGAGTAACTATTTGTATTAAAATGTATTTAGACATAGCAGAAAATTGAAAATCTTTGAAAACGGTGATTATTCAATATTCATTCTTTTAGCTATTTTTTGAAGTATTTGCCGAACATAATGCATTTTTTGCAGTTTAGCAAGTACATTAGTTGATTTGTGAGTGTTTGAAAGTAAAGTTAACACATCTTTTGGATTGGAGCAACTAAAATAGGTGCTTTTGTAATATGTGTACCTTAAGTACATCAAATGAAGTAATAGCTCATAAATATATGAAACAATGACGTATACACGTAAACGTTCTGTTTTAATTTTGCGAAATAATGTGTGAATAAAGAAGCATACAGTAAATGCAGAGAGAGAGAGAGAGAGAGAGAGAGAGAGAGAGAGAGAGAGAGAGAGAGAGTAGTCCGTTAATTTAATTTAATAATGGAAATAATAGTATAAGAGAGATAAACCGGATTTAAAGAAGACTTACTCTTCGCATTTCCCCCCCTTTGACTTTAAAAGGCACGAACCAATTTTGCTGTCTCATTTTTTAATTAAAAATATTAGATTTAATAACCAACACGAAAACCCCATTATATTCAATGGAAGGTGTGTCCGGTAGCTTGCAGTTGATGGCATATTGTAAGGGCATTATAGGTATACCACATTTAAATTTTTAGTTAGAAATTGTTCGAGGATGTTTCGAGAGATTATTACTTTTGTTACAAATGACTCCCATGAGAACTTTACTCTTTTGAAACTTTTCTATTATTTCAATGCGACAAAAAAGCTGTCTTAGGACAATATGAATAACATGTGATACAAATTAAAGATTTTGAAATATTGCATTTTATAACTCTTTCTCAAAGAGACAAAGAACTTCAAGTTTGTATGTCCGGCTGTCTGACTGCCTTACAGCTCCGAACACATAAGACTAATATCTTCGATGATATCTAAACTCTACTGAGTTTTCTAAAATGTATAAAGTATGATGACAACATTGATTCCATCGTCGCCATCATTATCATGAACTGTGTATGCAATGAAGTCGATCGAGGTGAATATCCGACAAAGAGTCCGATTTAGACGAAGTCATAGAAATTAAATAGGTTTCCAGTCTGAAAAGTAATCCTATATCTCAGTCGGCAATATATGTCATTGCTAAAACTTTCCATTATCTCGGAGAGGAAGGAAGTTCTTGATAGAACACGCAACATCCAGAATGCACCAGATTGAATAAGATAAACGTGCGTTATTTGTCTAATATCACTTCAGCTAAAACGAAATTCGGTAACACACACACACACACACACACACACACACACACACACATCCAGCCACAAATGCACAATATTTTATACATGTGTTGATATCTTTAAGTGTTAAAATAAAAGAAGTTTAACTTAAAAAGCTATCAAAAGTATATGATGTTTGCATACGATAATGCAATATTCCATTCCCGATTCGCATGCATAAATCCAATTGTGTGCCATGGAATATGAGATTGGTTAATTGTCACAGAATTAGGCGAAAATTGAATTTATTTCTTCTTGAATTACAAACTAATTTCACCATTTCTTTTGTTTCGTCGTACATGTGTTACTTGGGGTGAATAAGTGTTTTTTTTTTCAAGGTAAGCGACGTGTAACGATTTGCATGTGCCTGACTACGAATTACTTGAAGTCAGGAACATTAGAATCACTGGATGCACTTGAATTTTTCCGTGAATTCTGCTCACCTATTTGAGGATATATAAGGCAGAATAATTCTGATAAGATTACGATCCCAAAAGTATCTTATCAAAGGAGAGATAGCTCGTCATTCTTTCTCCAGCCAAAGGGGTGAGTGTTAAATTTATATTTCGTTTTATTGTGAATTTTATTCAGTTTATCATTTCATGTATTGATGCCTTTATTACAATGCAGATTTAAAACGTGGAATATTTGGAATTACTAGTCACTATTAGACTTTAAATGCAATAGCGTAATCTAAGTTTTAGATTGTTTTAGAAACAACTATTATTAGTTTGGTTTCTTTACTGTAGCTGAAATTGTAGCTGAAATTATAGCTGAACGTCTCTGAACGTCCCTGAATGTCACTGAAATTGTAGCTGAATTGTTGCTGAACGTCTCAGAACGTCTCTGAAATTGTAGCTGAACGTCTCTGAATGTCTCTGAATTGTAGCTGAATGTGATTGATTGTGCCGTGATTATGCTGTTTAATTGTGCGATCAAATTGAGGTATCTGACTGTATGTCTGTCGGACTGTCTGTCCGTCTACATCTGTCGTGATGTGTGAATATCCGGAAATCTAGAAGTCTAAATGTCCGAGTGTCGGAGCTGTCTAGAGGTGTAAACGTCCGGGGTAGCATCTAAATGTTTGGGACCGGTGGTTCTAGTAGATGCTGTATGCTGTCTGTACGTATAACTGTAGTTGATCCGTGAAGGGCAAGTGGCCGATAAAAGTATTGGGCCAACCGTAGGTATTCGGAGAAGCTGGGCGGCGATTCAACAGGTGGTGAATCGTACGGTTGTACAGGGTCGAGACACATGTGTGTGTGTTACAATTGTAGTTACAATTGAATACATTGTTATATTTACACATAGTTACTTTGAATCACAGTAGCATTTCAAGGGATTACATGAATCTCAATAATAGTTAGCAGCTTGATTAAATACATGTAGATGTTTGTGCTAGTTGTCGCAATCCATTCGTGCGATAGTATAGTTTGATGTTTGTATTTGTTATCCCAATTTATACTTGCGTTAATACAACTTTTGTAAAAGCTCCATTTTATTCTAAACATTTGTGTAGTCCAGGAAGTTCCTTGGATCTGTGTTTAGTCCAGGAGATTCCTTGGATCTGTGTTTATTTTGTATTAATATTTATTTTTGAATTGTGAATGGTTGTGAAGTGATTGTGGGTTGAACGCATGAGTTATTGTGTTGATACATCATTATTTTTCATTAATAATTTATTTCATAAATTTACATTATCTTTCACATATTGTGTTTGTGTTGTTCATTTAATCCACCATCCACTCGGTAACAATTCTGTTACATTGATATGACATTTTTCATATTTGGGGTTTATCAAAACTCTACTCACCCAAAGATGCTATAAAATGTTATGGCCAAGCGATAACATAAGCATGCACGTTAGATACCATTCTGACAATATTGGAATAAAGACGAGATAAACAGTGAGCACGTTGTTCTGCACTAAGTATGTCTCGTTACTTTGTGTTTAACTTAGGAAAAATAGCAGAAAGAATTTTCATGCTCGCGTACAAAAATTAATATGTATTTTTTGTTCTTAAATCAATGTATGTTTGTTCGAAAATAATTCGAGCACAGATCGTATTGGTTGCGTCTATTAGTGTATCAATATTTGTGATCGTGCAACAACTGCAAACTGCATGAATCCAGATATGCCAATGCATTAAGCATATTTCGTAATCTACGATCGCGTATTGCACTGGCAGATCCGGGTGAATGTTATTCGTTACATTCATCATTTATAGAGGAACAGCGTAGATCACTTTACACCGGCGCTTATGTGTCAGCAAATTCGGATCCTTGATGCGCTTTATTGGTGCTCGTTATACACGGATACAGAACATATAAACAACCAGACTCGAAGGCTACATGAACAGTAAGTAGGCATCTTGCTCATCAAGACAAGAATATCGATACTCAGTGGATTAAAATATTGGTCTGAAAGATACAAACATTAAATATGCCGTCAGTTATTCTATCCGAGTCCATAAAAAGGTGTTGTATATGGTTCAACTATCCTGTTGGGAAATGAACAAATCGCTAAAGTCAGTCAAAACTTAACCACATGCCGATACTCATATATATGTAATAACTGTCAAAAATGTAATGCGTTGCTTGATTATAACCAGTCTTGTCAGACATTCATGTCTGTTGTGACTTGCTAATTCAGTATATATTGTATACCAATTAATCTGGTCATAACTTCAAACATTTCTGACCACGTTTCATATAATGTTCACTGTGTGTTCAATTAAGTTTTACAAATCATTTTGTATTACGTGGTCAACATAGGAGTATACTTGATCTTCTCTGGTATGGCGAACATGTCATTTAAGGTGTAGTATCAACATAAACCATTGGTTCTCACAATCCTTTGTGTCGGCGTGTAAAAAGTTATTTTGGGTTTAACGCCATTTTTCAGCACATTGTAGGCTATACATGGTACCAGTGTATCCGATGGAGATATTACGAACTCTATGGTCTTAAACTAAGTAAGAAAGAGAAGCAAAATCACGGGTTTTTACAAACTTAAAAAAAAATAATCACATTTTCTATCAATTGTAAATATAAGAGTAATGCTTTTATTGTTAATAATCTAAAAAGGTTCTCGCACAAGTAGAAAATAATAATGTCCCGAATGAAGTCCGTATCTTGATGTGCTGATGTACCAATAACATTGAATGTGCTGAAGTGACAACAGTCTTGATGTATCCCAAGGGCATGGTCCAGATCGTATTTAAATGAATTCACATTAATCCCAATTTTTTATATAGTCCAAACAGTCATATGAGCATTTTGTAATTCCATTAAATAATTTAAATAAATGATTCCTCCCAAATTTAATATAAACACAACATTAACTACTTTTGCAGCCTCAAAATGAAATAAGAACAATAATAGGAATAGGAATTAATACATATTTATTTTTCCTCTTTATATAAATCACAACGACTCTACCACGACTCTTTGACGTAATACGTTCCTGCTTAATCTACTTTGCAATATTCAACCATTGAATCGGAAACTTTTCCCAAGCAATAATGGACAAAATTATATGAAGAACATTGTAAATTGCGGGAAGGACCAAATACACACAGGAAACTACTGCAAGCTTTCTCACATCTAAACTGCCCGAGCCTGCTCACTCGAACTCACGGGGGCTGAGGTCTGATATAGGTAGTCTGTAAGGACGAGCGCCTTAGATCACATTGACGATGTAGACGTATGATAAGGTGATGAATCCAAGGTTATCAATCTTACAACGCAGCTCCTTATTTCTTTACCTTGGCATATTCGGATTGCCATCTTTTCCCTAGTGTGACAGATTGCACAACACAGGTTTGCTTGTGGGAGTATAAACTGAGAACATACCACAAAGTAGATTAAAACACAGAGAATATATAATAACCATGATCATCGGTAACTCAAATAGCATTTCATAAAAATAGGTAGCTTATTTGCATTTAATGCAATAAGTATCATTAATTACATTTAATCACTTTTTTTAAATTAATAAAACTTTCCATGTGTGGCTGAGCCGACCATCCAGCAAACATTGGAAATACGAAGAGACTTTGTTGCTTTCTTCCATAATCATTCCCTTATCAAATATAATTATTAACAGATGCAGCCAAACATTTAGGACTGTTATATATATAGTATCGTTTAAGCATAAGAGCTGTTCGGATCCACACAAGGAGAATAACGTTTCAACTGAAATTGTGGGATGGCATTGGTCATGGTGTGGCAGAAAACGCCACCACAGCAAATATTATAGGGATTCCAATTAAAAGTTTTGTTGTAGCCATATCAATAGCAAACGATGTGACTAGCTACAGCAGGTAAAATAATTTCGTTACGGTTATGTTCACGAAACTGTGTCCTGTTACGTCTTTAGGCTCTAATAAAAGGTAACAAAGAAAAGTGAAAACTATAAGCTTTGTAAAATTTAACAAATAATATATTAAATTGGAAAAAGATTGGAAAAATGGAAAAAGAACTTACAGTTTTAAAAATCAAATTAAAAAATAATCCAAGAATAATCCAATAGATTCAAGTTCGGGTCCTGTTGGAGAATCCGAGATGGAAGACGATGACGTATGTGGAGGTCTGTTTTGTGGTTATCTAGAGTTCATTGTAGAAACACAATACTTAACATTCCGGTGTCCAAGAATTACGTATAAGCACATCAATTATTTCCATAGAGACGAATTAATCCATTAAAATCCAAATTAGTTGAAAGAAAGTTAACTTGGATTCAAAAACTGGTTAAAAAATGACTTAACGTCATTTTCAAAAGCCCAAGACTAAGAATATTTCACTAAAACAAAGATTATATCATATTCTAATACGCAGTTTCGAAAAAAATCCCCACATTGCGAAATCATGAAGGAGGAAGGGAGTCACGTGATCGTTTATATCACATACTTCTAACATGATCCGCACGAAAACCAATCATTTTAAAATTAAAATAAAAGTAGTTTACATCTAATTCACTAGACCCATCTCGAACTTGACAACAACCAATCCTTTAAAATAAAAGTAAAAACCTGTTTACGTGGTTCCACTAACCTTGAATCAAAGTTAGGATCTAGGCCAACATTACTTGTTTACCAAAGAATAATTCAGGTCAACCGATTTTTAGAAGAAGAAAAAACATCATCTCTTGTGAATAAATTTACAGTACAGTCTATTCAGAAATTATCACGGCACCACAAAGCAGTCTCTATACAATCAGCAATATATATATATATATATATATATATATATATATATATATATATATATATATATATATATATATATATATATATATATATATATATATATATATATATATATATATATTTATATATATATATTTATATATATATATATATATATTTATATATATATATATACATATATATATATATATATATATATATATATATATATATATATATATATATATATATATATATATATATATATATATATAGTCCCATGATAATACTACTCCAGAGGATAAACTGAGTAGAAACTGTATCAACCCACCTTAAGATCAAAGTCAAAGGTATTCGTACTTTATCATAATAAGATCATATGATGAAACTTAAACAGCTCACTATCATCAACAGATGGCGTGTTTAGGAAGGTGCGATATGGACAAACTTCATTAAATTATCCTGTGAAATTTAACCCGTAATTTCGATTATGAATCAGGACATTTCGAGTCAGTTCAAAATTTGGGATTTTAACCCGACATTTCTTCGTATTAGCTCGAAGTTTCTCACTGGCTTCTTTACGAGAAAATTATTTGCAACAAATGCTCTAGCGGACAAGTTGCATGCTACATTTTAGTTGAATTTTGAAATTTTGTACACATCATGTACAAATGATAGCAATGCTCATAAATGCGATAAAATTAGTATTTACTTTTTAAAATTGTCTTTTATAAACGTTCTGTTCTTAGTAAAGATGTGAAAATTTATTTGCTAGGCATATTACAATTTTCAACTTTATCATTAACTAAACACTTAATGTAAAAGTAGGTAATGCGTTTTCGTAAAGTTGCGTCCAGAATGTAAATATGGGTAAATTTCATCTAACGAATTTATTAATTTCTCCATAGCGAAAATATAGATGCTCGAACATAAATACTGAATTTAAAAGCATAATATAGCCAAATATGTGTGTTTATGTAGAGTAACTCAATGGAAATAAATATTTTGATCTAACCAAAATAAAAAATCAAATACATTTGTCTCACTATACGTATTTATATGGCAGTGATACTGGGCATTCGGTTACTGTATCGGCAAATTCCTATATAAAGATGCTAGGACATATAACAACTTCTTATCATATATTAGCGCTGTACTTTGGATTGAAGTCATTTTGCTTAATTAGTCTCTTCGTAAACAGTCCTCACTAGACTGCTCGGTAAAAAGTTCACCAAGTCCTGATCGATTTAGAATTCGCAGTATTCTGGACTGACCTAGACAGCCATGGGGGAGAAAGCCGAGAAAAGGGGCTCCACCAAGTACGATGGTGAAATGGTGGAAGAGAAAAAAGGTTCATCGTTCTATGTTTATTACCTTACCTGTTTTGCTACAATTGGTGGACTGTTATTCGGCTATGATACGGGATCATCTCTGGCGCCCTTCTGCTCATTGGGGACTCATGGAAACTGGAAACCATCTGGAAAGAAGCCATCGTGAGTGCTACCATAGCGGCCGGTGTAGTGTTTTCCCTTATTGCAGGGTACTTGATGGATTCATTGGGAAGGAAAAGAGTTATAATGTTGGCCCGCTTTGTTTTCGATAATTATGGCAGTGGCTAAGGGCATAGTAGTGCTTTTGGTCGGCCGTCTGATCGTCGGCATAGGAATCGGTGAGTATCTCAGAAACCTTCATTTCAATATTTTTTGTGTAACTTCATTAGCGTGATGGTAAATGAATCTTATTCAGACCCGTAAATAACAGGTTCAATTGTTCATGCAGGTATGGGTAAGATCTTGATATTGCCATACTTTCTCAACAACTTACATTGTTCGTTTTTTTCTGCGTTCGCATTCAAAAATGTGCTCTTGCAGGTGGTTGCATAAACGATCAGTGGCTTCCTGTCTTAAACCACTTCACACTAAAAAGCAAAACATTGACTTTTATAATCTGTTTATTTCCTAGGTCTTACGAAAACAATAAGTGCTTATCAAATTGTGTGTGTGTGTGTGTGTGTGTGTGTGTGTGTGTGTGAGGGGGGATAGAACAAAAACAGTAAACCTTATACTGTACTTACCTGTTTTGAATCGAAAGTGATTTTAAGTGTTACATTAATCAGCATCTTTTTGACAGCCCACACATCCATACTCCAATAAACAAATACGCGATAAAAAAAAGCTTCAGAACATCAATCCTATCACTGAAGTGTGGCGTCCTTCGTAGACCGTTCGTAAACGGTTTGCAAGATCGCGGCCAGTTTCGTGTCACGTGACATTTGGTCGTTGTGATAATAATATGCCCAGATCATGGTACTATATATACTGTATTCGTACACATTTACTGTAAATATCCTTTATTTTTACAAGTAATTAATTGTAATGGGAAATAAATTAAAAAAAAAAGATCTGCAGAGAATGAAAACAACTGTGGTTCCAGCGTATATGATACTGCCTCTGTCTCTGTCTCTCTACTTGTTTCTAAAACTCCAATTCAAATATTAATTTATTCTTCGTAATTAAGGTCAGAATTTACTTATTATAAACAGTATCAGAGCCGAATAAAAGGCGTTGGGAGTGTGCGGTCATTTATACTATGGGGGCCAATTTAAATCAACAAATACACCCTGAAAGCAGTCCTTAAACTGTCCTTTATATTTTTTATACAAATTATAGCTATATTAGGCTATTAATAAGTAGCTTAAGTTTGTTCCTGGCCGGTGTCCATTGACAATGAAGCATATTCTTGTTAAGTGCATCAATTACCATCCTATGAGTTATTTGTTTTTCTTGTTACTTGTGACACACCGATTAAAAATGTATGTACCATCAGGCAAACTATTGTCCTTAAAAGTTACTTCTTTTTCCTTTATTTTTCACTTTATAGATTAAAATATACTTTACCTTTTTCAATAATTATAACATTGTTAAATTTTTGCTCTCCTGGTTGTACCACGGAAAATCTTATTTGATGGTATTTTGTTCGTCTGTATGAACGTTAGTAAAACTTTGTTATTTCTTCTCCTATATTACTTGTAGGATTCTCATGAAACTTTACAAAGAAATTTATCTCATAGCTTAACTGGTCCTAAATGAAAAAATGATTGGGTAAAAATGGCGCCATCTGACATCCAGCATAGCTGCCGAATCTATAACCCGTGTGTATACAATAATATATATTGCACATTAAAACTAAAATAGAAAAAGAAAAATAAAGATACCAAGAACTGCATGCTACTATTTTGTGTTACAATCGTCTGACAAGACTAGTTTATATGTAGGTTTTGTAGAATTTTATATTGTAAAGCTGTTTAAGTTACGTAAACTTTTAAATTTTTATTTAATGTCATACCACGCTATTTCACTCTATTTTATGAAGGTATCCAATGTTGCTAAGTTCTTCCATTGTGTTTTGGGGGAAAATGTTTTCACGAATTTTGCATTGTACTCTTTATTGTATTTTTTTGGAATTTGACTGAGTATTGTGCAAAACACTTCCCATTGTGTTTGGGAATTTTATCAAATATTTTGCACTGTATTGTACTTTTTGAATTTGACTGAGTATTTTGCAATGTACTTCTCATTGTATTTTTTGTATTTTACCTGGTATTTTGCAATATATTTTGCAGTGTTTTACATTGTATCTTTAAACTTTGCGAAAATGTCTTGCAATGTTCTTTCAGCATTGTATTTTTGATCTTTTACCTTTTATCTCGTTTTGATGAATGAAATTGATTTTTCTTTTCGAGCCTCGAGGTCTCGGCTCAATAAAACAGAGGGTATTGTTAGGATTGAATTTTTAGTAAAATTAATTAGATTGATATTTTCTTTAAAT
The DNA here is from genome assembly GCA_030141615.1 of Unio pictorum. NCBI lineage: Eukaryota > Metazoa > Mollusca > Bivalvia > Unionida > Unionidae > Unio > Unio pictorum. The sequence goes on from JARLTB010000059.1 coordinate 8,430,466, forward strand.
TGTATTAAAGTAATGTTTATTTGTTTATATTCTAAAAGATATTAAAGGTAATTTCATTTGTTTTTGTAACACAACTATATAGAATAGAAATGGTTGCTGAGCAAGGGGAAAAAAGGCAATGTATATAACTATACTCCATAACATCAGTAAAAATAACTAATGTACAGTGTTGTGTGAGATTGTATAACATAATACATGCGTTTGCCGACTTAGCTACAGTTCTGGGTTCCATCAGTAAAAATATGTTTCGTAACCTAGTTATTGACCTAAGTCCAATTCGGTTAATAAAGGTGGAGTAAGATTTCTCTAAGAAACTTCTAGACGACACAGAAACAAAATGGTTCTTATCTAATGATGAACAGACAAGTCTGCTGGCTTAGTATTAGGGGATTACCTTATTTGGTCCTGACTTGCGCCTAGCGAGTATAAGTAAGAGGCGTATATTGTCTAGGTCAGTCCCTTATACTTTGAAGCTAGCGGCGTGTTCGTTTTTCATTACAGGTAAGAACGGTATATGTTGTAACTTCTTTTAGAAATAGGTATTTTTAATGTTTGAGATTTTAATGGTAAAATTGATATGTTTGCAACATCGTTACTGAATTCTTTTATTTACAATATATATATATATATATATAAATATATATATATATATATATATATATATATATATATATATATTGTAATAGAATGTTTTATGTTCATATTTAATTATATTATGTAAGTTTTATGGTAAAGGTTGAATTCGCTACCAACTTAATGTTTTGAATTAATGATTGAAAAAAAGTATTCTTTAAGCAAGAAAGAGTAATATCTAGCAATATATTCTAAAATCAATATTCTACTTTAAAATAAGTAAAATGTATTCTTTAAATTAATTGGTGCATTAATTACAATTATTATATTTCATACTTTGACTATCTTGAAATTGATTGAGAATTAACTATTGTATAATATTCTAAGGTGCAGAAGTTATATGAATAAAACGAAGTTGGAAAGCTTAATAAGGAAAATATAATATGTATTTCATGAATTTTGATTATAACGTTTTTAGAAGTGTTTCTGGAATGTAGTAATATATATGTGTGTTGATTATTTAAATAAAGTCCCTTATACTTTGAAGCTAGCGGCGTGTTCGTTTTTCATTACAGATGTAGCTGTTTTATCATCGTGGCGACACTCTTTTAAGAGAGTCTGAACTCTTTCTTTTTTTTTTCTCTCTCTCTCACCATGGATATTGACGCTCCCTAACTTACGAGTAATTCCTTCTCATAGCAAGAAATGAGAAGAAGGTTATGAAAAGCTAATCACAACCCACATAACAGAAAATTTCATAACACTACCATGACTCTTTGACGTAATACGTTCCTACTTGATCTATTTTGCAATATTCAACCATCGAATCGGAATATTACCCCGAACAATAATGGCCAAATTATACGAAGAACCATGAAAATCGCGAGAAGGACCAAATACACACAGGAAACTACTGCAAGCTTTCTCACATCTAAGCTGACCGAGCCTGTTGACTTGAACTCACGGGGCCTGAGGTCTGTAAAGACGAGCGCCTTAGATTACTTCGCCACCTTGGCCCAACGTAAAAAGTCAAACGAGTTTGACGATGTAGACGGATGACAAGGTGAGGAATCCAAGGTTATCAATCTTACAAAGCATCTCCTTATTTCTTTACTTTGACATATCGGGATTGCCATCTTTTCCCTAGTGTGACATATTGCACAACACATGTTTGCTTGTGGGAGTATTAACTGAGAACATACCACAAAGTAGATTAAAACACAGAGAATATATAATAACTCTGATCATCGGTAGCTCAAACAGCATTCTTAAAATTAGGTAGCTTATTTGTATTTAAAGCAATAAGTATCATTAAATCATTAATTACCTTTAATTACTTTAACCCAATTAATAGAACTTTACATGTGTGGCTGAGCCGACCATCCAGCAAACATTGGAAATACGAGGAGGCTATGTTGCATTCTTCCCTAATCAAATATAATTATTAAGAGAATCAACCAAACATTTAAGAATGGTATCTATATAGTACCGTTTAAGCATAAGAGCTGTTCGGATCCACACAAGGAGAATGAAGTTTCAACTTAAATTGTGGGATGGCATTGATCATTGTGTGGCAGAAAACGCCATCACAGCAAATATTATGGACATTCCAGTTTTGTTGGAACCATATCAATAGCAACCGATGTGACTAGCTACAGCAGGTAAAATAATTTCGTTACGGTTATGTTCGCGAAACTGTGTCTTGTTACATGTTTAGACTCTAATAAAGGGTAACAAAGAAGAGTGAAAACAACAAGCTTTGTAAACGTTAACATATAATTTTTTCCCCCTGGAAATAGATTGTAAAAATGGAGAATAAACTTGGTTTTAAGAATCAAATTTAACAAAAATCCAAGAATTATCCAAGAATCAAATTACAAAAGTCCCGGTAATAAATGTTCTAATAGATTCAAGTTCGAGTCATGTTGGAAAATCAACGATGGAAGACGATGACGTATGCGAAAGATTGTTTTGAGGTTATCTTGAGATCATTGTAGAAACACAATACTTAACACTCCGGTGTCCAAGAATTACGTATAAGCACATCAATTATTTCCAGAGATACGAATTAATCCATTAAAATCCAAATTAATTGAAGGAAAGTTAACTTGGATTCAAAAACTGGTTGAAAAATGACTTAACGTCATTTTCAAAAGCCCAAGACTCAGAATATTTCACTAAAACAATGATTATATCATATTCTAATACGCAGTTTCGAAAAAAATCCCCACATTACGAAATCATGAAGGAGGAAGGGAGTCACGTGATCGTTTATATCACATACTTCTAACATGATCCGCACGAAAACCAATCATTTTAAAATTAAAATAAAAGTAGTTTACTTCCAATTCACTAGACCCATCTCGAACTTGACAACAACCAATCCTTTAAAATAAAAGTAAAAACCTGTTTACGTGGTTCCACAAACCTTGAATCAAAGTTAGGATCTAGGCCAACATTACTTGTTTACCAAAGAATAATTCAGGTCAACCGATATTTAGAAGAAGAAAAAACATCATCTCTTGTGAATAAATTTACAGTACAGTCTATTCAGAAATTATCACGGCACCACAAAGCAGTCTCTATACAATCAGCAATATATATATATATATATATATATATATATATATATATATATATATATATATATATATATATATATATATATATATATATAGTCCCATGATAATACTACTCCAGAGGATAAACTGAGTAGAAACTGTATCAACCCACCTTAAGATCAAAGTCAAAGGTATTCGTACTTTATCATAATAAGATCATATGATGAAACTTAAACAGCTCACTATCATCAACAGATGGCGTGTTTAGGAAGGTGCGATATGGACAAACTTCATTAAATTATCCTGTGAAATTTAACCCGTAATTTCGATTATGAATCAGGACATTTCGAGTCAGTTCAAAATTTGGGATTTTAACCCGACATTTCTTCGTATTAGCTCGAAGTTTCTCACTGGCTTCTTTACGAGAAAATTATTTGCAACAAATGCTCTAGCGGACAAGTTGCATGCTACATTTTAGTTGAATTTTGAAATTTTGTACACATCATGTACAAATGATAGCAATGCTCATAAATGCGATAAAATTAGTATTTACTTTTTAAAATTGTCTTTTATAAACGTTCTGTTCTTAGTAAAGATGTGAAAATTTATTTGCTAGGCATATTACAATTTTCAACTTTATCATTAACTAAACACTTAATGTAAAAGTAGGTAATGCGTTTTCGTAAAGTTGCGTCCAGAATGTAAATATGAGTAAATTTCATCTAACGAATTTATTAATTTCTCCATAGCGAAAATATAGATGCTCGAACATAAATAATGAATTTAAAAATATGATATAGCCAAATATGTGTGTTAATGTAGAGTAACTCAATGGAAATAAATATTTTGATCTAACCAAAATAAAATATCAAATACATTTGTCTCACTATACGTATTTATATGGCAGTGATACTGGGCATTCGGTTACTGTATCGTCAAATTCCTATATAAAGATGCTAGGACATATAACAACTTCTTATCATATATTAGCGCTGTACTTTGGATTGAAGTCATTTTGCTTAATTAGTCGCTTCGTAAACAGTCCTCACTAGACTGCTCGGCAAAAAGTTCACCAAGTCCTGATCGATTTAGAATTCGCAGTATTCTGGACTGACCTAGACAGCCATGGGGAAGAAAGCCGAGAAAAGGGGCTACACCAAGTACGATGGTGAAATGGTGGAAGAGAAAAAAGGTTCATCGTTCTATGTTTATTACCTTACCTGTTTTGCAACAATTGGTGGACTGTTATTCGGCTATGATACGGGGATCATCTCTGGCGCCCTTCTGCTCATTGGGGACTCATGGAAACTGGAAACCATCTGGAAAGAAGCCATCGTGAGTGCTACCATAGCGGCCGCTGCAGTGTTTTCCCTTCTTGCAGGGTACTTGACGGATTTATTGGGAAGGAAAAAAGTTATAATGTTGGCTAGCTTTGTTTTTACCGTTGGTGCGATAATTATGGCAGTGGCTAAGGGCATAGTAGTGCTTCTGATCGGCCGTCTGATCGTCGGCATAGGAATCGGTGAGTATCTCAGAAACCTTCATTTCAATATTTTTTTGTGTAACTTCATTAGCGTGATGGTAAATGAATCTTATTCAGACCCTTAAATAACAGGCTAAATTCTTCATGCAGGAATGCGTAGGATCTTGATATTGCCATACTTTCTCAACAACTTACATTGTTCGTTTTTTTTCTGCGTTCGCGTTCAAAAAGGTGCCCTTGAAGGTGGTTGTATTTACGATCAGTGGCTTTCTGTCTTAAACCACTTCACAATAAAAAGCAAAACATTGACTTTGACAATCTGTTTATTTCCTAGGTTTTACCAAAACAATAAGTGCTTATCAAATAGTGTGTGTGTGTGTGTGTGTGTGTGTGTGAGGGGGGAGAGAACAAAAACAGTAAACCTTATACTGTACTTACCTGTTTTGAATCGAAAGTGATTTTAAGTGTTACATTAATCAGCATCTTTTTGACAGCCCACCCATCCATACTACAAAAAACAAATACGCGATGAAAAATTTTTCAGAACATCAATCCTATCACTGAAGTGTGGCGTCCTTCGTAGACCGTTCGTAAACGGTTTGCAAGATCGCGGCCAGTTTCGTGTCACGTGACATTTGGTCGTTGTGATAATAATATGCCCAGATCATGGTGCTATATATACTGTATTCGTACACATTTACTGTAAATATCCTTTATTTTTACAATTAATTGTAATGGGAAATAAATAAAAAAGAAAAGATCTGCAGAGAATGAAAACAACTGTGGTCCCAGCCTATATGATACTGCCTCTGTCTCTGTCTCTCTACTTGTTTCTAAAACTCCAATTTATATTTTAATTTATTCTTCGTAATTAAGGTCAGAATTTACTTATTATAAACAGTATCAGAGCCGAATAAAAGGCGTTGGGAGTGTGCGGTCATTTATACTATGGGGGCCAATTTAAATCAACAAATACACCCTGAAAGCAGTCCTTAAACTGTCCTTTATATTTTTATACAAATTATAGCTATATTAGGCTATTAATAAGTAGCTTAAGTTTGTTCCTGGCCGGTGTCCATTGACAATGACGCATATTCTTGTTAAGTGCATCAATTACCATCCTATGAGTTATTTGTTTTTCTTGTTACTTGTGACACGCCGATTAAAAATGTATGTACCATCAGGCAAACTATTGTCCTTAAAAGTTACTTCTTTTTCCTTTATTTTTCACTTTATAGATTAAAATTTACTTTACCTTTTTCAATAATTATAACATTGTTAAATTTTTGCTCTCCTGGTTGTACCACGGAAAATCTTATTTGATGGTATTTTGTTCGTCTGTATGAACGTTAGTAAAACTTTGTTATTTCTTCTCCTATATTACTTGGAGGATTCTCATGAAACTTTACAAAGAAATTTATCCCATAGCTTAACTGGTCCTAAATGAAAAAATGATTGGGTAAAAATGGTGCCAATCTGACATCCAGCATAGCTGCCGAATCTATAACCCATGTGTATACAATACTATATATTGCACATTAAAATGTTTCGTCATAACTTCAGCGCATGAATCTGTCTGACAAGAATACTTTCACTGATTTATAAGAACTCGAACGTGACTAATACTATAAGTTTAATTCAAGCAACGCATAACACAATTCAAAATGTCCTGTATGTTCAGTTAATAAATAGCCAACGTAAGTCAGATTATAGTCTGTCTGATAAGATGGCGTTGCGAAAAAGATCTGACCTCTTTTTCTTACATTTTATAATAACTTCCTCACAAAAATCACGATATAAAACAATTGAATCATTCAAAATGTAAGAAATTTGGCAAAAATGGGACTCGGTCGTTTGATGCACTCGCTTATACGCTTCACAAGTAATCGGTAAGGTACAGTAAATCTTATCAGCAAGAGACGAGATATCATGGGAGTTTTGTTCAAATCAAACGTGTGGTAAAATTGCTCTTGGTGTACATGTCCTGTCTGTCGTAACAGAGATAGATTTCAATACTTTCAACACCACATAGGGTTAAGATAAATTGTGTTGTATGTAAAACTGGTGAGATAGCTACCAATGTAAGCCATGACTGCATTGATCCTTGTTGTTTGTGGGCGAATGTACGAGCGCAGGAGACTGCCGGGTACCAGATTTTGGAGTTTTCAAGTCGGGACACTTTGGAAACATCTGTCCCCTACCCAACACACAATTATCGCTGAAACATTCATTTTATTTCCCTTATCTTATTAGCTACAGGCATTTGAAGAGCTACTATCTCTAACTGAACGACCACACAGTATTACGTAACCCTCAAGCCCCACTATATTATACAGATAGCAATTTGGTATTCTTAACTCAAACGTCAGAAACATTATTAAGATATTAATTTAGCTTACTTTAAGCTGAATTTTTAAGCATGCACAAATCTCATAAGTTTAGTTCAATAATGAAATATTTTATGATGAACAAGAGAACGGGCATATTCTAGAGCAAATCGCCCCATTATACTGGATCACATAGTACAGTGTGGAATATTAGGCATATTGTTTTATTGTTGAATGGCCGCACAAGCAGCAGGGGGGGGGGGGCGAATCGGACATTTGCTCCAGACATCATTTGCTCTAAATCTAACAACTATCTCGAGAGAATTAATTCGAATCCTTGTTTTTCAACCCCCCCCCCAAAAAAGATTACTTGCTCGAAACATAAGTTTTTCGCAAATCATACTCCAAGACCGTTTTCATCGTTTAGTCAAAATACGGTCTCGTCGTGATGTCATCGCCCCCCCCCCCCCCTGCTGCTACAGGTTAATAATTTATTTCAACCAAATATTCGATCAAGTCCGATACGATATCGTGTTCGAGGATCATGTAAATTTATTGTTATAAATCCATGCGGGGTTGACTGAGCGTTACTAAAGAAATTTCTAAATTGATTGAAGTCCATATGGGAACACCATGTCTGCCAAATATTTCGTAACGTATGTGTATCAACGCCGTTAAACACAGCAAGAATATTACAGTTATCTCTGATCACTTTTGGAATCTGAGTGTATCGTTGAGTGACATATATCACGTCGGTGTTTTTATGCCTGCCTCTGGAAAATATTCTAGCTGGGTTTTTTTGATTGTCTAACATCACATCGTCGTATACGATTAAATTGTTAATGCTCCCATCAAGGTCATCCACGGATGGTGCCTCGTCAATATCAGTTATAAAATCAACGACGTTTTCACCTTTAATTTCTGATGCATTCTCGTTAAAATCCTTTAACACTTCATAGCATCGTTGATCATCTACGCTAGGAGCAACTAAATACAACTTATCCCACTTCATCCATCTTATTATTAAATTGAACAACAATTGCGTCTTGCCGGATCCAGATGGCCCGATTATAATTGCGCGGATAGAGTTTGGTAGCGCTGCATGATGCTTAAATGGTTCTCTTGTTTTAGTCGCTGAGAAATCAATTATATTCATATCTCTATACATAAATTATGGATCTATATTGTGTGAAGTGTAAAACGCGTACTAGCACAAATGACGTGACGACGATTACAACTAAAATTAACAGATCTGCACTAACTGGTAGATATGCAACATGTAGTACAAAAAAATTTAGATTTGTTTCTATGAAATCCGGAGATGTTTAAAAAAAAAACGAGGAGGTGATATCGCAGCCAAGTTAACAAAACTCCCTGGAACCCCATGGGCAAAGTACCCCGGAGAAAAGCACCTTCCAGGATATAGCTATTGTGGCCCCGGAACACGATTAGATATCAGACTTGATGATCAAAATCAGCCCCGACCCGGCGAGTATCCGATAAACGCTATTGATAAGGCGTGTCATGTTCATGATGTTGCATATAAAAGCAGCAATTTGCAACACAGGCATCTCGCGGATGTGAAATTAATTTATGCATTAAATGCTATTCCTGATAAATCTTTCAAAGAAAAATTGTCTTCGTGGTTGGTAAAATCGGCTATGAAAGGCAAATTGATGATGGGTGCTGGTAATTAATAATATGGAATCTATTTATTATTCTCCGAGGGGATACTGGAGGGGTAACGCTGCAATCAATAAACTCGCCAACGCCGCAAAAGTGAAAAAGGCTACTGCGGCTAATTGGTTATCCAGACAGGCTATATGGCAAATTTATCTACCGCGTCCTAAACAAATCAATTTCTCTCATTTTGATGTTACCGGACCAAATGAAGTTCATCAAGCTGATTTATTGTTTTTACCACATGACAACGGTTACAAATACGCGCTAACCGTAGTTGACGTTGCTAGTCGATACAAACAAGCAGAACCGCTAAAAACAAAATCATCACCTGAAGTTGGTTCTGCATTTGAAAAGATTTATCGACGAGGCCCACTACGCTGGCCAAATCTGTTACAAGTTGATCCTGGCAAGGAATTTCAAGGCGCTGTTTTATCAGCGATGAAACATCACAATGTCACCATCAGACGGGGGCATACTGCGTTACATCGCGATCAGGCAATTGTAGAACGATTTAATCGGACTCTTGCTGAGCGGTTATTTGGATATCAATACGCAAAAGAATTCATCCAAGAAAAGCGATCCCGTGAATGGGTCAAAAGGTTACCAGGGGTAGTTGCAGCGCTAAATAACGAGATTACCAGAGCAATCAATATAAAACCTAACAACGCAATAAAAAAAAGTATATACTACAACCACAGCGGGATAGCGTTTCTCAGCCAATTCTCAGCAATGTCACCGTGAGATATTTATATGAACCAGGAGAACTCGAAGGTGGTAAAAAAGGGCTACTGATCCTATTTGGAGTGTCACTACGCATAGCATATCTACTATAACACGATCAACTGGTAGACCTCCAATCTATAAATTGGATTCAACTGCCCCTCAGCGGGGTTTTACACGCGAACATTTACAAGTTATTCCTGACGATACTCAATTGCCTCCGCGCGGCCTTAACTAGCACCGTTGCGTCTATTACACTCAAGACAAGTCAACATTACATTGTTTCTGACATGACCGAGACTGTTATTTTTTCTGTCTACGGTAAATTGGCGAGGATCTTTATCCGAATACTGCCAACGCATTATACAATTGCAACTCGCGCAGTGATTATTTTGTTGCTGCTTCAGCGTAATTATTAATTCAGCATCAATATCAAATTCTCGTTGTTTTTTTTTTGTCTTGTCGTTTGTAACCGGAGAGTTTTATTTATTAATGATGCTAACATCAATATCATCCATTGTGGTGTCATCATCGAAAGCAATTCTTCGAAGCTGATTTATTCGCCGTACTCTAGACACTGCAAGATAGACTAAATTTGACCACTCAATGCGATTATCGACTATCCAAACAATTGTACCCGCGATGGTTAATCCCTGCGAGGAATGTATTGTTGTTACTTAACCCAGTGTCCATGGCGATTTATTAGCACGCAATGCGTCTTCGACAACACTGATATCAACCAGCACAATATCATTTAATACTAGTGTTTGTCTTTCGCGCTGTCCTGGAATTTCAACTTCAATATTCTGTCGCCGTGTGTCAGCGGGTCTATAACACAATGGAACTTTTATCAGGGGATATTTTTCTTTGTGAAGCTCAAACGACTTTTTCTGAAGTGTGTCTCTGACTATTTTTCTGCTAGCAACTACAAAATCGTTTGGTCTCCATGTGTTATAAAATTCCTCCATTGGAGTTTCAGAAATTATTTCCCTGATTATTTCACATTGGATTCTGTCGGGTTTCAGTCTAATTAATTTTTTAACCTCACTTAATTGTTCATCAAGTGCCCTATAATCGCTATCAATTTCTTCGTAAAAGTCCACGAATTCTTTCAGCCACTTATGTGGACCCGCGCCGACAAATGGTGGTGGCTGTCCATGATCTCCGCACATTATCACCGCTGTATTCTTTTGCAGCCAATCCAAGAACATCTGTAATATTTCTGTTGATACTGTGCATACTTCATCCCAAATTATAACCTCGGGGATGAATTTATCTCCCATTCGTTCAGGTGTCCATTTGTCACCACTGTATCTGAAAAAACTATGATACGTACACGCGGAAACGCCTCGTTGTTTTATCTCTCTGGCTAATCTATGTGCTGGCGTCAGCACAATCATGTTTACGCGTCCTCGATATAACTCAATCGCGAGAGTCGTTTTTCCTGACCCGCCACAGCCGTTTAAATAAACTGTTTTATATCTACAAATTGGATCTGATATCGGTGGTGCATTAGAACGTTCTGATAAATTATCACTGCGTAAGTAATTACTTTTAATTTCAACGTCTGCTGATTCAGAATACTCACGCAGCATTTCTTTTTTAATTCTCCACGATCCCCAGCTTTCATCCGAATTAGTGAATTCAGCAACTGCGCAACTGTACTTGCTGTTAATGTAAAATGAATCAACGGCAACTCTAACTGCAGTGTCAGGAAATCTATTTATCATTGAAAATAAATTAATACAAGCATAACCCAGCATCGACGACCTCAAATGTGTATACGGGGATCTGTAACCGTCGCTATAAGTAACAACTGTACCCAATTTTGTTCCATCGGACAAGAAAGCATCTTTACGATCCACATATATGTTTTTGGATACTGCATCCGCGATTACAAAGTCATATTCGGTGTTATCCATAATCAGCTGTGAACAATATCGTTTATAGTCGCATTGGTTTCCTCCCTGAGTGAATTTTCCGATTATTCTTCTGCCGAGATCTTTTGCTTCGATGTTTCGTTGATTAAATATCCGTTTGGACCACTCAATGATATATTCTTCGCCGGCATCAATATGTTTTCTGAATTCGTCAATTATACTATCAAGACGTTCCGGTGTTGGTAACCAGGCATTGATTTGTTTCCGATATGATATAATTGCTTCACTGACTGTCAGCGAAATTAACATTTTTGTATCAATCATGAATCGTAATAGCGCTATTGGCAGCCACTTCTTTTCAGACATGTGTCTACCAATCCAAATATAACAACAGCGATGAAGTCCTGCTGCAAATTCAAATGATACTACACAAGCGAATCCAGTTAAATCAAAATCAGGCAGCGGCCCATTAATTGCAACACGAGTCATTTCATGTACGGGGTGTCCAAATCGTTTAAAATACTCAGTACACTCTCCATAACCAAGAAAACTCGCTGGATAACAAGCAACCATATCAACTGAAATGATATTATCATGGTCGTATTTGTTATTCCATAAACCGCCATGATTAAATTCTAAACAACTAGCCTCAATGTCTGGTAAGAATTCTACGCGTGTTGGTTTCGATGCGTTTTTGATTCTCGCAAAATGAGCTGCAACCGACAGGATTGTAAAACAGTTTGTCAATAATTGTTCGTCGTTGATGATTTCATCGGTGGCTTCGCCACACGCCGTTAAAAACCCACTAGCTGTTTTTTTCATTTTGTTGTGAAATGCTTCAGTGCGGTATAATTCACCGTTTGGTCTTACAAACTGATCAAACGTATCAGTGTCGTTTTCAGTGCTGCGAAGTAACCACACCGACACGGGGTCGTTTTTACTCAAATGCGCAATAGCATCGAATAGTTTCTTTTCAGCGAGAAAACCGTCCCTGGAAAATTCTTCTCGTAAGAATTCGTCGGGTATATACTTTATTGTTCTGTTTCGTGGAAATATTGTGACCGCGGGCGTCCACGCGTGTTCGTTATGATCAATAATTTTAATTGGGGCTCCCTTTGATTTATATTTTGATTCGTATAAAACTTCTCCGGTTATCGTCATAACTGTTATTGGAAATCTTAGCGACATTTCTAATTTTGCTATATCGCTAATAGTCGCTCCGCGGTCTTTCACCGTTAACTCCCATTGAGATATTTTGCTACGCCGTAGATTGGTAAGTTTGTTCCCTCGGGATGCATTTGTAAAATGTTCTGTTATTCGTGCTGCTCCACAATTGAGTGGCAAAGCCACTGACGACGAAGTTGCCGGCGACGACTGTTTCATTGGTTTAAGTTTTCTTATATCAGGTTTTTCATTTAACGGATATATCCCATACACAACTGCTGTTTCAGGATATGCTCGTTCATAGTATGGTTTGTCAATTCCAGTTAACAGATCCGGCTTAGAATCACGGCTAACAACGACTGTTTTCTTGTCTTTGAGAATCGGTTCAAATTTGTCACGTATAATCCAACCGCCTGATTCTACACGGATAATGAATTTCACTCTAAAAAAATACTTTTTGTTGCCGAGTTGTGATAACATCAACGCTGCGTTGCTTTCGTTCATGGTGGAATCAACAACGCCATCAATTCGAAATGTTGACCAGCTATGAGATGCACCGTCGTGCTTGAATTCATTAATACAATCGCGTATTTTATTTATCAGGGCTCTATCAGTAATTGCCCGTTTTGGCACATCTTTGAGGGTTCTATCGAGATTAAATTTAACGTTTTTGAAAGGCTTAATTGTTGATAATCTCTCGAACTCCTCCCTGTTATAATTAAAACAAGTATTTAAATAGAAAAATATAGTATAATGAATCACTGCAAGTGGCTAATGATTGGATCAACAACTCCATGTAACAAATCATGCAAAAGCGAATTCTGTGGGTATCATTTACAAAGTGTTCGCAACGGTTCCTCTGGCCCCCTTCCGTGCCTCCAATGTGGGGTGGGGGTAAGGGGAAAATCGCAGTTGTGTCTTGCTTGTGGGGGTAAACGATACAGGGAACTAAAACGCTACTATGACAAACGAATAAAAAATGCAGTCATTGATCCTACCGATGACTCCGTCAGCGACAAAATCATAAAAACTCCTCAAGATTATATCAAGAGGTTTATAATTAAAGCAAATAATAAATTAGACAAATAGTATTATTATACAAATGATCCAAGATTTCAGACCTCACCAAGTGCTTGTTAATTATGAAGCATCCCGTGATGGTGTTGTCAGGCACCGCAGACTAAAGAAGCCGGTTGGATGGGTAAATAATAGAGGTTTTTTGATGTTTAGTGCCGGGAAGAAGAGATATTATTGTCATCGATTCACATACGAATGTCACAACGGATTGATCAAAGATGGTTTTGTGATTGATCACGTTGATGGATTCCCTCAAAATAACAAATTGGATAACTTACGAGTTGTTACTCAAAGTCAGAATACAAAATTAGGTGGAACCGGCAAACACGCAAAAAAGGCAAAACATGTCAAATCATTTGATACAGAAACTAGCGAGGAGAAAATATTTCAGTCAATGAATGAAGCCAGTAGTCACATCCGGAATGGATAGCCAAGTGAAAAGACCCTAACAAAGACACAAAGGCCTGAATAAGGGACTCATGAATGAAATAACCGCTCATAATTTATACCATTTATTTTGCATTTTTTTTAAAATTAAAGATAAAATATATTATATAAATAATGGATATCAAAGATGTAAATTCTATAATTGCTGAAATCTCAAATTTAAAAAATCGAAGGATAGTATTATCTAAAGATCTCGACTGCGACAGGATTACCTCGGAATATGAAGACATTGAGTATCAGTCTAGTAAGGGTCGTTATGTTTTACCTAAGATGTACAGGCTCGTGAAAGGAATTCAAAAGTCCATCAATGCTTGTTTATACGGTAACGACATTAATGTATTTATAACGCTATTTAGCACCGTTGAAGCAATACGTCAAAAGCTCGGCCAAGAGTATCAAAAACGAGCTGAAATTAGTTCTAAGATTCGTGATCTTAGAAAAATATTAAACGAGGAAAAACCAGTATCCTAACCACGTGAGCGTTTTTTTTTTTAGCGTTTTTTGTACAATCACATAGGATTTTCTGCTGAAAGAATACTCATCAGTTTGGGCTACCTCATGCAGTTATGCGCGTACTGGATGATCTGGTTGTGGTAGCAAGTAATCACCGCGACGCCTCCATTTTCAAGTAGTTGTTGTTGTTGCCGCGTTATTAAAAAAAATCGTTCATCGCCGTTCTCAGATATTACAATTCTGAAACCTCCAGCGATGTTATTTCTGAAACATTCGCGGATAGCGTCGTACAGTTTAACCTTATCGGAGATGGATACGTTAGCTTGATGGTACATTATTTAATAACTCAGCTTTTAATTGTTATAGTTTCACATTTGAAAACTCAGTTCACAAACAATATATGGTAGGTGAATAGCTTACAACTAGATTAGCCCGAGAGCGCCTAGCAGCAATTAAAAAGTTTATACCGTTTCGAGACAGATTTCGCGAGAAACTTCAACAACGACAACAAGCGCAGACTGACTTTTCTGTGTCAAGTGAACAACTGTTTACTCCGATAACAAGTGCGACCAAAGATGTGAAAAAGTTAACTGAAGCAGCGATATACGGAGATATTCCTGAAAAAGAACGAGCAAAGAAGGCGCCGCTGCTTGATACGCTTGAAAAGATAGCAGCAGAGACCGAACAAACACGCACAGGGATACAACAGCTATCCAGTGATAAAAAATCTTAAGGCGAAATTGAAGAACGCGAAGAATAACAACAAGGTGCAGCTGGAGGAAAAGACTATTCACCTGAGAATATATTTACAGTCGCAGCATTAAATGAAATTAAAGGATTTCGAATTAGCTGATTTTGCTAGAGACAATTTTCCAAAGGGTAAAAGAGAAAATTTATTAAAAGACGAGTTTAAAAGTTTTATAAAAAACAAAGACACTTGGGCATCAAAAATATATTTAGTGAAACGCGGCGGGAATAAAATCTCGGCGTTGCAGCACCCTGGTTATGATGACTTTCTAGATGCGGTTAAAGGCGGTCCACAACCACCACGTTATACGGAGGATCCAATCCCGGAAGAAATAGACATAAAAGCAGAAGCAGGTTCTAAGAAAACAAGCGGAAAAGGATATTCAATTAAAAATCCTTTGGATTTCAACGCAACCGTGGCATGTCCTGGTAACATCCTCAGTGATATATCACGGTTAGAAGTACTTATCGGGGGAAAGCGAGCCGGAAACAACTCCGTCGAGATAATTAATGAAGCAGCTGATATCTGTAGACGATTATTTGGCGGCGGTATCATGGACATTGATGTATATCGAGAACTCATTGCTGAATTAGTTGAAAATCACAGAGATGCCCATGGTTATGATGAAAATCCTATGGATCTTAGCGATTGATCACTAATTGAAAAACTACTAGTTTTATAACAAGATGATCATACACTACAACCATGATAAACCCGTAAGCGTCTACGTGGTGAACTCACGATTGCCTGTTTATAGAGCATATTACGGAGATGGTCTCGGCAATACGATTGCGGGGTTATTTACAAGAATGGCTCCCAAGGTGGCGCCGTTAGTTAAACAATTATCAATGAAAGCCATTGATGTTATTCGTGATAAGGGAATCAGCGCTGTTGGAAATCTTGCCGGAAAGGCATTTTCTGTCGCGAAAGATAAAATAGCATCATTGGTGCGAAAGAAACCAACAGCAACGAAGTCGGTGGTGAAACCAACAGTGCTGCCATCAACTACAGTGATGCCTGCAAAAATCAGCAAAGCAATAAATAGCGCAGTGGAGGAAAAACTAGCGTCGTTAGCTGCTTCGGTGACTCCGTGACAATTGACGGCTTCACCGGTAACAGATAGCGCTATCATGAACGCGATAGCAGGAAGTGGTTTGAAACGAAAACAAAAATGACGATGATTACAAAGAGTTTCACAATTGAAAACACTAGTATGTTAATATAATGTTTAAACGAACAGCTGATCCGGCCTTCGATATAGAAGCCCCAGTACCCAAGGACAATTCCGTCCGCGATTATCAATACTATTCCTATCATGCAATACAACCCAACCTACGATCGCGAATTGAACTTCAAGTTCAAGATACCAGTCAATACTTTTTGCCATGTGAAGCATTTATTGAAATCGAGGGAAAACTAGTAACAAATGTTGTAGCTGATACCCCATATGCAGATAACGCAAATGTCCGAGTTGGTTTTGTTAATAATGGCATAATGGTGTTATTTGAATCCGCGAGATATCTCATTGATGGAAAAGAAATTGAATCAATAGACCGCGAGGTTGATGTTGCAACAACAATAATCGGGCTAGCAAGATATTTTGATGATTATACAAGATCGGCTGGTCCATCTATGATGTTTGCAAAAGATACTACTGATAACGCTGACCACCTTCAGTACATTAAAGTGTTAACAGCAAGAGATAATGCAGAAGCCGATCAACAAGAAGCAGCTAATCCAGAACGTCGAGCTAGGCCAGGAGCTGCATTTGATATTCTCGGAGGCGTTAATGGTAATTTCAATTTAGGATTTGCAACACGAAAAGGAGCATTGCAAGGACAGCAGCGATATTTTTCATGTGCGATTCCACTCCATCACATATTTTGATTCTGCAGAAATGTCAGAAAAGTCATCTATGGAGCCAAACACACAATCGCGTTAGTGCGAAAAGGCAATGACAATGATGCAATTTGGCGTACTGGTGCCGCTGATGGTAAAGTTGTTTTGAGTAAAATAGTATTGTGGATGCCAGTAATGACCCCATCAATTACCACGGAAGAGCGGCTACTTTCATTTATGGACACAGGTGGCAAATCATTGATAAGTTGGCTAACAGTAACAACTGATGCCAAAGAGGATAATGTTGCTGATACATTTACATGGCACTTAGCAGCCAAACAAGGCGTTTCAGCCCCACGTCATATATTTATTGCGCTGCAGAATAGGAATCGATTAGGTTCCCAAGAACGCAGTCATATGATATTTGATCGATTAGGAGTCAAGGAGGTTTCACTGAGAATAAACGGACAACAAGAACCATCTGAAGATATACAGCTTGATTACGACACTAACCACATAGCACGTGTGTATCATCGGATGCTGTCATTTATGGCCCGTGATCAAAATGTTGATACTGGTTTACAAATATCGCAACCTGATTTTAAAAACCTATATCCGATTTATTACTTTTCGCTTTAACATCTTGATTTAAAAAGGCAATCCGTCGTTGACATACATTTTAGGGCTCGTATAACTCCTGGTGATGTTGATTATAGAGCGGTTGCTGTCATTCCCAGCGACAAATCAATGTTGTTAGAAGGGGCTGGCGGACGAATGAGAATCATTGACGCACCAGTGGAAAATATGTAAACGATTCACAAATAGATCAATTGAAAGTATAAATGTGTTTTACAATAAAATGACATATAGTGTTGTTAGTGTCAAGCTGACTGATGGTCAGGTCAAGAAATTGCGATCAAAATCCGCTAAAGAATGTGGAACCACAATAACGTTAAAACCAGCACAGATGTCCGGCGGTACACATAAAATATCATTGACGGATCGTCAAATAAAACATTTCAATGATGCGCTGAAGAATAAGCGAGGGGTTCAAATTGTATTTTTGAAAGCTGCAGTCGCCAACATGATAAAATCAGGTGGTATATTTCCATTGTTAGCTGCAATACCAGCATTGATTGCAGCGGCTGCCCCAGCGGTGGCGAAAGCGGCTGCGTCGGGAGCCGTTGGGACCGCGGCAGGGATGGCGTTGAAAAAGGCAACTGGGAAAGGATATAAAAAAAGGGAAAGGGTTTAAGACTACCATGGACTCCATATTCATGGTACAGCGGAAAGGATCTGAGAATACCAGGAACGGTTTTTTAGTTGAAAAACCAATTCTCCCTATGTCCAATTTTGATTTAATTGATGCTGCTAAAAAACTAGCAATAAAAAAACTTCATAGGGTTTTTTATGAGAGATCAATTACCGAGAAAACCTAAAAGCGCTGAAACCGGTATCATCAATCTTGATAACATCAGCGAATCGGGAACTCACAGGGTTGCATACGCGATTGATCCGCGTGGGATTGTTTATTTCGATTCATATGGGCTAGCTCCACCGAACGAGTTTATGCGGTATATAAATTCCTCAATGAAACTCAAAGAGTTTCCGATTTTTTATTCCACGCTGCCAACACAACAATTAAATGATCGACCGATATGCGGCCGTGAAGTATTAAATGTCCTCGCGGAGATTTCATCGTCACAGAAACCACCTCATCTGGTTGTAAATAAATACACGAGTGGGAACTTACAAGGTAATTTTAGAGAATCAATAAATTGAAAATACTAGAGTCTTTACAATAATGATTGATATTTGGGGACGATCTCTGTCAATGTTGAAACCCACCGCGGAAACATCTGCGGGTTCTATCGAGGATGTAAAAAAAATAATTGAAGATGAAATCGCTGAGACGTTAAATTTAGCAAGTGTTGACCCGAACGAAATAGTTGTATTTCAAGATCGCCAGGGTAAATTGAAAAGCAGTAATATATCCGCGGATGACATTTTGATACGGCAGCGCGACGCCGCTGAAAACTCTATTGCCCTGTATTCCAGCGACGAACGACTTAAACCAGGCGCACGTGTGTCTACGATCACCGACGCGATTGCCGCCCACGGCCGCGATCTGGATGAGTATATACGAGGTTATAATTCTTTTCGCAAAAATGTCGTACATAAATTCTTTGGAACCCCGCTTGTGGTTGGCATGACTCTCGCTGAAATTAAAAACTTTCTATCTTTAATCTTTTTTAACAAGGAGGCGGGAAGGATAATGAATGAAAATGAAATCAAGGCAAATTATCTCGATATTTACACGGATATTTCTAAAATAATAGAAAATCTTGAAAAGGTACCAAAACCCACTAACGACGTCGTTGTTAAGTTTTTTGGAGCCCCGCTTGTGGCAGGCATGACTCTCGCTGAAATTAGCGAGTTTATTGGCAAGCATACTCAAAATACCTATGTCGCTAATAGTTTTTTTTGGTGTCCCAGCTACATCTACGATGACTCTCAAAGATATTAATATGTTTATGGTGAGACAAACAACACTTAATACCATCGTGGATAAATTTCTTGGGATAACACCTGTGTCTGGAACCACATCTCTGACAGGCCCGACCCTCGCTGAAGTTAAAAAAGCTATTGACGAACAAAAGCTCACCAGTGAAATTGTTAATAAGTTCTTTGAGGGCAGTAGCCTCCAAGATATCACGACGAAATTTTCTAACATCGACCAGCATATTAAAACCCAAGCACGGCTTGGAATCAACGACCTTCTGACTTCATTCTTTTTTAGCAAGAGGGATGGGAGGGTAATAGATCCTACCAGAATCAGGGCAAATTATCTCGATATTTACAATGATGTTTTTAGACTAAAAGCAGACTTTGAAAGGATACAAAACCCTCTGGAGTTATTCTTTTTTTAACAAGGAGGCGGTGAGGACGATAAATGCTAACGAAATCAAGGCAAATTAGCTCGATATTTACAATGATATTCTTAAACTAAAAGAAGATTTTGAAAAGGTAAAAATTTCACACCGCGTAAAAACCGTTGGTAACATCGTATACACAGTTGCCAGTGGAACCTTTGATTAGATCCAAGTAAAGGAAAATAGTTTACATTTTCACAGCAAATATGGTAGTATACCGGGTTGTTATCGATTTACAATAATACATCGCCATAAATTTGATTTGGGAGTCGGCCCGGCAATATATATAAGCGGTGTTAACACAGTAACATATATAAACGATATGATACCAGCAGCACCCGACCGAATAAGATACCCTATTAGGATTGATATAACTACATCCGACGAGTCAGTGGTTAGGGTATCGCTACCCTGGACGCTAGAATTTGTATCCGGTATTCCCCCCACCGACCATAAATCCGAGTACACAATCGAATAATTGAAAACACTAGCGGGTTTAAAATAGTAATGACATCGATGAAATCAATTGAACCGATAATAGTCCCAGAAGTATCACAATCGCATCGATATCGATATGATACCGTGAAAGAGTTTTCCGCGAATTTGAAATCAGTTTCTGAGCGCTATCGTGAAAAATGAAAAAATACCGACGCAGCGTAGCAATCATCGACATCACCGTGTACTCGGTGTCCGGTGTGATGGCCAGCGCCGGGGTTATTTTGTCAACGGTGACCATGATAGCTCCGATTTCAGTTCCAATTGCTATCTCCGCGGCAACAACAATTGCGGCAGTCGCCACAGCAATAACTAAAAAGTTATCATCGTGTTC
Organism: Unio pictorum; assembly: GCA_030141615.1. Taxonomy (NCBI): domain Eukaryota; kingdom Metazoa; phylum Mollusca; class Bivalvia; order Unionida; family Unionidae; genus Unio; species Unio pictorum. The sequence goes on from JARLTB010000059.1 coordinate 8,451,183, forward strand.
TCAGGAAAAACTCGCCGATTATACAGCTCGGTACCGGGTGGTATTTGACGCGTACTCGAAATTATCCGAGTTGATCTCGCTATCGATAGATAATTCGTTCATATCCGATGTTGAATTTTCCACGATGACCCAGTTGTATAACTCCGCGATGTTGAAATTGGAAATTGAAGACAGCGTTAACAATAATGTCACTCGAACTGCTTCAACGAATCGCGGAGAATACCACTCCGATACGAACAAGCATGATATCAATAACATCAACAAACCCACAATTTAGTGTGAACTTCCCTTCTCCGATTCCAGTGTGTGAGATCGCGCTGGCAAAATTACGAGTATATCATAGCTGGCCTAATATCAGATCGGTTGCATTTGGCGGTCAGCAACCCAATAACTCGTTAAGGTTTTTGTGGAATAAACCCGATGGTACTCCAGCGTGGGAAACTGTTTCGTTACCAACTGGGTCGTACTAAATTGAGCAAATCGATGCTGAAATTCAGCGTAGAATAAAATCAATCACGGGAAAAGAATCACAAATAGCTATTAAAGTTCATGAACCGACGCTCTCGTCGTCGATCGAAATAAGCACAGAGGGATACGCTGTAGATATCTATAACAGCTCGTTAAGAACAGTGTTAGGATTGCCTGAAAAACCACCCGGAGCCACCGCCGACTTAACCACAGGCGTACAATCATATCATGAAATCAATCCCATGTATCGAGATAATTTATCTGATATAAAAAAAGGAAAAATCGCGATAGATTTATATTTACCAACAAAAACACATTGCAATGGGATTTTATCATTAAAAGAACAGCCGTCTCATCTGTTACTATTTCATTTACGCTAACTGACATCCGTGGTTATTTTAATGAAATTAATCAATTACATAAAACACAACTAGAACAACTACGGCAAACAAAATCGCAAAAACACGTTGAAATACTAAATCAGCTTGTATCTGACATGGAATATATCAATGAACTAATTATTCAAACAATAATTAATGACAACAGCGACAATAAACAGCGATTCCTAACCGATTACAATATCACAGAAGCCAATCTGCGTAATTTAAAGTTTTCCGGATACAATGCTGAGGAACTAAAAGAAGCTGTTAAGATTATTATCACGATATTACAAAGACTAGATCCAACTATCCTCCTCAAATATAATAATGATCCAGATGGTGGCGGTAGGCTTATTGCCCCGCACAATGTGAATATTTCAGCGGTGATTGCTCTCAATTTAACATGGGATGTAATTGAAGGAAGCTATCAAATTAATCTAGAGCAATCAAATCAAGCTCAGCAGGGATATATTCTTTATTCGTTTGCACCAACAGCTCCCCCAGGATTCCTAATTATTGAAAACCCAATTAATCCTGTCTACATGCGATGCCATAATAATTCGTTAACGAGAATTAATTTCCGACTCACCGACCAGTCAAATAATTTAATTGATCTACAAGATGAGGTGTTAGCGATTAGTTTGTTTGTGAAATCATAAAGACTCGATCAAATATTTGGTTGAAATAAATTATTAACCTGTAGCAGCAGGGGGGGGGGGGGGATGACATCACGACGAGACCGTATTTTGACTAAACGATGAAAACGGTCTTGGAGTATGATTTGCGAAAAACTTATGTTTCGAGCAAGTAATCTTTTTTTTTTGGTTGAAAAAGAAGGATTCGAATTAATTCTCTCGAGATGTTTGTTAGATTTAGAGCAAATGATGTCTGGAGCAAATGTCCGATTCGCGCCCCCCCCCCCCCCCCACCGCTGCACACGACTACAATTCAAACTCATTGCCATCATTCGGAGCAGCATTATATTACTCAGTATGTCAAAGGTATATATTTAGGATTTTCTGTCAAAAGCGTACAAGAGTATGAATATTTAGAAGATCTTTGGAAAAAAGTGCTACAAATCTTTTACCAACAATTCACGTCCAAATGGCTTTTTAAAAGATTTCAAGAAATATCCCAAAAAAAACTATTGAACAATAAGACCTTACTGAACATTTGGCAAATTCTTTACATCCTAAGTTGTATTTTTACCCATGCCCACCTCTTTCATTACTCAGAATGGGAAATGGTTCGGTTAAGGATGGTGTGGGAAAATGAGATTTATTTCGTTTCACATATTATGTACAGAGAAAAGGTATTACGAAAGATGTTATACATATTCACCTTCCCCTCTTTCAAATGGGGGTGAAGTTAAAAGTTAATTTTTGTTGTGATGAAGGTATTCTTTTGACGACATATCCGATCCAGTCTGATACAAGGGTGGGAATCGGATCCGTTCTTTTCTGGTCACAACTCGAAAGCTTTATGCACTTTACCACCGAGTCTCTAGGGTACAATTAAAGGCGAACCAGTTTGAACCGACACGTGTCCTCCTTGCCCTATATTCTATGTATTTACTACAAACAGATAATCCAATATCTTCGTATCCATGCTTAGCATCTGATTATTGTTGACGTTAGATTAATGCAAATGGCATTTTACGATACCAAAGATAAAGTGTATGGCTCGAGCTTACAGTTTTGATCTTCTGTAGCTATTACATGAGAGAGAGAGAGAGAGAGAGAGAGAGAGAGAGAGAGAGAGAGAGAGAGAGAGAGAGATACTCATGCAAGTAACATACTTATATGTATATTTAACATTATAACATCTTGAAAAGTCAAGACTAATTGATTACTCATGAGTATATTAGTAAATGATATTGTTTAATAAGACCGTAAAAATAGTGAACTTGATTCGATTCAGTCTACTCATATACATTAATTATTTCCAATAGATTACCTTGCAAAAATTTGTTCGTTGAATTAAGAAAATATAGGAAATATAAACATTTGAATTTATGCGATTTTTCATCAACACAACTAGGTTACTTAGGTAAATAAATATAGTTTGTAGTTCAATTGCTTAAATGCTTTTTAAAGGTGACCAGTTTGATATTTAAAAAAAATGTTTTTATTCATTTCAAATTTTAATTGCTTCAAAATACTACCAAATGCACTGCAATCTTACTTTTCGTTGACAATGTCTGAGATTACAAAAATATATTAGTCGATGTGATTTCCTAGTGTCGGGAATTGTTTATCGTCACTTAGTTAAATATTTAACTTTATCCGGACTAAAATTCAAGTCTAGAACCAAACAATTTGAAATGATGACGTTTCAGTATGATCTGTGCATAACAAATAATGTTATTTTAAAGTGTAGACTGAATCTCAGTCATTACCATGAAATACAACTAATTTACTCCAATTAACACATCACTCTTGTCTGCTACTAGATGGCGTGAGAAAACCATGTCAAGACTGGTTTGCCGCTTCAGTGAGGCTTTGCTTCGAAGCAAATGTTCTGAAATATGGAACAAAATGGTCCTAAATACATATAGTCCGCTACAAAACTATGTGTGTTTGAGTTCCAGACCATAATACACAATAGGCTGAGATAGGAATGATAATGAACATATTTATCATAATGTAAAGTCGTTTAAACATTAATCTACGAAGAGAATAATGATAATAATAAGTAAAATTTAATAAAAAAAAATGTGACCTATTTCTTTTTAATGACTAGTGGCAAGTTTTCACAGTCACATAATGAAGTCCAAAATTTCTTGAATGTCCAATTATAAATGTTGCTTTTAAAATCTAGGATTTGCGTCCATGTCGATTCCGGTTTACGTAGCCGAGGCGTCGCCGAGCAGCATCCGTGGACGGTTGGTGACTTTGAATCAGTTGTCCATTACAATAGGTATCCTCGTTTCCAGTATTGTGGGAGGTCTTTTTAGTACTGACAAAGAAAATGGTTGGAGGTAAAGATATGTCATATGATATACGTATTCATTAAATTTCAGTTACTGTATTAAAAATAATAAGAAAAAGATCTAGATGATAATCTCGAGAAAGAAACGAATCGTAACTGTAAACAAAATATATACGTTTTTTGCAGAAATAATATTTCTTCGATCCAATGTATGTAACGAGCTAGAATAACTTAAGTTTGTTTTAGTTATGTCTAAAAATTCCAGCTTTTTATATTATTTTCATTTGTTCCTGTACGCTTTTGAAACTATCGCTTGAATGCGCTTTAATTCAAATAATAGCCATGCAATTCTTTGTGATAAAATTGTAACACGAATATTACACAATGTTTAATATCGTGATAGAATTGTAATACTGATATTACACAATGTTGCAATGTCGTGATACAATTGTAATACTGATGTTACACAGTGTAGTAATGTTGTGATACATTTGTAAAACTGACAATATGCAATGTTATACACTGGATTTATTTAACTTACGGCTGCTAGATTGGCTATAGGGTAGGTGTGATTTTACATTAATGTCAATGGACTTCTGAATTCTTTGTCTCGCATGTTTGGGAATTTCACATATGAGACTACAGTGTAATACCTTGGGGTATTGCCATCAAGAACGAACCCTGATTCACAAAACACTGAGAGACCCACCATGTAACAACACGTACACGTACAGGGCATGAAAATACAATTTATATATGCATTTGACATTGACTGTGTGGTACATTTCTAACTCGTATGGACTTGGCTCGTGGGTCAAAACTCTCACTTGAAATCGCTGCATTGTAACCATAAATAAACTGACTGGTCGTAAAATGCAAACATTCGTGTTTTATTTGTTCTTTTTCTTGAACAAAATATGACATCTTCCAGTTAGTTATTTTATATATTTATCTGGTTTCTTTATTGTAAATTATACTTTACTTTTAATTTTCCCAGATACATGCTTGGTTTGGCAGGAGTTCCCAGCACCATTCAGTTTATTGGGTTCTTTTTCCTGCCAGAGAGCCCCAGATGGCTTGTCAGTCGGAACCGCCAGGAACAAGCAACGAAAGATCTGTGCAAAATAAGGGGCATGACACATGTTGACACAGAATTGAATGAAATCATATTGTCAGTGGAAGATGACAGGAAAATACAAGCGGCGAGTGAGTCCCCCCTCCCTCCCTGTACTGTCATGTCATGTCAATTATACTTCGTCTATCTGAAGTTCTTATCTGTGTTATAATGAATACTAGTCAGAAGAAGGTTTTAAGCATTTTGACAAATTTTCGAATCATATTATATGGCTTATACATAGCAAATAACATATATCAAAGTATATAGATAAAACAACCACTAATACCGGATCCAGAACTATGGTTTCCATCAGATATCCGTTATATATCTATATGAAGAATGTACAGTGTAATCGGGGTATTTTACTTTAAACTGCAGACTATATAGAACTAGGTCGTTTTTATCAGACATAATACATTGAATCGAATTTGATTTATCTAACAAGATGGTTGCAAGCGGGATTCAGCTTAGAAACCTATTCCAAACGTTTGACGATTACTCACGGTTGATTTTAGTTATAGGCATCAAACATTATAACAACTGGTGATAATTTCAACTTAGAGAGGGGTGTTTTGAAGTGCAAGTGAAATGATCAGAATGTAGAACCACATCAAAAAAGTATAGAATGCATCGAAGGTAGAGTATGTATAAGTAAATACAAGAATTAGATTTATCCAGATGATTTACAATCATGAAGTGTCAAAATAATATCAGGAGCCACAAAGATAATGCCATAAATTAAAATAATAACACCAGTCTTTCTTGCCATTGAAAAAATCTGCATTAAAAGTTTGAAATGACTTTTTCACTGCTTGCAGTGGAAAAATTTCGAATACACAACCTAGCAGATAAAAACAAAAACACATATGTCCGTACAGTTGTTTTCATTAAAAAGGTACAGGACTCACCTTTTCACCGCAAATCTGATTGTCTCATTTGATCATCTAAGCACCAAACGCTTGAGAATTATTATTTTGTTGGGCGATAGCCATACTGTTTCGCTAAATATAAAAGACGCATATATACATGCGTTTTAGTAACTATTGTTAAGATTTTAATTCTGACATACAAAACCAGATACGGTATGTGAAACGGAACCGTTCTGAAACCGAACATAGCCTTGGGACTTCTAAACATAATCTTGTGTCTAAGTTGAAGATATTTGTTGAGAAGATGATATGAGGGCTACTCTGATGAAATGGAATGGAAGCAGAGGCAAAATATGCCCACGGGAGAATGCACAATACTTTAAAATAGATGCAAACTGTGAACACTATAGTCATTTTACCAGTATGAATGCGGCATGCTATATTACTTTTGTATTGATATTTAGTAAACTTATTGCAATCGATTAAAAGGATGAAGAATGACATATTTGTAATCGAAGAATACACTCTTTGCCAATATTTCGCTTAAATAGTTTATTTAACCTATATATCTTTACATTTATCTATGTACCTTTCTGCATACATACACAGGTATTTACATTTCAGTGACTTTAGCAATATAGTGCATTATAGCCAGAAAAAATATAAGTACCATGTGATGCCAGTTCGGTTCAAAACGTTCGAACAAGGATCCGTACATTTTTTTAAAAGGTGTATACACATTTTGTTTTAAACAATATGCAATACTTTGAAATATAAATCCATCATAAATGTACTATGCTTTGTATTATGGTTGTACAAGTAACAACTGACCTGAGCACATTTAGAAGCGCTATAAATTTGGTTGTGAAAACTTATGAATTAATTTTCTTAAACCACCATGATCAAAACCACAAAATGAGTTCACCGTCCAAAACCACTAATAAGAAATAAACAAAAAGATATACAGGCTCTAAACAAAGCGTTTGTAGAAAGGATTAAGCACAGGGATTATCGTAAAGCAATTAAAATATTTATTTTAAATAATTAAAGCTTACAAAACGTGTGATTTAGTTGATGTTGACACATTTCAAAAGAACAATTATAGGAATTCCGATTTAAGATATTTACAAACAGTGCTCGTTATCATTCTCATTCAAGTCCGCATGACGATCTTGGTAACAGGGATATTTCATAAATATATGAGATAACAACCTAATAAAATAACGCACACTTTATCACATATGAACCAATAATCATTTATGGTAACATTTTAAATTGGAGATAATAACATAGTACAGTGTGACATACACTGTTGGCAAAATCAGTTAAACTATGCAGCATAGGTGACAACATCTGAGTGCGGAATATCATATTCCTATCGATAGATAAAAGTGTACCAAAGTTAGTAAACTATTATCTGAATGAGCGTTGTTAGTTGGCGAAGAAGCTATTAAATACACGCAGCAACAATATATATGTGCAATAAGTTTTCTTAATCGGGGCTTGTGTTTTGTAAAATGCAAGAGAGGTGCGAACAGCTCTCTTGGCAGTCTTGAGGAGAGTTATTGTTTTTAATGCATTAGCACAAAGGACCAGTGGCAACTGTTAACGTAAATATTGAAGTAGAAACATTGCATGTTGAAAACATAAACACTGCTTTGATAAGACGATATCACCGAATAAGCAAACTTGTTTGAAAATATAATGTTTCATCACAAAACTTAATTAATTAACGTTTTAAACACTTTACTGACACTAAAATATTTACGACATCATTGCTTACGACACATGACGTCATGTATCAAAATGGCGGAACCTGTAAATATATCAGTATTTGTGAAAAGCAGTTGCCATGAAACCAGGTACAAAAATTTTGATGTTCGCACAGAAAACATAGAACTTTTTTTGTTTTGAACAATAAGATTGGGTAGAGCGATAAAGAACTCTCCTGGAATTAATGTATGGAGCGCGACCGCTCCGGTGGCCTAAATGGTTAGAGCTTCCGTCTCATATGTGGGGGGTCTCTGGTTCAAACAGTGCCCGATTTACACCAAAAATGGTATTATTAGTTGCCTAAGTTGGCGCTCAGCATTATCTGGTTGGTGCTAGTACTGGTCATGATAATGTGACCTGGCATGATGCTCCAGTGCTAGATATCACTATTAACAGCCACACTGAAGACATCGTAGCGATATGACTAAAATTGTTAAAGCAACCTTAGAAATTCACACACACACACACACACACACACACACACACACATTGGCGCGCGAGAGCAATCGCAAAGTTCAAAACACAAACCCTACTTAATTTATACAATCATGAACTTTCGACAACACCATGACGTGAAATATATTACCAAAGAAAAGATTACTTGATTGGTAGTTGAAGAACATAAAACGGTACATAAAGGTTTGGGTGAGTCTACTGCTGCGTATGTTTTAGGTACTTACAAACGTTATTACAGGCACAAAACAGGTACTGTTGAATACCAGCGAAAATTATCGATGGATGAAATTTATATCAGCGAGTAATGGAAAGCATCAAGGACGTTTTCTTTCTGCAATAAAGCACAAAAAAGAACAATGAAGGCACTGCAAGATTGAATCAAACACCATATCTATAATAATATATATTTTAGGTCTTGAAGTATAAAAAAAACGCAAGTGCAACCGCGTTTAAATTGTTCAGTAGTTCTTTGAGAAATTAAATTTACGAAAATATAGCCTATTGTGTACTGAAAAATGGCGTAAAACCCTACATAAACAAAAATAAACCTGTAGTAAATGCTTTTCATGACGACTTTTTATCGTACATTGATAATTGCTCTCACAAACAGTTACATAGAAGTACCATAAACGAGTTAAATATGAATATTAAACTTCACTGTATGCATGTAACATTTACTCACTTTGATTAAATGACGTTAGCATATGTGGTGGGGAGTATCATAACGAGGTTCATTGAACTTGCTCAGTGGTATAGATTTATCGCCAATAATTGGTAATAGTTATGTTTTATTTCCTGGATCCTGGATCATAGTTTTAAAATGACTGATATCGCAAACTTAAAGAGGAATGTATTTTTTTAATTTGATATATACATTGCATTTATTATGGGCATATATACTTGATTATAATCTCTTACTTTATTATTCCGTTCTTCATATGCAATTTCACTTTCACAAACATGATGTCTATTGGGCGAATTACGGTTGTTGTTTGAAACAAAAGTTTCATTTGTTAAATTTATTTCACCAGATTTTAATGATATATTTTTCACAAAGTCTGCATTTTTATATAAAAAATGCTGACAAAACGTTTCATTGCAATTATATTTTCCTGTCTAAACTCTGGTTCATATCCTCTGAGTAATGTCTTAATATGGATTCCAAATTCCGGTGGAATATGTTTAAGTGTTTGTATTGTCTATTAAAATCACCATCTTTATTGCGATCTTTAATTTGGCTTTTAAACCCATCTTCAGGAATTATGTCAACAGAATAATTTATTTTATAACACAACCCCGTAAGTTTATCTAATATTAATTGATGGCTGTTGTTGTTGTTGTTGTTGTGGGTTTAACGCCATGTGCAGCACAAAATAGAATATACATGGAGCCAATATAACTGGCGAAAGAATATGCAGGAAAACTGAGGCAAGAAAAACGAACCACGGAAAGTTAGTGGCAAGCTTGCTAACATACGAACCAGGGAAAGTTACCGGCAAGCTTGCTAACATGCACGCGTTTGTCGAGCCAGAGACTCAAACCCACGCAGACTAATATAAGGAAATAGTTATTTACAACTGTTACAGATTATATTAGGCTGAAGTTCCCTTCTGTGAGATTGCATCAGCTTTGATAAATCAGTTATCCCACAAAAATATTTTGTTAATGTCATATAAATTGTCAACACGGTGAATAATAACGGTCACGTAATTATAGTTTCAAATATTAACCTATATTGACATAGGGTTACCATCATAGTTTGATGGTTGAGATTTTAAAGCGAGAATAGTAATATTAAGTGATACAGTTGTCTATAAATTGTAAGTGAGAAAATATTCATCGTGGATTTTAGGAGTTTTCTATCCACGACAGACAAGATGACTTGGAAAATGCTGAAAATAACTTAGAAACTAAGATGGATGACTGGTAGAACGCACGTATTTGTCGAATGGAAAGAATCTCATGATTGTTTTAGCAGCAAAGAACCGTCTCAAAACGTGCTGTTTAAATAAATCAAAACTTTACTCTGTTTATTCTAAATTAGTTCTGTCAAATTCTCATTGTTCTTTGCAAATTTCCTACCGGATCTGTAGTTTAGACAGCTATTAAATGTATTTGTCGTAAAATGACAGCAGCTTTACTGGCATATTTTTTACATTCTTAATCAAGTAGTTTAACTTCTGAAAGAAACAGAACATTAATAATACAGCTCTTCATAATATTAAGCGATACATCTGTCCATTATTAGAAGGAGTTTTGAGTCTGCGATATACAAGATGAAATTGACAATGCTGAATTTTTTAAACTAAGACGGAAGTAGAACGTACGTATTTATACAACGGAAAGAAGTTGATTCTTACCTCAGCATGGAACCATCTGAACAAAATTGTGCTGTTTTAAAAATAAAAAATTATTCGGTTTATTCTAACTTTTTTTGGCAATTTTTATTCATTATTAGGGTTGTAGATCTGCAGCTTGAGCATGTGTTCTTTAAATGATTTGTAGTAATATGGAAGATCATTGACTGGCATCACTATTATATTCTAAATCAAGTGGTTCAATTTCTGAAAGAAACAAAACATTAAATAATAACTAAACTTCCAATCATTACTTCCATTCAGAAACAGTGATGAAACTACTCAATTTAAATTAGCAATCCTAAATTAATTGTCTTCTACTTTGCAGTATGCACAAACAGTAACGATATGCCTCACTTCAATATAATATATAAATACTGACATAAAAATCCCAATCATGACCATGGGTTAAATGCGCGTACTAAGTTAACAGAGACAAATGCCGTACTTTAAGATATATATATATATATATATATATATATATATATATATATATATATATATATATATATATATATATATATATATATATATATATATATATATATATATATATATATATATACATATATATATATATATATATATATATATATATATATATATATATATATATATATATATATATATGCTTTTGATTTGACACCTACGTACCTGTATACGTAAAATTTGACGAAATACTGATATATAAATCCCAAACATGATCATGCGTTAAATATGCGTACTAAGTTAACAGAGACAAACTACTAAACGTAAAGTTCTATCCATGGGTTATAGTTTCATTCTAAGTTACAGGTCACAGAGACACTTTTACTTTATACTTGACAATTCAAATAGGATCATATACATTTGGCAAATAAGTAACAAATAACTTGAACTTTGCTGTAATTAAGAATTTGAACGTGAGATCATTTTTGTGAGAGATTTATGAAAAAAATATTAAATTGAATAAGAAATTAAGTTACGTTATACATACTAATTTTAAGGGTAAAAATCCAGTTATAACTTTAAGCACCGTTATAATATTTACCGCTTTTTATGATTACGTCACGTGCATATTTCTGTCCGTCCATTTCGACAAGATATATGTGACATGTAAGATTGGTTTATTGACTGTAAGCCATTTGCACATTGTGTATTTGGTCGATATATCTTACATTGTCTGTACTAGTCGTGCTTAGAACAACATTTATGTACACATTTTAATTACGTTCTCAACAAGTCTTTGGTCAGGCGTCACTAATAAGAATAAACTTAATTTGTATGGGTAAACAAATGAAGTGTTGGTAGCCCAGAAAGAAATATTCATTTTGTGGTTTTATTCGATTTGGCATACACATATTTTGTTATTAGAAAACGGTACAAAGGATCTTTTTTTTTAGAAAATAAAAGAAACAATCCTAGAGCTCATTAGGGTCGGCTGTTAGTTATGATTCAAAAAATATTAATTTTATAATGTTTTAGTTAGTATTAAAATTTGTGTTTATGATGAACAAGTAATGTATGTACCTGACTTTGTTTTAAATTTCTAAGCTGGTGGTCAATTAGCCATCGTTCGAGTGTTTACAACACAGCCAGTAAGACGAGCCTTGGTTCTCGGATGTACCTTACAGATACTTCAACAGCTTTGTGGAATCAATACTGTCATGTAAGAAAACAGTTTTGTAGTTATAAAATATTTAGATTTCTGATGATTTGAGACCATAGCAAAATACAATCAATAATGACTCAAAAACAGCATGTGAGACAATTTTAATACGATATATTTCTTTAGCAGTCAATTTAATTTCGGAAAAGATTATATTACTATTTCAAAGACTAGATGGTACGATGGTAAGTACAGACGTTTCGCACCACCATGGTTTTGCTGTTTGTTTCTCAGTGGTCGCCCAGAGATAGCCAGTAGATTTCTCTGCGTTCTCCAGTTCTTTGCGCTTCTAAGACCACGTGACACCACTATATTTGAATGTAATTGTTAACTCTTTAAATGTAAAGCATAAATATTGTAATTTACATTGTATAAATAATATTTTATAAAGAAGAAACATTAAATCAGACAAATAAATAATTTGAAAGTGGATTTCATTAACTTAGGTTTTTTGATACATCTGTTTTAACTTTTCTAAAACTGCTGGTTGATGGGGTGGGTTTAGATCACTTTTTGTAATTACAAAATATGCACCAAATCTACAATTGAGCAGAGTTGGTTGATGACCCCATCTATCCAGTTGAATTCAGCTAAAATGCGTTTATAAACGGGTTTGAGAAAAAAGATCGCCGTTGTGTAAAAAGTACCAGGAAATATAAAATGGTGTAAATACATACATAATTATTTGAATTTAGTTATTATGATAACATTATATGAACAGATCTATTCGTCAAATCTTCAAGGTCAATGTCAACATAATGCCAACAGAACTTATTTTCTGTGTGTGCACAATAACATTCAAACTGTGCACGTTTTAGGGAAGAAACATAATTGACACACATATAACCTTTCTGATTTATGCCATACGCCAAATTCATTTACTTATTGAGAAAGTCATGTCAACGGAATTGCACGTGTGTAGATTTCTACGTCGGCACCAAATCGGTAAATATGTAAATTCTGACGTTAGCACCAAAATTGTAAAGCATGTTTGGATAATACAACAAACGTATTACATATATCATTGTCCCAATTAAAGATCATAGTTCAGGTAAGGGTCAAGGTGTCATATTTGCTATAATTCCACCTTTTGGCGTTTGTAGAATTCATCTGGCAGAATCTGGTTTAAAGTTTGAAATCTCAGAAATATTTAAGCCAGCCGCTTATGTTATAGAACTTCATAGGAACAGTAAGGTCATGCGACTGAAGCATCTTACATGTTTTGATATCCAGATTTCTTCATCTACATTTCCGCTTCTTCCACCCCAAATTTCTGTTGTGTTTTTTTTTTTTTATCACCCGTTCGCCGCTTGGCTGTCTTCAGGCAATTGTAGTTAAATATGAAATGACGATAACAATTAACATATTTTTCTGTTTTTTCGCCCAGTTACTATAGTGCCAGTATCCTAAAGCTGGCTGGATTCCCTACAGAACTGGCTATCTGGTTGGTGTGCGTACCGAATGCTGTGAACTTCCTGGCCACTTTCATCGGTATTGGTCTGGTAGAGAAAATGGGACGCAGGATACTGACTCTGCTTAGTTTGTTAGGTACGTCGTGTCAATACTTGCATAAATGACAAAGTAAATCAAAAGTTTTTTTAACATGAAGATGAAACCACAGTAAAGATTCCGATTCTTTCCCAAGCGTTCCTGGAACTATTCTAACTATTTACACCGTCAATTAACAATATTATTACAAAATCAATGAATTTGTGAAAATGACATTGAACAAAAACCATCACCAAACGTTTGGGACATGGGGCAATGTACGCATGTAATTGGAATCTATATATATGTAAAGCATTTAATATATAAATTCTCACTGAGAATGGGGAACACGCTGTTGATGTTGACGCATTCAAGAACCTCTGTGTTGGGTACTTTGTCCTGCCACTTGATGTGCATAATGCGCCGCAGACATCTCAAGTGGAAGCTGTTGAGTTTTCGCTCGTGACTTGCATAGGTGGTCCATGTTTGGCTGCTGTAGAGGAGTGAGCTGAGCCCGCAGGCTTCTTAGACACGCAGTTTGGTCTTCTCGGTGTGGTTGGGGTTGTTCCATACCCTCTGGTTAACTCTGGCTATCACTGCAGCTGCCATGGCAATCCTGCCATTCACCTCATAATCAATTAAGAGTGAGGCAGAGATGTTAGACCCGAGAATAGTGAAGTTCTGGCCAACTTCCAATTTGTATCCATCGATGGTGACAGAGGAAGGGGAGTATGTATCTTGCGCCAAGACGTTTGTTTTCTTCCAGCTGATGGTCAGTCCAAATTCCTTGCAAGCGTTGGAGAGACGGCACACCAGCTGCTAAAGTCATTTTTCCTTGTGGGATGTCAAGGTTGCATCATCGGCGAAAAGCGATTCACGGATGAGTACCTTTGTAATTTTAGTCTTAGCATGGAGACGGGCGATGTTGAACTGTTTTCCATCAGCCCTGGTATGGATGTACACTCCATCGCTGCAGCCCTTGAAGGCGTACTGGAGAAGCATGGAAAAGAATATGGCGAAGAGCGTCGGCGCACGCCATTGAAGCACACTGTGCTGAGCATGTTCTCATGGGAACGACATGAGGACAGAAAGTAGATGTGAGAGGGGGGGGGGCAGCCAATCTTCGGCAGGATTTTGAAGAGTCCACTACGACTGACCAAGGCAAATGCTTCTGTCAGGTCTATGAAGGCAACGTAGAGCGGCATCTGCTGCTCTTGACACATTTTCTGCAGCTGACGTAGTCAGAGGATCATGTCTACAGTTGATTTGCCGGCTCGAAATCCACACTGGGACTTAGGGTAGACGCGGGAGGCTATGATCTGCAAGCGTGCCAAGGCAACTCGGGCGAAAGCCTTTCCGACAACACTAAGGAGGGAGAATCCCCGGTAGTTGTTGAAGTCGCTACGGTCTCCCTTGTTCTTGTACAAAGTGACGATCTTGGCGTCACGCATGTGGTGTGTGATGTATCCCTGTTCCCATCAGAGGCAGTGGAATATGTATAGCGTCTGGAACAGCGCTGGTTTCCCGATCTTGAGGACTTCAGGAGGAATGTCGTCGCTTTCAGGAGCCTTCCCACAGATAAGGCAGTCTATGGCGTTCCCGAGCTCCTCCAGTGTGGGCTGTGTGTCTAGCGCCTCCATGACAGGCAGATCTGGAATGGCATCCAGGGCAGTGTCATTGGCTTTGTTTTGGGTTGCATATAGCTCGAGATAGTGTTAAACCCATCGCTGCAGTTGTTTTCCCTGGTCTGTAATGTCTCCACCTGTCTTGGACTTGAGGGTGTCGGTCTTTGAGATGGATGGGCCTGTCGCCTTCTTGATGCCCTCATACATTCCTCTTGCATCCCCGGTGTCGGCTGCTGTCTGTATACTTTTGCAAAGGTTAAGCCAGTAGATGTTGACAAAGTGGCGGGCGATCTTCTGGGCGTTGTTCCTTGCATTTCTGAGTGCTTGCAAGGTACTTGGGCTAGGTGCAGCCTTGTATGCCAGGATGGCTTTCCTCTTTGCCTCAGTCACGAACTCCATCTCCTCTTTGTTTGCCTCATACCAGTCGGCATTTTCCCGTTCTCTCTTCCCGTAAGCTATGATGGATGAGTTGTACACAGAGTCACGGAGATGGGCCCGCTTGGAGTCAATGGTCTCATCAGGTGTCACTTTGTTGAGAGCTTCCTGCACTTTGCTGATGAACTGAGGTGTTTTCTCTGGGTTACTTGCAAAGCAGGTGTTGATGCGAGGGTGACCCTTCTTCTTGGCATGGTACAGCTTCTTGGGTAATATTCGCACCTTACTGACCACAAGGGAATGGTCTGTGTCGCAGTCGGCACTGTGGTAGCTGCGGGTGAGGAGGACGCTGGCTAGTTCCGCACGCCTGGTGATGACAATGTCGAGCTGGTTTCAGTGGAGTGAACATGGGTGTCTCCAAGACACCTGGTGGATCTCCTTGCATTGGAAGAAAGTGTTGATCACACATGGGCTGTGGGAGCAGGACATCTCCAGAAGTCGCTAACCGCTCTCGTTGATCTTGCCCCTTGCGTAAAAGCTGAGAAAGACGGACCAGTTCTCATGGTCAGCTCCCACTCTAGCATTGAAGTCTCCTAGTAAGTAAAGGCCTTCGCTGTTTGGAATACTGGATATTGCCTGATCCAGAGCCTCATAAAACTTGTCTTTCTCCTCGTGGGTGGAACGGAGGGTTAGAGCATACACGCTTAAGATGTTGACCGGGCCTAAGAATTTTGACAGCCGGAGGGCAAGGATTCTCTCAGTACCCGATGACGGAGGTTCAATGAAGATGACTTGCGGCAAAGCATACACCGTGTTGCCTAGATTCATTTGAGGGCTTCCCCTGCGAAAAGAACGTGTATTTGGTTTCACTGATAGTGCCGCTGTCAGCCAGTTGGGTCTCCTGGAGACAGACAATGTCGATATTTAGTCGGGAGAGTTCTTTGTCAATGACGGCAGTCGTCCTTGCATCGTCGATCTGCTGTAGGTCATTGGTCAATCCATGACAAATGGTCCTAATGTTCCAGGTCGCAAAACGATGAGCTGGAGTTTACTTATTTCTTCTTTGAGTCTTTCCTGGTGCGGAGTTTTGTGGCCCACTTGTCGAGATGGTTCGCTAAGCTCCACGCACCCAGTGAATCAGGCAGGCCATGGCGAGCAGCACCTTACTAACTTGGGACTTCCCAGCTTAAGGCGGGCGACAGCTGTCCAGTGAGACCTGATGATCTCTCCCACCGTCAGAAGTAACCCCTGGAGCCAAGCTCTACGCCGATCGAGTTTTGGCTAGAACCGGTAAACTGCTACTTCTCGTGTTATGCCGACGCCATACGACGACGCTGGAGTGTCCTCTACAGTGGAACTACAACGCCTGAGCAGGGTTGCATGGAGAATCAGCTGTTGCCCATGCAGCAGATCCCAAATCTCCACGCAGCTGGTGAGCCAAAGGGAACGACGAATGTCGATACAGCTTGGCACCAACGGCGTCGTAGGAATTGCCTGAATTGCATTGAGGTCAATGTCAGAGCGACGTAGGGACTCCGTCTCCGGAGTTTTGTTGGTTTTTACTCATATATATATATATATATATATATATATATATATATATATATATATATATATATATATATATATATATATTGTGTGCTTATGGTTTATCCTTTAAAGTAGATGAAACTTTAAGGTAACATTCATTTGTAAATGTGTTGCTTACATAACAAAACATTTGCCCATGATTGTAACTTGTAAATAACATGTTGATAAACTTGTTACAGTTCAGAAAAGTTTAGACACAGAATTGTTTAATTTAATTAGAATATTCCAGTTGTATTGCTCACATCTAGGTGATGTGAAAATGTTTATAAATAATGGACCTGGTAAATATGGTAAATAAATTTATCATTCCAGTCTATGGTCATTATTTGGAATCCATTTTTTTTATCAGAGTTTACAGTTTTGGTCAGATATAATTCGAGTTGAATTTTTTTTAAATTCAGTTTTCTATTGAAGTTACTAATTTCTCATTAACTTAGGATTAACGCGTTATGTTGGAACTATTTTGAACCCATTCAAAGACATTATGGTATGTATCATTGTGGTACATCATCATATATGAGACTCTTTCGGAAGACTTTATAAGTGTCTTGAATTTTCAGTTTGTATTGTAGAGGAGTAAAATGCTTGTTGATTGTAGCTAAATTGTTGGTTTCACTTATTTTGTGTTACATATTTTAATAGCTAATGTAATAACAATGCAAGTACATTTTCTGTGTTTACAGTATACTGTTTGATCTTTTGAAGTTTTCTCTCTGTGTCTCTCTCTATCTTTGTCTCTTTGTTTGTCTGTATATCTGTTTCTTCCTATGTCTCTCTGTCTGTCTGTCTCTGTCTGTGTCTGTCTGGCTCTCTCTCTCAATCTCGCTCACGCATGAACCAACGATACAATTTAAAGATTGTGTAGTTATAATACATTTGAAGATTCGAGCAAGCATATATTTCACCTTACTTTCACTCGTCTTATAATTTTAAAGAACTTTGAGTTTGTATCTTGTATAAGAAAATATGCATTTTTGGAATGATTTATCTTCTTCTAAGATTCTAAAAATGTTTAGCCATTGCATGTTTTGCTATTCATTTTTAATATCTTTAAGTTTTTTCCTTGATTGACCAAAATATTCAAAGTGGGTGGGGCATATCGAGTAATTATGTTCCTTGTTCTGAAAGGAGCCACTGTGACTCAGTTGTAATAATTCGGGATTATGGTTGGGGTGTGTGTTGTTTTTGGTTCAAATCAACCTGTGTCAGTTACCATTATATGTTATTACTTACTACTAAGCACTGAACAGTTTTTCTTGTACTGAAGTACTGTGTAACGCCAATGAATTATCGAGTTTTGTTTCACGTTTTTACCCCCGGTCGAATGAAAACAATGCAAACCTGGATGCACAGGGCAGAGTCTTACTTTTTGACATCACGTCTTGCACATGTTACCGCTATTTATATCTCTATTTCAGGTGTAATGATATCCCTAGTTGCTCTTGCCGTTGGCTTTCAGCTGTCATCAATCCACACTCCGTCCATCAATACTACGGGCATCGA
Source organism: Unio pictorum (assembly GCA_030141615.1). NCBI lineage: Eukaryota > Metazoa > Mollusca > Bivalvia > Unionida > Unionidae > Unio > Unio pictorum. The sequence goes on from JARLTB010000059.1 coordinate 8,469,763, forward strand.
TACCCTAGATAATAATGCTTCCATGCAAGCTTGTGCTATTTACAAGTAAATAGATCTATATATAATTTTACTATTGCATTATCTCATGGGAAATTTTACTGAGTCTTCTCTTTAGATCTTAAACATTTATATGCAAGCAATAAAGTATTAATGTGTGTTCGTCTGTCTCGAGAAGCTTGTTAGCAAAATTAATCAAAATAAACTTGAGCTGGGAGATTTGTACCAATATGACTTGATTACCGGTATATTTTTAAGTGTTTCAAAAATATTTTGGAACGTTGTAGATGCTTTCCACTTCCTTTGACATGAACCCCATTAGAATGATTAGGCAAAACCACTTAATAATATAACAAATAAAATTGTCGAGCTGATTTGTCATCTTGTGTAGATAACCTGATTTGATTTTCTGGACATTATACACATTTGTTTTCGGTATACGCTTGTGAAAGTTTGGGATGTAGACTTCTTTTGACTAAAACCTTGTTAGCAACGCTAACATTACGGAGTATCCGGCTACGGTACGTACAGACAACATTGTAAACTCAACATTTGTTAAATTTATGTTTTGTTTGACATTTGTGCTCGTTCAGAGCCGTGAAGTTAGTCATCTGAGGTGCTCGTTTCAACAGATTTCTGACACATGTCAAATCTGTGCGCGTGATTTCTACTCTCGTTTGTTTGCTCTCAATGAAAGAATGCTTTTATTTCTGATTTACATGATAATTTTACATGATAGTTTTGTTCTCATCTGGTATAGAATGCGATATAGAGACTTTGGTAACTGTTGTGAAGGTCACATAACGTATATATAAAAAAGTTTGCAGTCTAAAGGTTGTTTAGGGAGGAAACCATTGCGCATGCATCCATGAATATTTCAAATATATAAAATAGAAAATTATTTAGTCATTGTTTCCAAAATTCAAACTTAAGCTCCTACAGATATTGTGATATATTAATTCAATCTGATGTCGAAATGGAATCAATTAAACTGAAAATAAAGTATACTGGTTTTACACAAAATACATTGCTTAGACTGCAAATACGACAGATATAATAATTATTTCTTCATAATTAAGCTATTTTTCACAGTACATGCGAGGCATGTGTCGACAATACCAAGTGTGGATTTTGCTACGAGGACGGAAAGCCACTAACGACAGGAACATGCTTGGTAGTCGATGCTACGTTTCCAGAGAGGTATGCCATGTCATCGTCTCGTTGCAATAGTACCAATTTTAGCGCAGAGAGCAGTAAGCGAAAGTTCCACTGGGCCGATTCATATTGTCCCTCTGACTACGCATGGATGGCTGTGTTAGGCCTTGCACTGTTTGTTCTCGGATTCGCACCGGGTAAATATTATTCTATTTTAAATGTGTGTTTTAATGCTGGCCTTGCATCTAACCAACCATCAAATATGCACAAGAACATAATAAATTTGATTGGGATCAGCACACTTTTAAGGTCATTTTCTGTTAGGCAATAAGAGCAAAGCCTGGTCCAATGGTACAGTACGGTAGCTGTAATGATCAGGAAACCCATTCCATTGCAGCACAATGACCACTCAATTATAACCCCTAACCTCACGATAGTGAAAAGAGATATGAACACGAAAATGGAAAGTGCAATAATGAGATTATGGGTCATAATCCGTTGATAACTGGTTTGGACGTACTTGATGTTTTAGACTTCATTATTAAATACATCAAAAAATAATCAGCATTACACTGAGGCATAATATAAGACGAAATTTCTGAGAGATATTGTCCAGCGCTACCATATTTGCTGCGTCAGCAGATTCAGATGTACACCTTACTTTCTGTCGTCTTTTTTATTTAATGACAATATTGGTTGATACATTACAAGAAAAAAGATATTTTTGGAGGATGGAATGTTAAATTGACAATGACACTAAGGGAGAACATTCTGCTCTAATTGGATAAAAAAACCCGAGTGACATGTTCTTCTGGCAAAGAAACGCTGTAGTTGTTACCACTGGGACAATATTCTAAAGAAAGATTTTATGGGCGAATGTTTTGTGGGATTCTCCCGTGGGATGGGATGGTGACGGTTCTAGTTAAGATCTTTTCAGAATATTTGTTTACGAACTATTTACGATACATGTTTGTTCCAAAAGCAGCAAGAAGTGTGAGGACTGGTTGGACTGTTATCAGAATGATGTGACTGAGTGGAACATGTTTCTATTTCTTCTGTGGCATGATGCCCCAGTGATAGACATCACTATGAACTGCTACAATTCAGACATCATAGCGATATATGACTTGAAAATTGTTAAATCTGCGTTAAATATCTAAATCGCACAAACTTTTCCCAAATGTACCATCCATAAATGACGTCACGCGATTTTGGCCAATTTTGACCCCTCCCCCCCCCCCCTTCGTCACACGTCGTCACACAAAGTCAGAACCCCCTCAAATATGACGTCACAAATTTATATCACCCTTCCCCCAAAATTACTTTATTGTCATTGTATTATGTATTTAGTGTGGCGCTGCACTCTGATATTGTAGGAGAAAACGTATTATAAAGGGGGCACTGGAAATGTGAAATTGGCATACATTTCTTTTGGAAATATTCGTCGTCTAGCTAAAACTGCAGATCATCAGAATATTGTATTCAAATTCTTTTATAATTATGAAATAAAGTACTTATTATTTAAAAAAAATACTTTGAAACTTTATAGCAGAACACAGAATTATCGGTTTTTGCCACAAGCACGTATTTGGAGGTTTTGTATCGGCATATGATGTTGTCAATTCTTCACCCCCAAAAATTTGAGATTACTATTGGTGTAATATAAACTTTCATTTATTCGGTTTGTAATATAAACGATATATATATATATATATATATATATATATATATATATATATATATATATATATATATATATATATATATATATATATATATAAACTTAAATCATTCTGTTTCTTAAATGTAGGTTCTTTTATAATAATAATCTGACAAATATCAACATTTATTAAGTATTATTTTTTTCTATCAAACTTATAAATTATTTACTTTTCTGTCAAACTTTTAACATTTAATTTTAAAGCAGATTTTTTTTAAAAAAAGTTTGGCGAGAAAAAGATCATTTCAACCTCGCTTTGTCGACACCAGCGGACTTTAAACGGAAGAATGCTATTTGGAAAAGACCACTATTGGGACTAGTAGAGGTGTTGTTAGTTCGAAGACGAGTCCATCTTAATTTGGGCTCATGCACGACACGCGTGAAGCTTCCTAAAACGTCATTAAATAAATTGTAAGCAATCAAAAAATCAAGTGGAACTTTGATTTAAAGTTGCGAATTTTAATGTGTTGTCACATTTCTTAAACAACCCCCTCCCCCTCGTCACACATCGTCATAAATGTGTGATCCCTCCCCACCCTCTAGGTGCGTGACGTCATTTATGGACGGCCCCAAAAGAGAGTGCCAATGTGAATAGATTGTTTATATATAAGTTCCAGTAGTAAACTTATCAATTACGAACACTTGACCTCAGATGGTGGCTAATAAGATGTTCAACTACACTAGTGATATTTTGAAATAAATGATCTATTGTCTCAAAGCAAAAATGCCACTTTTTGGATAATTATATACATATATAAAACTGTACCTCAGCCCCAAAAATAAATCTTAAAACTAAGTTGCATTACACTTATGTGACTGTCAGAGACACACATGTGACAGTCGGATATAAAATTCAAAACTAAAATTCAAATCATGTCAAGAATTATTCCACTCAATATCCCACAGCTTTCAAAACTAAATTGAAATGCCTTAATAGCGGCTAAATCTTTGTGCCTTAGATTAGAGTTACGAGGATCAGGGCGATGGTACCGCTACAGTGGAACCCCTCCTGGTTCAGTTATTCCAAGTCAAGCATATATTTACGTTGCAAAGTACTGAATTATTTTGAATTAAATAGAAAACTAGTTCAAAATGTTGGTCATGCAATTCTGTATAGCTTATAGCCTTACCTTACTAGCAGGCTTAGAACTTCGTCTGAGAGACCTCTTCTGGTAAAAGCTTTCGAGCTGTTCGTTTGAAATATAATAATCACCTACTGACATAGTCTCTACTTAGTAAAATCAAGTAAGTCTACTACTATTTTGAGTAATAGTGATAACAGATAACAGTTTCATCAAATTTACTCAAGACCTTACATTCAATTGATAACATTAATTAGTACATTTGTTTCAGAAATTTTATTAACGTTCAGTCGGAAAAATCAAAATCAGCATACGTTATTGAGAATATTTGGAGTATACAAGAATGGCGAAGATCAGGCTTCTGGGATATGAAGAAATATTTTAGTGTAATGGCCTTCCACCATAATGACATAGATTTTTTGTATTGCTCGCATTGCATGTACTCGGAGGAACAAGTGATACACAACCAAATGTTTATACTGTTTCTTACATCCTGATATTTGAAATCAGAACACAATACCCCACCCCACCCCACAAAATGAACGATTTATTGATATATCATTGAATTGAAGATATTTAATCGTATTCTAAGTCGCATGTGAAATTCATGTTTTGTTTTCGTCATAAATAATTCACTGTGCAAAAGTAAATGCTTCAAACCAATGGATCCGACAGGGTAAAGTAGAAATTAACTTTAATTTGCCATTTTTTAGGTTTAGGACCAATGCCATGGACAATTAATTCCGAGATTTATCCGCTTTGGGCTAGGAGCACCTGTGTATCACTATCCACAATGACCAACTGGGTTTTCAACTTGATTGTATCTCTGACCTTCCTGACTCTGACAGAAAAAATTACAAAGTATGGTGAGTATTCTATAGTGAAGTAAAAACAGGACGTTTTCAGTGAAGTGAAAATTTAGGAATCATTTTCCTGTATGAAGTCCATCTCTGCCAAGATAAATTCCTTTCCATGTTCAAAACAAACACTACAAACTTTTAATTACTGGTTAATGCAGACAGTTCATCTGACTAGCAGCAGAGAGGGTGAACAGACCTTTTTGCTGGGACGTCATTTATGAAAATAATAAATCTTCCTACGAAAATGATGGGAAAAGGTCAATAGCGCCAAACCAAAGCCTGTAACTGACCGAGAGTTTCTCTAATTCGGTTAGTTCATTTTTGTGAATTTTTTTGTCATTAGTGTGTTTGAAAATTTGTATGCGCACTCGTTTACCCACCTGGACGCATCATTGAGGTAACACCCTTTCTGCTGCTGTAATGTGTGAGTAATTAAATCAGCATTATATATCAATAATGGCGCCAGCTATGGAGTTATATACAGCTAGTATAGCTGGAGATCGACTAGAGGCAATTAATAAATGTCTCCCCGTCCGTGATTCTATCAAACAAAACTTTTTAAAATGTCAGGTCTCTCAGGTGGAATTTGCAGGAGGTTCAGAACAATTATTTTAAACCAGTAACAAATGTTATTGAGAGAGTTGCAGAAGTTACTGAAAGTCATCGTCCTACTTTAGAACAAACTGCTGTAGCAACTGAAAAAATAGCAGAAAGAACTAAGAAAACAAAAAGACTTTTACGAGAACTTCTAGCTGTAATAGCTGCTGCTCAACATCTTGATAGAGTCAAGGAAGAAATACTTGAGGGTATTTACCAAGTTCGTGCTGAAACAGGTGATATATTACTTGTTTCAAAATCTGTTTAAAAATACTGAATTTATTACAAAATTTGAAGAAAACTTTCTTGATGATTGAAATGAAAAGAAATGTAAAAATGGAAGATTTGCCTCGTTTTGTAGTTATGAGTTTTTTTTTATTGAAAATCCAAACAAAATACAATGACTATCTTGTCGGAGTAAGTTGTTATGAGGATGAGTTACAAAAACAACAATCTCAACAATTACAACCAGAATATCCTCGACGAAAATTGTGAAAAAATCCAATATCTCAACTTAAGAACAGTCATAAATTATTGATATTAAGGATAAATTTACGTTTAAAGGTTTTAACAGTATCAGGAATTATAGACGCTGAAAATCAGTAAATATTGCCGGACATGGATACCGTCAAATGGGAAATAATGTAAAACCTAGTTATAATGAATCCTACAAAAGTGAGGATGATTCGCTTAAAGACGTTCATTCCCTATTTAGTAACAAGCCTGCTGAAGCTGATGATACGCATTTCGGTTCATTTAAACATGATGTAGGACTAGAAAAGAAATAAGACGAAGAATATTATGACCCAGAAGATCCTCCTGGTTTTGCTGGAAGTGGTATTAATACACCCACACAAGGAAGTGGAATTATTTTCTGTCCTAACAACGTCCTTATCGATGTTGAACGATTAGAAATTCTGACTGGCGAAAAACGAGCCTGTAATAATTCCCCAGAAATTATTAATGACGCAGCTGATATTTGTCAACGATTATTTACAGGTTATATCATGGATATTAATGTGTATCGGTCTCTTATTCATATAAAAAAATTAACAAATAAGATGGTTATACATTATGCTCTACGTGGACCGATCATGATCAGTGTGATAAATTAGCGATTACCAACTTATAAAGTGGTCTAAGGTGATGGACTCGGTGATATTGTTCAGGGTTTAGTTAGAAGAATAGCTCCAAAAGCAAGACTGATTGCAAAGCAACTATGATTGAAAGATATTGACGTTATTGGTGATAAATATATTGGTGCTGTTGGTAATGTTGCCGGAAAAGCATTCTCAGCAATCAAGGATAGGCTAGCAAGATTAATACTTCGAATATCGCGATCAGTAAAAATAACCAGCATTGAAGTGATGCATAAAAATGTCAGTAAAATAATAAATCAAGCAGCAAATAAAAAATAAGTTGTTAAATCTTGTGTACCATTATCACGAAAAAGTAAAAAATATAACTGCTAAACTGAAAGCAGGAGGTGGCCTTCGTGTTAGATGATAATAGTTAAAACAAAATGTTAAAACGTATATCTGATCCAGCATTTTACCTGGATGCTTTTGTTTTCAGAGATGAGTCTCTGTGCGCGATTATCAATATTATTCTTCTGATGCACGTGCACCTAAAGAATCAAATTAAAGGTTCAGGATACAAGTAGATATTTCTTGTTAGCTGAAGCATATATTGAGATCGAAGGTAGAACTTGAAAACAGATGATACCGCATACGGAATTTGAGATCGAATTGGATTTAAAATATAAAATTTTAAATTTGAATCTCTACCTAATATCTTAACAACTTTTAATCATAAAGATATTTTGTAGAGTCGATGTCGGCGATTTACGAATTAATCAAGAGGTATTATATAATGTACCTACACATGAGGGTTTTTATACGACATAAAGAGGTACTTGCAAATCCGGTCAGAATAATATTCACAATGCAGCCAGTCACATCAGAACAATTTAGCATTAGGTAATTACTGCTGAATACAGCAATAAAACATTTGTTGACACATAAACAGTTCAATTAATCGCATCTTGAACATATTTCTGTAATTACATGCGATATGGATTAGACTCTGAATTATAAACATTCTTGCATTGAATTTAGTAGGCTTTAAAAGTATTATCTAAATCTTTAGAATGATCATTTTTCAGATTATCAAACAATTTCTTCAGATTTATGGTACTTAAAATAATAAAAATGTCACATAAAATAAAATATAAAAAATTACGTGAAAACAAATAAATATATTATAACAATTTTTTTTACTGATTCTCATACAATTTACAAGTAAAATGGTACTAAAATAATAGTTATTGAACTAATTTCATAATGTGCTGGCGTACAATGGTACAAAAACAAATATTGACCACTTTTCATATATTGATGGGACAATAGGTACTATAAAAAGAAAATCAGTCAGATGTTATTATTTCATGAATAAAATAGTACTAAAATAATGACAATCCTACTAAAAATAAAACTACATAATAAATATGATAATCTGATTCTGAAGTAATATTATTATCAGTAATTAAAATTATATTATCATCAGAATAAATATTATCTTTTTTCAAAAACTGATTTCATAATTTGATATGGTCAAATAGTACCAAAATAATGAAAATCAGTCAGATTTTATAATCTGTAAGGGTAAAATAATCTAAAATAATAAAAATCCTACTGAAAATAATAATAATAATAATAATAATAATAATAATAATAATAATAATAATAATAATAATAATAATATTTAGGCAGAATGAAAAATAAATGTTAATTCCTTGACAAAGTCTAAGATAAATATTATAATCTGAAATAATATTACAGGAATTATTATTCACTTTCACTTTCAGATTCCCCTTTAGTAACGTTTTCACTACTTTCACTTTCACTAATAACTTGTCACTGTTTTCACGATCTGACACATTTTTTTTAAAAATTGTCTTACGCGTGCATTGATGAACTTTATTGTTCATCAGTCGTGAGATAAGTCTAATCTAATTTTTCGTGTAAGTGAGACGAATTTTTCTGCTTCAGAATCTTTTACTCTAAATAGCCAAGGGTTGAACCATATAGTTTATACTCTCATGATAATGCAGTCCATCTTGAAATTTTCTTGTTTGTAATGATTGAAAATCACAAATATTTTTTTCAGGATTAAGTTCAACACATATTTGTATACCGTCATGTTGAAATTTTTTAATCATAGAAATATTGGCATTAATATTTTCAAAATTCCTTGTATAATTAATATAATAAATATATATGTTTAAATGTAATTTTAACAGAAAAAAAAACAAACAGTATCATGATATGATCAGTTATCATTCCCCGGGATACCTTTTGCCTTTCGCCTTTCCGTAGGGTCCTTTTGTGGGACATTTAGTGTAAGATATGTACACCTTCTAATTTCGTCTCTGATAAATTTAGGAAATCAACGTCACTCTCGCTTGTATAATACAATGATAAATTTAGGAAATCAACGTCACTCTCGCTTGTATAATACAATGATATTATTTTTAGATCTCTCTGTCCTACAGAAATACATGTATTTTAACTTTGACTTTGTCGAGGCAAAAATATAATGAGCGATTATTTTATAAGTGTGTTCTGGAAAATGGAAATAAACCCACGCCATGGTTATTATCATGATCAGTTACCAATCCAACATATGTAACTTTATAATAATCTCTAAAACGTATATCACCAAAGTTGGTTCGTAGTGCATTGCTGACGCGTTGGATTTTCATACTCAAAGTTCCAATTCCGTGACAGACACATTGTCGACAGTGGTGATATTTTACGATTTTTGGGATGACTCGGCTAGGGATCGAATCCACGAACTTCCACATCCGAGGCGGATCCTCTAATCACTAAACCACCTGAGCGAACTCATTCGTTATATATCCCTACCCTTTAATAAAATAATAATAATAATAATAATAATAATAATAATAATAATAATAATAATAATAATAATAATAATAATAATTCGAGTATTTGTAGTAGGATCCATATAAAAGGATGACTGATGGAAAGAGTTGCGGTCTTCATTGTATACCAAGGAAGTGTGCATCAAGTACCTTTATTTAGATTTCACAACTCACATGTGACAGAACATTGCATTTAAAATCCTCATTCGTAAAACTGGAATTTGCTAAGTAGGCCTTGTAAGAGAAAACTAGCAAAACGCATAAGATTTGTTAATGGGCTGAGTGGAATATGGGACCAATACATCGCAAATAGAAGATTGGACAAATACAGGACACGGAATCTGCGAACAGATCTTGTTAAGGAGACTTTGTTGATTTTGTGGATTTAAGGCCATTTTTTGCACATGATAGGCTATGCGTGGTTGCAAATATATCTGGAAGAAGAAACAGGAAAAACCCCGTAAGAACCACCGACGCATGGGAAGCTACTGGCAAACGTACTCACAAACACAAGTTGGCCAAGCCAAGATTCTGATGTACATTGACAGAGGTGAGACGTGTGAGTGATCTATAAAGACGAGCACCTTGGACCACTCAGACATTCGAAAGAATTCAATATTTTATTAAAATTTGTAGGTTATATAATACTGGATTACATAAGAGATTTTCACCTTTTAATTTTGCAATTTAGGTCCGAACCGTCTGAGGCCGAACTAACACCGTCAGCGTGTCGTCAAAGAAAAGGCACAAAAGAACGCAAAGTACTAGATGGTTGCCTTCATTTTGAAAACTTTAAAACGCTAGCCAAGTGTTTAGAGTGTCCGCAGTGGAAGCGGGAGGTCGTGGGTTCGATCCCAGACCTAGTAATAGAAAAGACTTACAAAAAGTGTACAGGCAGCTGCCTCGCTTGACGCTCAGCATTAAGACGTTAGTCTTAGAACTGGTCGGCCAAGTGTCATGATAATGTGACTATGTAGGACATCGTGGTACATGTCTGCGACATCATGCCCACAGTGCTAGAGATAACTGTAAACTGCCTCACTGCAGATATCATAGCGAAATGACTAAAAAAATTGTTAAAGCCACGTTACAAATCCTAATCTTCCTCCCCTCTCTCTGTCTTTCTGTCTGTCTCTTTCCTCTCTCTCTCTCTCTCTCTCTCTCTCTCTCTCTCTCTCTCTCTCTCTCTCTCACACACACACACACATATAATAATATAACAAATGTAAAAAAAAATTGTCAAATCCCCTTGCTGTATGAAGATTAAACTCTTGCTCTTTCGGCTCGTGATTCGTTCTTCGATGATACTGAAGAAAACAAAAATCAAATAGCTGTGGTCCGTTTATTGTATTGTGTATTACTCCAAATTATTTACAATGACATGAGGTTATAGCAAGGAACTCTAATCGATCCATTATGTTTACCTTCACGTACCTCAATTTCCTTTGCAATTGTGTAGAAAAATGACGAGTTAAAGGATTACTAATACAACATTAATTCCAGATGTCTCTTACTTTTCTACTGGAACACATGTCAAGTTTTGGAAAATTCTGTCACATACTTTCTGGTCTCAAATCAAACACTGCCAAAAGTACACCTGTATGGATAGCCAGTAGAAAAGTTCAGTACTGACATATTTCATCAAATGCTTAAAATACACTATGTAGCATAATGTTCATTTTTGGAATTAAACTCTCTGTTAACCTAAAGAGAGGAAACGATTTCTTTCCAAAATCAACCGGCTCCATTAATACACAAACTGGCCCAGTTGTAAACAAAATATTAACCATTATTTTAAAAAAAAGCAAGAAACATTGAGTATAATTTCGTGAAGTGACATATTTTTAGGAAAATCATTAAAATATACCAATTTAAGATGTTGGTAATTTTAATTAGTCTCTGTAAAATAAGCATTTAACTGTATGTTGACTTACTTCATTCATATATATCAGTGCTTTTTACATTATTTTAGTATACAGTCATATATACAGTCATAGAATGAACGGTTCATCTGTCGTTTTTGTTTTATACTAAAGGCCGGAAATAACTCGCTATTGCTAGATGGCACTGCAGTTAGTGCCAACCGTCATCGATTTTGAGGTATATAGTCAATCTGGGCTTACGTCATCAAAAACATAGACCTTTCCCCACTGTCTTAATACTTACGTAGTCATCCTAGAGCGGTGCAAGTTTCTCGACTTTTATTTTTTATGCAGGAGGGCTCCAATATATAATAGTATTGGACATTTGTAATCACTTACTGTAAAATAATAATAATAATAATAATAATAATAATAATAATAATAATAATAATATTATTATTATTATTATTATTATTATTATTATTATTATTATTATTATTATTATTATTATAGGTACATTCTGGCTTTTCTGCGGGATCAGCTTACTTGGATTCATCTGGCTCTTCTTCATCCTTCCTGAGACTAAGAACAAAACCCTAGAGGAAGTGGAGGAACTCTTTATGTCTGAAGAGTATAAAAGGTTGCATAAGCGAGACAAGATTCTCGATGGAACTAAAGGCACAACTATGTACGAAGTTATCAGTGACTCATTTAAGCATGATCATCAATACATTGTTACGGCAATCCAAGTTTTGATGCATGTTGAAACTTTAATGTTTAAAACCATTTACACACACACACACACACACACACACACACACACACACAGAGTTACTTTTGAAGAATATCTACTTCAATCAAAGGTAGTACATGTACGGAAATAATCGTGAGCATTTATTAACAATTTTTAAGTTCTGGTGCGGAATTATATACAATATTTGGATAGTATTTTGCATAAAATTTTGAATAGATTGGTTTTAGTTTATTCCATTTCAAAATAAAGCGTTTAATTCCTTCTTAACAGTTTTGAATGTATCAGCTTACACTTTTAAGCCAAATAGGGCTTGGTATATTTTAGCTTTTTTATATAAATATCATCGCATTTTCATCTATACAGTTTTACATTGTGTGAATGACTATTTTCGTTTCGCTCTTTTACCTGATAAATGCGAGCCATTGCAAGCAATAATTCATTCGTCCTTGTGTTTTGCAGATGTATCAACTAGAAGCCTGTCCAATAAGCGTTTTTGGAGTACCATAGCTCAGGAAAAAGGCGATACCCATCTTTTATTCTATCGCACTTGGAATAGTATAAATCAACTATATTGCACGTGTAAATATTTAGGGGAGTTCTTGGAAAGATCACGTCTGTGAACTAATGAGAAATGACAAAATAATTGATGTATAGTTAATTTGATAACATACAGTATAAATCAACTATATTGCACGTATAAATATTTAGGGGACTTCTTGGAAAGATCACGTCCGTGAAGAAATGAGAAATGACACAATAATTGATGTATAGTTAATTTGATAACATACAGTTCTTGCACAAATTTCATTTTTGTGAATTGTCATTGGGATGATGGCGTTAGTGCTTATGTGTGCACATTTTAAAATTTTCTATAATTACAATGTAATGTTAAACTATTAAGAAACCATTGTCATTGTATGATAAAACAAACATTTTAATTCCAAATCTGGCTTCTATTCGTATTTTGACGATGTAAGGTTTTAAAGATTGTAAACATTTTAATAGCAGATTTTTAAATCAGGAAACTTTAAATTAGTTTTACTGCTTAGTTTGATACATAAATGTTCTCAAAAAAAGGACATTAGGAAGATTTACAATTTTATATTGCAGAGTAATTTTTTAAATACGTTTTCTACAAATAATAAATAAAGTTATGAAATTTGAATTAAATTTAAAATCAATTGTTATGACTTACGTTGTTCATACGTAATTTTAAATTTAAACCTTATGAGACATTTTAAACTGAATACACATCAGTAGGAAAAAGAAAGTATCCCCGATAAATAAAACTGACCAAAAGCCTTGTAGGCAAAATGCTTTACAATGGATTCTCCCCTAACAGTTTTTGAGCGTGTGTTTCTGAGATACTCAAGGAGTGAACAGATGATATTCAGATGCTTTAACATGCGTTCTATTTCCTAATTACGAATGTGTATTGTCTTAAATGGAAAATTTTGTAAACTATGGAAACCGGCATCAAGTGTTTTCAGACATGAGATTACAACGACGGATCGTCACAGTTATTTATGTCAAGTGTACATTCATTCGAGAATTTAGAGACTTGCGAATGGGTTTATCAAACAATTATATTTATACATCCTAACAAAAAAAAAACACTTTAAAAATTACCCAGTATTTCATAAAAGTAAGACCAGTGCAAATATCAGAGACTATATTGTATTTAGTTGAGATGTGACTAGGAGAAAAAATTACTGTGGAAGTAAAGACAGTTTCTCAGCCCGGTGGGAGACCTTCTCCAACATTTTCCTTCAGGACGATTGGTTGATCCAAACTATTGAAGAAGGGCTGCGGAATTCGTTTATCGAACCACTTCCCTTTCCCTTTCATCTTAAGCAAATACCGTCAGATGACAGATGGTCTTTTGTAACAGGAGATATGGTCATCTATCGCCAAAAAGGGGCAATGAACATTGTGCGCAAACCACGGTCTCCAGGGTTGTATTCAATGATTTTTCTCATTCAGAAGGTGAACGGGAAGTTGAGTTAGGTCATAGATCCGAATCATGCCAAACTTGAAAGACCACGAGGTCAATCCGCCTTTGCATCGGGAAAACGTGAATGCTGTCAATCTCGATCTGAAGGACACATATTTTCACGTCACAATCTCCCAGGGTCACATAAATTCCTTCGGTTTTCTTACCGGGAAAAAGTTTATCAGTTCTAAGCCCTAACCATTGGCCTTAGATATCCATCCTTATACCAAGATTACGGATTGCGTCGTCACCCTGTTCCGGTCGACTTTATCTTCTACGACGACATTGTATTTGCAGACATTTTTCAAAAAGGTATAGTAAAATCAATTCAATTCTAAGGCAGGAGCAATCTCATTTCACTTTAGCATAACCTAGGATTTTCTTTGATCAAATCAGATAATCATCTATCGCAGAGTTGTCCACCCAGCTAATGGTAAAAAGATTCAATTCAGTCTGAAAAGATACTCGGACACAGGATCAGGCTCGGACCTGATGTGATAATGTATGGCGATCATGGTGAACCACCTAATGGTTTGGAAGATTATCTCTGAACGAATGGCTGAAAAAGTATATGGATTATTATGAGGAAATAACTGGTGACCATTGGGCGCTTGATCCAGAATTAAGATAATTTTAAGAATAAATCAGACTACAACCGAATAAAATTCAGTGTGAAATAATGCGTGAAATAATTTCAAAAGATCCAATGATAATTCATTCATCACAATCATTAACCATCTCTGATATAATTACTTGGATTGTTGATAATACCATCGAATGTTCAAATGTAGTTTATCACGCAGTGTCTTGAGTCAGAAGGATATCTCAGCTGCGAAGATTTATCGTAGATGTGCCAGAAAATAATAATCAAACTCTTGGGAATGGCGACGATGTAGTAAGAAAAAAAGTTAGTTATGAACATTGTGACAAAACCTATAAGCGTGATTTTGATTTTGACGCTCAATTTATCATGACATTAAAACAACGACATAATAATCATTTGTGCAAGTAGCTTCCATAGTCAGCTATGGTCTTGGAGTTTATACAGACAATTACTTAATTGATTATTGCAATTCATTCAGCAAAAATATATAAAATGTAAGTTCTGCACACTTCCAGAACTCCATTATTGAGCAAGCAAGACTACGTACAAAGTAAAATGTTTGTTGCGAGTCTATGCTCTTTAAAAGTAACAGAAAATAGTGAAGACAACAAGCTTTGTAAAATATAACAATTAATTTATTTTCTTTGAATACAAGGGGAAAAAAATGAGAAATAGAACTTACGGTATTGCGAATTAAATTTAAAAATTATCCAACAATTAAAGACACAAGTCTTGTAATAGAAAGTCCTGAAAAACCTTGTTCAAGTCCATAAGAGATCAAAAGTAGAATTCGATGACGTGTCTGTTATAGTCTGCTAAATACTGATGTGTCAGCAGTATCTTGTTGAATCAAAGAAACAATGGTCAGGTTAAAAATCAGTATACATTCAAGCGAATGTCTTGTGAATAACATTTTGATTTGCACTTACAGAGTGACGGTTTTATGGACGTATTTTCCACATCATACTTTATTTTAATTCACAGCCATACAGTTGCATCACGAAATTAATTGGGAGATCGCAGTTGCTAGATTATTTTTTGTTATAGGGTTTAGCGCCATTTTCCAGCTCATGATATACATGGCGGCCAGTGTTAATGGTGTATGAACGACCCAGGAAAACCCAGGAAAGAACTACCGACCGACGAGAAGCTACCGACAAGCTTTCTCACATATCCACATTGCCTGAGCCCGAGACTCGAACTCACGTACACAGAGGTGATATGGCAGTGATCCATAACGGTGAGATCTTTTGAATACTCTACCACTCGTGCCCCTGCTTTTGGTAGAATCGTTCATTCTACAGATTTCTTCAATGTTAATGGTGCAAACACGTTCATTGTCGAAATCCTAAACGAACAAGTTCTATAACTGTAGGATAACATTTTTACTCTTATTTATTAATTATTTATTAACACCAGTCAGTCATCCGTTCGCTACCAGTTTGCTACCTATACCATGAAAATTCATGTAGGATATTTTTGAATTGACATTTATTTCCGCTATTTTTAACAATCTGATTAGCAAAGGTCTAGTTATCGAGTACCATAACATTGCTCACCGTCCTAAAATGCAGTTTTTCAAACGGCAGAAAAATGTCGGTTACTTTTTGTCCAAGTTTGTTTTCTATTCTGTTTGGACACATTGCTGTCGTCCTACGAAAGGCGTTTATAACAACAATTGGTTCTTTAACCATTTTCCTTACAAAGTGGAATTGAGCCGTAGAAATATTGTTGTGTTATCGATATTGTCGAGTTCAACGTGGTGGAAACAGTCGCTCGATTAATCAGAATCATTCATGTAAAGTAGATTCTACCATCGCTGCTTCCGGGGAAGGTGGAAATACTACCAAGTTCACCGTGAATTTCTAATTCCTCATCATCGTATAGCTCAATAGTATTGTAATAGTGTAATTATTAGTAATAAAAGGGTATACTGGACACAATATTCTATTCTCAAAAGGAGAAGTCGCTGTGAAACTATAATTTTGAAAACAATTTTCCAGGAGTCACTCGACAAAGAAGGTATATTTTAGGAGATATTTTTAAATCAGCTTTCCGTCCGGTATCACACAAGATGATATAGATGCCAGGATCTTGATGGATTGACTTTCAAGATGTTTTGTTTCTTACCACTTCAGCTCTTGTCGAATTTTAAATCAAAGGACATATTGATAGCAGGCATTTTTACATGACGATCAAAGTTCTTACAGTGGACAACACCAATACAAGGGAAGATGCCAGAGTAACTCCCGTTAACAATTTCATATATTCGTTGCTCAGAAAATGACATTTGTACTTGAAAAACAAACAATTTAGAAATATCATGGGATCTTACCTGTCCGAACATACCTAGAAAATCTCTTGACGTACTGAAAAGAAACTAAGAGCACATATCTGGATGCCTCGGTAGTCAGGAATCTGGCACGTCGGATGTCTTCAAAGATACTGAGTTGACAGAAGCTGACGATCCTCACAAAGTTTGATTGAACGACCGTCGAAAAAGAATGATGAATAGTTTGCACTTGGACTTTGTGTACCAGACCCTCTGAACCAAACTTTGCACATAAAAACTTGAGATCTTTCTTGACAGTTAGGCACCACCAGCAGCCACGGTATTACGGACAACGACTATGCAGAAGATGAGCTTTGTTCACTCCAGACTAGGGGCGTGTGTGGGGTGTATCGGGGTTTGTTATGCAGCAACTAGGGTAGATGTGTTTATTTGGTTGGGGTAGGGTGCTCCCAATATATTATTTAATTTATTATAAAAGTCCCACACAGGCTCGATTTTGAAAGAAGTGAAATATGTGATAGAGAGGGGTAACGCTACAAGCCCCCAATCAGCAATGCTGACAGCTAAATTATTGAGTACACAATAAGGTGAAATTTAAATGAATAACAATTTATCACAGTTCAATTGTAAAATAATAATAATTACCCAATCGCTATTCTTCCTCTCTACCAAGTGATAGCCTATTGTTTGTGGGCATCGTTTGTGTCAGAGAAGCTTGCTATTTTCAAAATATTCTTTCACGTTTCCTTACCTAATGTAAATGATGAGTATCTTCGCGGGCATGCTTTTCTCATATATAGCGGTGTAGTTGGCAGATTCGTCATCCACCATCGCATTATGTGATAATGTGTGTATGTTTGATACATTCGTTTACACCCTATCACTCTTCTGTAGTATTAGGTGTGTAAGTAAGAATAATGTGTGTGAAGCACTATTACCCATTTTGTTGATCAGTATGTGTAGTGGATCTTGATCATTTCAGCAGTGTGTTGGATAGCAATCAAAGAAAGTAGATGTTGGATAGTAGGTTGTGCATCAGATAGTATGCGTGATGATTTAGTAATCTAAACGTGTCTGCTGGGTAGTATTTCAATGGGTTCTAGTTAAATTTTGAAATGTCCAAAGATTGCTCTTCCTCACTTTGTTTCTCTCGCCGTGTTGGCTGGACATGCAACATGCTAATCAAAAGAGACACAGAAAACAAATAACAATAAAAGGATCATCTTATGGCAAGTCTCCCTACACCATCCCCTCACCACCTACCTCGTTCTCTCTATCTCCTAAACCATCGTCGCGAGCTACGGATTTTCGTTTATGACATGCGAAGGTGTCTCTGGATTTGTGAAGGGTAAAAAATGCTAATTAAAACGTAATAATTACTTAGATCAAAGGTAAATACATTTAAATGTTCGAATTACCCTTTGTTGTTTCATAGTTTCGTTCAGTCTACAATCCCTGTATGGCTGTGTATTCAGGACTTAAAACAACCAACCATAAAGTGTTTCTACATCAGTAAATTTGCCGAAAATAATTATCCCATTTTACAAATATAAGTATACAATCATGAAGAAATTAGTTAATTACGTCAGTTACTAAATGACCCTTACTGTTATAATCATTAACACACATCATGTAAAGATACTTCGTACTGATTACATAAATAAAAGACATACTGATGATTTGAACGTGAAAGCTTGTATAGGTCAAGTTTTGATGAGGTCACCTTAACTCTTGGTTTAGATCAATCAGAAGGTATTGATCATAGTGATCCTCTTTTAACAACTCATTCTCTTTATTCTAATCAGGGTGATGATCTTGAGAATGATGTTACAGAGGTCAGCATTCCTTTAACTGACGCTTGTATAGGTCAGGTTTTTGATGAGGTCACTTTAACTCTTGGCTTAGATCAATCAGAAGGTATTGATCATAGTGATCCTCTTTTAACAACTCATTCTCTTAATCAGGGTGATAAACGACAGTCACTTGTCGTTGAACAAGAAAAAGATCATGAGATCTCTTGTTTGTTTCAAAGGGTCATAAATGAGACTGAAGTCACTGAAGTTCCTGTCTGTCATTTCATTAAAAATGGAATTCTTATGAGAAAATGGAGACCTTCTGAGGTACCTGTTGGTGATGAATGGTCAGTGAACTATCAAATAGTAGTTCCAAAACCTTACAGACAGGAAATACTTAATCTGGTCCATGAAACTCCTTTGGCTGGTCAATTAGGGATTAATTAAACGTATCACAGGATCTTGACTCGCTTCTATTGGCCAAAAATCAAAAGTGATGTTGCCAAATACTGTAGATCTTGTCATACTTGTCAAATGGTAGGAAAAACCAATCAGAAGATACCCAAGGCTCATCTGCAACCTATTCCTGCCTTTGAAGAATCATTTAGTAGAATTATGGTAGATTGTGTAGATCCCTTACCCAAGACCAATTCATGTAAGCAATTAAAGTTAAAAATGAAACTATGGGTTGAAAGAAATACAAGGGAGAGAACTTTTGAGTCTGATAATGGAGTTGTGTTACTCTTGTTCATTCTTCTTACTTTTCTTCAGATTAGATATTACGACCCTTACAAAGTTAAGAAGAAAATGAATTAGTTAAATTATAGTATTAGTGCTCCTGGGATCTAAATTAATTATAAGAGTACCAGTGTATTGAAAGAAATAGCCATGTTAAATATGTAATTAATTTAGTTGTAACTGTCCCACTCGGTGAAGGAATATCATCGGATTCTACTGATATTGGAGCGCTGAATTGCTGAAATTCAGAAATTATAAAAATTCTAGACCAGAAACTTTCACAGTTGCAAGTGCAAGAAAGAAATGAACTGAAAGTTATTATTATATGAGCACTTATGTCCAGATATTCAAGGACAAACAAAAATTTTCATGACGTTGAAATTGAGAATTCCAAACAGCATCTATGCAGGATGAGTCCACTCAAACAGGAATACTTGAAAAAGGAAAGTCAATATTTGCTGGAGAATGATTTTATCAAGCCCAGTAAAAGTGATTGGAGTTCACTATGCATACTTGTTCCTAAACCAAATAAAACTCTCCGTATGTGCACTGATTATAGGAAGGTGAACAGAGTGACAAAAACAGATTCATTCCCATTAACAAGAATTGACTATTCTATTGATAAAATTGGGAATGCCAAGTACGTCACCAAATTCTGACCTTCTGAAAGGATTTTGGCAGATTCCACTACGGAAAGAGCAAAGGAAACTCAACATTGCGACTCCAAAAGGACTCTACCAATATAAAGAAAGTCCATTTCAACGTCTCATAAAAATGTTCATCTTTGGTCTAGAGATTTGTGACGTCATCATCTACAACGACACCTGGAGAGAACATCTAGCAACAATTAGAAAATTCTTTGACAGACTCACTAACGCGTGTCTGACTGTTAATTTATTTAAAAGTGAGTTCTGTCCTTCTAGAGTGGCTTTCTTAGGACATTTAGTGGGACATGGACAAGTTAAAAGGTTGAGGCTATTTCTTGATAATATAATTGTAGACACTCTTTCCCATGTATAATTTATTATATTGTGTAATTTATACTTGTTCTTTTAATCTCAGATGTAAAATGGTTTGTGATAAAAAGAAAGTTTTATCATATAAACCTTTATTTTATTTTATGGGGGAAGGTGTTACGTCTATTGGATTTAAATTATTTATTATTTTTAATTGTTAAATCCAAATTTGTCATGATTGCTGTAAAATTCATTTATTGGGAGATTTTTTTCTAGAAAGTACAGGCTGACCATCCTTTAATTGTAAACAAGTTTTGACCTTGGCTTGTTGATCTAATTCATGACCTTGCTTTGGACATTGTCAACAAGTCTCTAACACTATTGGTTAATTTCAAGGACAACATTTTTTTTTTTAGTTCTTAGGGGTAGGAAATATCTAGAGTATGTGATTTTTAGAGAAGGCAGTCTCTTTCTGTGACCTTCCATGAACCTCTATCAGTTTCTAGAAAATCACGTGATCACTTGTTTACTTGTTTACTTGAGAAAAACAGTTTTATAGACTGTTGTTTGGGAGAGAACAGTTCAGTAGATGTTTGGGCTCTATTATTATTAAGTTGTGTATTTCATGTTTGAGTGTTAATATTATTTTGTTCTGGACTTTGTGTCAATTCATTGAAGAAAGAAGAATTATCTGGAAAAGGACATGTGTTTATGATTTTTATTTGGATGATAACAAAACAAGAACTGCATCACGTGACATTGTCAGCCATTTTGGATTACATCGTCAAGATTCGAACCTGGAACTATTAGAACATTTATTTATCAGGACTTGCAATTCCATTAGTGGATTATTTTGTGAATTCTATATTTGTTGGATTTGATTCTCTAAAACCGTAAGTTTATTTATTATATATATATATATATATATATATATATATATATATATATATATATATATATATATATATATATATATATATATATATATATATATATATATATATCCGTAGTATTATTGCCATTTGAACACAAAGTATCTAACCGATGAAACCAGTAATTTTTTGTAACCTGTCTGTTAGTCTCTCCCTGCACAATGTTTGCTGATATTAATATATCACACAATGAGTAATTATTTGTAATAAAATGTATTTAGACATAGCAGAAAATTTGAAATCTTTGAAAACGGTGATTATTCAATATTCATTCTTTTAGCTATTTCTTGAAGTATTTGCCGAACATAATGCATTCTTTGCAGTTTAGCAAGCACATTAGTTGATTTGTGAGTGTTTGAAAGTAAAGTTAACACATCCTTTGGATTAGAGCAACTAAAATAGGTGCTTCTGTAATAGGTGTACCTTAAGTACATCAATGAAGTAATAGCTCACAAATATATGAAAGAATGACGTATATACGTAAACGTTCTGTTTTAATTTTGCGAAATATTGTGTGAATAAAGAAGCATAGAGTAAAAAAATGCAGAGAGAGAGAGATTCCATCGTCGCCATCATTATCATGAACTGTGTATGCAATGAAGTCGATCGAGGTGAATATCCGACAAAGAGTCCGATTTAGACGAAGTCATAGAAATTAAATCGGTTGCCAGTCTGAAAAGTAATCCTATATCTCAGTCGGCAATATATGTCATTGCTAAAACTTTCCATTATCTCGGAGAGGAAGGAAGTTTTTGACAGAACACGCAACATCCAGAATGCGCCAGATTTAATAAGATAAACGTGCGTTATTTGTCTAATATCACTTCAGCTAAAAAGAAATTCGGTAACACACACACACACACACACACACACACACACACACACACACACACACACACACACACACACACATCCAGCCACAAATACACAATATTTGATACATGTGTTGATATCTTTAAGTGTTAAAATTAAAGAAGTTTAACTTAAAAAGCTATCAAAATTATATGATGTTTGTATACGATAATGCAATATTCCATTCCCGATTCGCATGCATAAATCCAATAGTGTGCCATGGAATATGAGATTGGTTGATTGTCACAGAATTAGGCGAAAATTGAATTTATTTCTTCTTGAATTACAAATTAATTTCACCATTTATTTTGTTTCGTCGTACACGTGTTACCTGGGGTGAATAAGTGTTTTTTTTTTCAAGGTAAGCGACGTGTAACGATTTGCATGTGCCTGACTACGAATTACTTGAAGTCAGGAAAATTAGAATCACGGGATGCACGGGAATTTTGCCGAGAATTCTGCTCACCTATTTGAGGATATATAAGGCAGAATAATTCTGATAAGATTACGAGCCCAAAAGTATCTTATCAAAGGAGAGATAGCTCGTCATTCTTTCTCCAGCCAAAGGGGTGAGTGTTAAATTTATATTTCGTTTTATTGTGAATTTTATTCAGTTTATCATTTCATGTAATGATGCCTTTATTACAATGCAGATTTAAAACGTGGAATATTTTGAATTACTAGTCACTATTAGACTTTAAATGCAATAGCGTAATCTAAGTTTTAGATTGTTTTAGAAACAACTGTTATTAGTTTGGTTTCTTTATTGTAGCTGAATTTGTAGCTGAAATTATAGCTGAACGTCTCTGAATGTCTCTGAATATCACTGAAATTGTAGCTGAATTGTTGCTGAACGTCTCTGAACGTCTCTGAAATTGTAGCTGAACGTCTCTGAATGTCTCTGAATATCACTGAAATTGTAGCTGAATTGTTGCTGAACGTCTCTGAACGTCTCTGAAATTGTAGCTGAACGTCTCTGAATGTCTCTGAATTGTAGCTGAATGTGATTGATTGTGCCGTGATTATGCTGTTTAATTGTGCGATCAAATTGAGGTATCTGACTGTCTGTCTGTCGGATTGTCTGTCGTCATGTGTAAATATCCGGAAATCTAGAAGTCTAAATGTCCGAGTGTCGGAGCTGTCTAGAAATGTAAACGTCCGGGGTAACATCTAAATGTTTGGGACCGGTGGTTCTAGTAGATGCTGTATGCTGTTGCAATTGTAGTTAGAATTGAATACATTGTTATATTTACACATAGTTACTTTGAATCACAGTAGCATTTCAGGGGATTACATGAATCTCAATAACAGTTAGCAACTTGATTAAATACATGTAGATGTTTGTGCTAGTTGTCGCAATCCATTCGTGCGATAGTATAGTTTGATGTTTGTATTTGTTATCGCAATTTATACTTGCGTTAATACAACTTTTGTAAAAGCTCCATTTTATTTGAAACATTTTTGTAGTCCAGGAAGTTTCTTGGATCTGTGTTTAGTCCAGGAGATTCCTTGGATCTGTGTTTATTTTGTATTAATATTTATTTTTGAATTATGAATGGTTGTGAAGTGATTGTGGGTTGAACGCATGAGTTATTGTGTTGATACATCATTATTTTTCATTAATAATTTATTTCATAAATTTACATTATCTTTCACATATTGTGTTTTGTGTTGTTCATTTAATCCATCATCCACACGGTAACAATGCTGTTACATTGATATGACATTTATCATATTTGGGGTTTATCAAAACTGTACTCACCCAAAGATGCTATAAAAATGTTATGGCCAAGCGATAACATAAGCATACACGTCAGATACCATTCTGACAATATTGGAATAAAGACGAGAGAAACAGTGAGCACGTTGTTCTGCACTATGTATGTCTCGTTACTTTGTGTTTAACTTAGGAAAAATAGCAGAAAGAATTTTCATGCTCGCGTACAAAAATTAATATGTATTTTTGTTCTTAAATCAATGCATGTTTGTTCGAAAATAATTCGACCACAGATCGTATTGGTTGCGTCTATTAGTGTATCAATATTTGTGATCGTGTAACAACTGCAAACTGCATGAATCCAGATATGTCAATGCATTAAGCATATATCGTAATCTACGATCGCGTAATGCACTGGCAGATCCGGGTAATGTTATTCGTTCCATTCATCATTTATAGAGGAACAGCGTAGATCACCTTACACCGGCGCTTATGTATCAGCAAATTCGGATCCTTGATGCGCTTTATTGGTGCTCGTTATACACGGATACAGAACATATAAACAACCAGACTCGAAGGCTACATGAACAGTAAGTAGGCATCTTGCTCATCAAGACAAGAGTATCGATACTCAGTGGATTAAAACATTGGTCTGAAAGAGACAAACATTAAATACGTTGTCAATAATTTTATCCGAGTCCATAAAAAAGTGTTGTATATGGTTAAAGTATCCTGTTGGGAAATGAACATATCGCTAAAATCAGTCAAAACTTAACCACATGCCGATACTCATATACATGTGATCAATATAATAACTGTCAAACATGTAATGCGTTTCTTGATTATAACCAGTCTTGTCAGACATTCATGTCTGTTGTGACTTGCTAATTCAGTATATATTGTATACCAATTAATCTGGTCATAACTTCAAAAATTTCTGACTACGTTTCATATAATGTTCACTGTGTGCTCAATTAAGTTTTACAAATCATTTTGTATTACGTGGTCAACAAAGGAGTATACGTGAACTTCTCTGGTATGGCGAACATGTCACTTAAGGTGTAGTATCAACATCAACCATTGGTTCTCAAAATCCTTTGTGTCGGCGTGTTAAAAGTTGTTGTTATTTTGGGTTTAACGCCATTTTTCAGAACATTGTAGGCTATACATGGTACCAGTGTATCCGATGGAGATATTACGAATTCTATGGTCTTAAACTAAGTAAGAAAGAGAAACAAAATCACGGGTTTTTACAAACTTAAAAAAACTATCACATTTTCTATCAATTGTAAATCTAAGAGGAATGATTTTATTGTTAATAATCTAAAAACGTTATCGCAGAAGTAGAAAATAATAGTGTCCCGAATGAAGTCCGTATCTTGATGTGCTGATGTACCAAAAACATTGAATGTGATGAAGTGACAACAGTCTTGATGTATCTCAATGGCATGGTCCATATCGTATTTAAATGAATGCACATTAATCCCAATTTTTTACTATAGTCCAGACATATGAGCACTTTGTAATTCCAATACATAATTAAAATAAATGATTTCTCTCAAATTTAATATAAACATATTATTAACTATTTTTGAAGCCGGAAAATAAAAACAAACAATAATATGAATATGAATGATAATAGTTTATTTTCTTCCTCTTTATATAAATTACAACGACTCTACCACGACTCTTTGACGTAAAACGTTCCTTCTTGATCTACTTTGCAATATTCAACTATCGAATCGGAAAATTACCCCGAACAATAATGGAAAAAATTATATGAAGAACCCTGTAAATCGCGGGAAGGACCATATACACAGAGGAAACTAATGCAAGCTTTCTCACATCTAAACTGACCGAGCCTGTTGACTCGAACTCACGCGGGCTGAGATCTGATATAGGTAGTCTGTAAAGACGAGCACTTAAGATCACTTCGCCTCCCCGGCCCAATGTAAAAAGTCAAACGACATTGACGATGATCAGGTGAGGAATCAAAGGTTATCAATCTTACAACGCAGCTCCTTATTTCTTTACCTTGGCATATTCGGATTGCCATCTTTTCCCTAGTGTGACAGATTGCACAACACAGGTTTGCTTGTGGGAGTATAAACTGAGAACATACCACAAAGTAGATTAAAACACAGAGAATATATAATAACCATGATCATCGGTAACTCACATAGCATTTCGGTAGCTTATTTCTATTTAATGCAATAAGTATCATTAATTACCTTTAATCACTTATTTCCAATTAATAAAACTTTCCATGTGTGACTGAGCCGACCGTCCAGCAAACATTGGAAATACGAAGAGACTATGTTGCATTCTTCCCTAATCAAATTTAATTATCAAGAGAATCAGCCAAACATTTAAGATTTTTATATATATAGAACCGTTTAAGCATAAGAGCTGTTATGATCCAAACAAGGAGAATGAAGTTTCAACTTAAATTGTGTGATGGCATTGGTTATGGTGTGGCATAACACGCCACCACAGCAAATATTTTAGGCATTCCAGACCTGGTTGTGTCATCTGTAATAGTAACTTCGTTTGTGGGCATCTACGGAGAAGGCCCACCATGTGTTCGTGTAAATTATGCACTCGCTTGAGATTCAAAGGTTAAGTCATGGTGTATAAAGGCCTTTGACCAATATCATCAAGAAAATCCCCAAATCCCATAATGATACTACTCCAGACGATAAACTGAGTATAAACTGTATCCACCCATTTAGATCAAAGTCAAAGGTATTCGCACTTTATCATAATAAGATAATATTATGAAACTTGAACACCTCACTATCATCAACAGGTGGCGTGTTTATGAAAGTGCATTATGATCAAACTTCATTAATTTATCGTATGAAATTCAACCCTCAATTTCGATCTAGTATCAGGACATTTCGAGTCAGTAACTTCAAAATTTAAGATTTTAACCAGACATTTCCTCGTATTGTGTCAAAGATTCTCACTGGCGTCTTTACGTGAAAATTATTTGGAACAAATACTCTCGCGTAATGTTGCATGCTACATTTTAGTTGAATTTTGAAGTTTTGTATACATCTTATAGTGATATTAATAGTTTAGTGATGGAGCGGATTATAATAATTAACTGTAAATCCCACTCCTTGTCAATTTGCAAGAAATAAGATCTGTATAACTTGAGAAGATTCCAATGTTTTCTATACCGCAAAATAAATTTTTATCTTTTATTGTAACATAGCCCGACAAATGATCAGAATGGAGAAACACGCAGTGTCTGTAAAAACTCACTTCAAAGAAGATTACATGAAAAACGTAATTTATAATTCATGGTTATGTTTCTAAATGATAGCAATGCTCATAAATGCGATAAAATTATTATTTACTTTTTAAAATTGTCTTTAATAAAAGTTAAGTTCTTAGTAAAGATGTGAAAATTTATTTGCTAGGCATATTCAAATTTTTAACTTTATCATGAACTAAAAACTAATGTAAAAGTAGATAATGTATTTTCGTAAAGTTGCGTACAGAATGTAAATATGGGTAAATTTCATCTAACGAATTTATAAATTTCTCCAAAGCGAAAATATAGATGCTCGAACATAAATACTGAATTTAAAACTATGATATAGCCAAATATGTATGTTTACGCAGACTAACTCAATGGAAATAAATATTTTGATCTAACCAATATAAAAAATGAAATACATGTGTCTCACTGTACGTATTTATATGGATAAATATTGCATGATGATATGACAGTGATACTGGGCAATCGGTTACTGTATATTCAAACGTCTATCTAAAGATTATAGGACATGAAACAACTTCTGATCCTATATTTAAACTGTACTTTGGATTGAAAGTTATTTTGCTTAATTAGTCGCTTCGTAATCAGTCCTCACTAGATTGCTCGGTAAAAAGAACACCAAGTCCTGGTCGATTTCGAATTCGCGGTATTCTGGACTGACCGAGACAGCAATGGGGGAGAAAGCTGAGAAAAATGGCTCCACCAAACACGAAGGTGAATTGCTGGAAGAGGAAAAAGGTTCCTCGTTCTATGTTTATTACCTTACCTGTTTTGCTTCAATTGGTGGACTGTTAATCGGCTATCATACGGAAATCATCTCTTGCGCGCTTCTGCTCCTTGGGGACATCTGGAAACTGGAAACCATCTGGAAAGAAGCCATTGTGATTGGTACCATTGTTGCCGTTGTAGTGTTTTCCCTTCTTGCAGGGTACTTGACGGATTTATTGGGAAGGAAAAAAGTTATAATGTTGGCTAGCTTTGTCTTCACCGCTGGTGCGATAATTATGGCTGTGGCTAAGGGCATAGTAGTGCTTCTGGTCGGCTGTTTGATCGTCGGCATAGGAATTGGTGAGTATCTCAGAAACCTTCACTTCAATATTTTTTGGAACCTCATTAGTGTGATGGTAAATGAATTGCATTCAGACCCGTAAATAACAGGTTCAATTCTTCATGCAGGAATGGTTAAGATCTTGATATTGCCATATTTTCTCAACAACTTACATTGTTCGTTTTTTTCTGCGTTCAAATTCAATAAGGTGCTCTTGCAGGTGGTTGCATAAACGATCAGGAGCTTTCTGTCTTAAACCACTTCACACTAAAAAGCAAAACATTGACTTTGACAATCTATTTATATCCGAGGTCTTACAGAAACAGGAAGTGCTTATAAAATCGTGGGGGGGGGGGGACAAAAACATTAAACCATATACTGTACTTACCCGTTTTAGATTGAAAGTGATTTTAAGTGTTAAATTAAGCAGCATTTTTTTGACAACCCACCGCTGCAAGCTCCGAAAAACAAATACTCGATGAAAAAAAAAAGCTTCAGAACATCAATCCTATCACTAAAGTGTGGCGCCCTTCGTAGACAGTTCGTAAACGGTTTGCAAGATCGCGGCGTTTCGTGTCACGTGACATTTGATCGTTGTGATAATAATATGCCAAGTTCATAGTACTATATAAACTGTATTTGTACACATTTACTGTAAATATCCTTTATTTTTACAAGTAATTAATTGTAATAGGAAATAAATCAATAAGAAAAGATCTGCAGAGAATAAAACGAACTGTGGTCCCAACGTATATAATACTGCCTTTGTTTCTGTCTCTCTGCTTGTTTCTAAAATTCCAATTCATATATTAATTTATTCTTCGTAATTAAAGTCAGAATTTACTTATTATAAACATTATCAGAGCCGAATAAAGGCGTTGGGAGTGTGCGGTCATTTATACTATGGGGGCCAATTTAAATCAACAAATACACTCTGAAAGAAGTCCTTAATTGTCCTTTATATGCTTATACAAATTATAGCTAT
This sequence comes from Unio pictorum, assembly GCA_030141615.1. NCBI lineage: Eukaryota > Metazoa > Mollusca > Bivalvia > Unionida > Unionidae > Unio > Unio pictorum. The sequence goes on from JARLTB010000059.1 coordinate 8,498,936, forward strand.
ATTAGGCTATAAATAAGCAGCTTGAGTTCGTTCCTTGCCAGTGTCCGTTGATAATGAAGCATATTCTTGTTAAGTGCATCAATTACCATCCTATGAGATATTTATTTGTATTGTTACTTGTGACACACCGATTAAAAAATTCTGTAGCACCAGGTCAATTTTTTTCCTGATAATTTACTTCTTTATTCTTTATTTTTCACTTTATAGATTAAAATTCACTTGCACTTTTTCGATAATTGTAACATTGTTAAATTTTTGCTCTCCTGGTTGTACCACGGAAGAGCTTATGGTATGGTCTTTTGTTCGTCTGTATGTACGTTAGTACAATTTTGTTATTTCTTCTCCTCCTATATTACTTGGAGGATTGTCATGAAACTTTACAAAGAAATTCATCCAGCAGCTTAACTGGTCCTAAATGAAAAAATAATCGAGAACAAATTGTACCATCTGACATCCAGCATATCTGCCAAATCTATAACCAGTGTGAAGACAATAATATATATTGCACATTAAAATGTTTCATCATAACTTATGTACATGAATCGGTCTGACAAGAATACTTTCACTGGGTTATAAGAACTCCAACGTGACTAATACTTTAAGTTTAATTCAAGCAACGCATATAAAGATTCAAAATGTAATGCATGTCCATTTTATAAACAGTTATCGTAAGTCAGATTATAGTCTGTCTGATAAGATGTCGTTGCGAAAAAGGTCTGATTTTTTTCTTACATTTTATAATAACTTCCACGACAGAAAAAAACCGATATAAAACAATTCAATCATTTCAAATGTAAGAAATTTGGCAAAACTGGGACTCAGCCGTTTGATGCACTCGCTTATACGCTTCACAAGTAATCGGTAAAGAACAGTAACTGTTATAAGCAAGAGACGAGATATCATGGGAGTTTTGTTCAATTCAAACGTGTGGCAAAATTGCCCTGGTGTACATGACATATCTGTCATAACATAGATAACTTTGAACACTTTCAACACCACAAAGGGTTAAGATAATTTGTGTTGTATGTAAAAACTGGTGAGATAGCTACCAATGTAAGCCGTGACTGCATTGATCCTTATTTCATGTTTTTGAGCGAATGTACGATCGCTGGAGACTGCCTGGTATCAGATTTGGGAGTTTTCTAGTTGGGACACTTTGGAGACATCTGTCCCCTACCCAACACATAATTATCGTTCAAAGATTCATTCTATTTCCCTTATCTTATCAGCTATAGGCAATTGAAGAGCTACTATCTCTAACTTAACGACCACACAGTATTACGTAGTATATCTACCCACAAGCCGCACTACATTATACAATATGTAATTTGGTGTTCTTATCTCATACGTCAAAAAATATTATTAAGATATTAATTTAGCTTTCTATAAGCTAATATATTAAGCAAGCACAAATCTCATAATTTTAGCTTAAAAATGAAATATTTTATGATGAACAAGACAGTGGGCAGAGTCTAGAGCAAATTGTGCCATTATACTGGATCACATAGTACAGTGTGGAATATTAGCCATATTGGTTTATTGTTGAATGGTCACACACGACTACAATTCAAACTCATTGCCATCATTCGGAGCAGCATTATATTACTCAGTATGTCAAAGGTATATATTTAGGATTTTCTGTCAAAAGTGGACAAGAGTTTATATGTTTAGAAGAGCGCTTTGGAAATGAAATGCTAGAGATATTTAACCAACAATTCACGTCCAAATGGCTTCCGAAAAGATTTCAGGAAATATCCTAAGACACTATTGAACAATAAGACCTTACTGAACATTTGGCAAAATTCTTTACATCCTAGGTTGTATTTTTACCCAACCCCACCTCTTTCATTACTCAGAATGGGAAATGGTTCGGTCAGGGATGGTGTGGAATAGATTTATTTCGTTTCACATAATATGTGCAGAGAAAAGGTATTACGATATATATATATATATATATATATATATATATATATATATATATATATATATATATATATATATATATATATATATATATTCACCTTCCCCTCTTTCAAATGAAGGTGAAGTTAAATTTAATTTTTGTTGTGATGAAGGTATTCTTTTTTCTAAATATCCGACCCAGTCTGATACAAGGCTGGGAATCGGATCCGTTCTTTTCTGGTCACAACTGGAAAGCCTTAAGCACTTTACCACAGAGTCTATGTTAAAGGTGAACCATTTTATATATCGGTTTTAACTGACACGTGTCCTCTTTGCCCTACATTCAATGTATTTAATACAAACAGATAATCCAATATCTTTGTATCCATGTTTAGATTCTGATTTTTGTTGACGTCAGATTCGTGCAAATTGCATTTTTAGATAGCAAAGATAAAGTGTATGGCTCGAGCTTACAGTTTTGATCTGCTGTATCTATTACATATGAGAGAGAGAGAGAGAGAGAGAAAGAGAGAGAGAGAGAGAGAGAGAGAAAGAGAGAGAGATGTGGTGGTAAGAATTAGATATAAAGATGTATAACGGTACTTTTGTTACGATTATTACTTTGTTTTTAAAAAATCATTTATTGAAAGGATAATATAGTTCTACGTAAGTGATATTGTATGTAGTGTTGTTTTTTCTTTGTTGCCATACACCTTATATCCAGAGGCGTAGCGAGGTGGGGGCAGGGGGTTACATATGTCCCCGGGCGCCAAGGTACAGGGGCGCCAAAATGAGGCTTACAAAGTTATATTATAATAAGTAAACATGGGTAATAAATCGGTCACAAAATCGCTTGGGCGCCAATTTTATAGTTCGTCCCCGGGCGCAAAATATCATCGCTACGCCTCTGCTTATATCTATAATGTTTCAAGCACAAGCTTCCTAATTCTTTAGATTTTAAAAAAAATACTAAATTCCATATTAACTATTTACCACATTACGATATAATTTCATACGATTATACAATCATTATAAAAGACAGAAATCATGGACTTTACCATGTGAAAAATCGATTTAAACCCAGCTACATATTTCCATCCTTGAAAGAAAGAAAAAAAATCTAACAAAAATCATAAAGGCTACGGCTTTTAAAGTAACAAGAGAGTCATATCAAATAATTAAATCGAATTGTACATAAAGCTGATTTTTATTAAACGAAATCGCCCAGTTATTTACTCTTGTGGTAGATTATAGTCAATTATGATTAAATTGTAATTACTTAAGTGAGTTTACTGTGTATGGCCCTACTTCGGTTCTTCGTCATATGTCTTGTTTCCATCAACAATTGCTTCTTACCACTCTGGAATCCATATTTTTGATCCAGTTAAGATAAAAATGGAATGTGGGCTTTCACCAACACGACCTTCTCGTATTTGGCTGCTTTTCTTTGAAGAGGTTGAACCTCAAGCAGACGACAAACGTGTGAGGAAGTGACATTTTATGAAAACTGTGAAACATGTAGCGTAACTTGAATTTTTTATAGCTCTGGTACTCGTATGTCTGATCCTTATTAATCAAAGTTAATCTGGAGAGACACGAATATCTGTCTGAAAACTAAAATCAGACTATTGAGAGCACTATTCATCTCAATATTTCTGCATTCGTTTTGAGGCCTGGACCCTGATAGGAGAATTACAACGAATAATTCAGGCACTTGAAATGAGATGCTACAGTACCATCCTTGTCATCTCTTATATGGACCACATCACAAATGAAGAAGTGCGTAATATTATCAGGCACAAAGTAGGCCATTATGAAGACATCCTCACCACTGTCAAAAAGAGAACGCTGAAATGGTATGGCCATGTCAGCAGAGTCAACAGTCTAACCACATCAGTACTGCAGGGTAGTGTCCAAGGTGGCAGAAGGAGAAGTAGACAGAGGAGAAAGTGGAGTGATAACATCACAGAACTGACCAGGAAAGTTTTGCGGAAACACAGATATTGGCACATGATCGAGACAAGTGGCGGGAACTGGTCAGATGTTCAGCAGCACAGTGCCTCAACAACCACACTAGGTCAAGAGACTGATGATGACGATGAAACATATCTATTCTATCAAGGTTGCGTACCGGTAGATCGGTACATGAGTTGAAAATCAATTTTTCGGAAATATAGACCATTATACCCCCTCCCCCGCTCATGATTTTTTAGATAACGTCCAATTAATTTACAATAAGCGTCTACCTTTAAATCATAATTAGTAACTGTGTTATCCTGATGAGTCTTCCTACGTGCAGCACGTTAAAAATCATCTAAATTTTCAGCAACGTGCTACCCGTTGATGAAATAGTTCACTCAGTACATAAGAATTCCTCTATATCGTACTACTTGCATTGGCATTCTACCCACGTCATTATAGATAAAAGCATTTGGTGAGTTTTTTGTAATACTAATAATATTTTTATGTATATATAGCAACGGTATCATTTGTTTTGTAAAGCCCAGACATCCGACCCATAATTTAAAATTGGTGCTATTTTAATATAACATGTTTGGATTAGCTTTCTTGTTGACAGTTTAGCAACCGATTTAAGTCTAGTCGTTAAAATATAAAATGCCGTTGCCGCTTGTGCTATTATCGTTTATTGACACATGAGTTTTAGAAGAGAATACACAGCCAAAATAATAATAATAATAATAATAATAATAATAATAATAATAATAATAATAATAATAATATCAAATATTTCTAGAGAAAGGAATTAAAAATATGTTGCACTAAGAACGAAATAATAAAAAAAGTAGTTTACATGAAAATCAAGAATCAAGGCGAGGAACTAGGTCAACTTGGATACTACGTTCCTAATTCTAGGTTTTTTGAAAACTGAACTGAATATCTGGAAAATATCATCTTAAGTAAAACAAATTACATTACAATAGCATGTAATTAAAATAATTATAATAAGACAACAACTAATAAACAAGTAATTACCTTAAATCAAATCTAACTTGAATCAGATATACGTAACACAGCGAATTATATGTAAAACTGTATTCATACAAGGAGGTAAGGATAAAAACTGAAATTATACTCGAATACCAACAACCCATAAAAATATATAACTTAAAGAGAGAGAGAGAGAGAGAGAGAGAGAGAGAGAGAGAGAGAGAGAGAGAGAGAGAGAGAGAGAGAGAGACTCATCCAAGTAACGTACTTACATGTATATTTAACAGTATAACATCTTGAAAAGTCAAGGTGGATTGATTACTCGTGATTATATTAGTAAATGATATTGTTTTATAAGACTCTAAAAATAAAAAACTTGATTCGATTCAGTCGACTCACGTACATAAATTATCTCCAATAGATTACCTGCAATAATTTGTTCCTGCAAATAAGAAAATATATTATATATAAACATTTGAATGTGTGCGATTTTTTAGAACATAAATTCCTATAGTTGATTTGGGTTGGCGTTTCACAGCATGTGAACACACCTAGGTTACTTAGCTTTGAGAATTCGAGTACTGTGCCTTGTCCAGTGGCACAAAACAGTATCTGACCTGGGCTGATTCAATAAACTACCGCGGCTCTTTCCAATAATTAGAGTTTATGGTTCAATTGCTTAAATGCTTTTTAAGGTGACCAGTTTGATATATAAAAATTTTTTTATTTAATTTATTGCAGATTTTTATTGCTTCAAAATGCGACCAAATGCACTTTAATTTTACTTTTCGTTGACAATGTATAGGTTACAAAAATATAGAAGTCAATGTGATTTTCTAGTGTGGGGAATTATTTCTCGTCACTTAGTTAAATATTTAACTTTATCCGGACTCAAATTCAAGTCAAGAGCCGAACAATTTGAAATGATGACGTTTAAGTATGATCTGTGCATAACCAATTATGTTATTTTAAAGTATGGACTGAATCTCAGTTATGTTGGTACATCTTGACCATCAAATATAACTCCTTTACTCCGCCTAACCCATCACTCTTGTCAGCTACTAGATGTCGTGAAAAAAAACATATTTAGACTGGTTTGCTGCTTCAGAAAGGCTTTGCTTTTAAGCACGTTTTCTGAAATATGGAAGAAAATGATCTATAATATATATAGTCTGGCTACAAAACTATGTGTTTGAGTTCCTGACCATAATAATCTATAGGATGAGATTGGGATGACAACGAACATATTTATCATAATGCAAAGTCATTTAAATATTAATCTACGAAAAGAATAATGATAATAATAAGAAATATTTTTAAAAAAAATAAAATGTGACCTATTTCTTTTTATTGGCATGTGGCAAGTTTACAGTCAGATAATAAAGTCCAAAATTTCTTGAATGTCCAATTATAAATGTTTCTTTTAATATCTAGGATTTGCGTCTGTGTCGATTCCGATTTACGTAGTCGAGGCGGCTCCGAGAAACATCCGAGGACGGTTGGTGACTTTGACACATTTGTCCATTACAATAGGTATCCTCGTTTCCAGTATTGTGGCAGGTCTTTTTAGTACTGACAAAGACAATGGTTGGAGGTAAAGATATGTCGCATGATATACGTATTCAATAAATTTCAGCTAGTGTATTAAAAATAATAAGAAAAAGATCTAAATGATAATTTCGAGAAAGAAACGAATCGTAACTGGAAACAAAATAGATACGTTTTTTGTAGAAATAATATTTCTTCGATCAAATGTATGCAACGAGCTAGAATAACTTAAGTTTGTTTTAGTGATGTCTAAACATTCCAGTTTATATTTTTTAACATTTGTTCATGTACGCTTTTGAAATTATCGCTTGCACGCGCTTTTATTCAAATAATATCCATGCAATTCTTCTTTATAATATTGTAACACTAATATGACACAATGTAGCAATGTCGTGATACAATTGTAATACACAATGTTGTAATGTTGTGATACATTTGTAAAACTGACAATATGCAATGTTATACACTGGATTTATTTAACATGGCTGCTGGATTGGCTATAGGGTAGGTGTGATTTTACATTGATGTCAATGGACTTCTGAATTCTTTGCCTCGCATGTTTGGGAATTTCACATATGAGACTACAGTGTAATACCTTGGGGCTTGCCATCAAGAACGAACCCTGATTCACAACACTGAGAGACCCATCATGTAACAACATGTACACGTAAAGGGTATAAAAATACAATTTATATATGCATTTGACATTGACTGACTGATACATTTCTAACTCGTATGGACTTGGCTCGTGGGTCATAACTCACACTTGAAATCACTGCACTGTTACCATAAATAAACCGACTGGTCGTAAAAGGCAAACATTCGTATTTTATTTGTTCTATTTCTGGAACAAAATATGACATCTTCCAGTTAGTGATATTATATATTTATCTGGTGTCTTTCTTGTAAATTATACTTTACTTTTAATTCCCCAGATACATGCTTGGTTTGGCAGGAGTTCCCAGCACCATTCAGTTCATTGGGTTATTTTTTCTGCCAGAGAGCCCCAGATGGCTTGTCAGTCGAGACCGCCAGGAACAAGCAAGGAAAGATCTGTGTAAAATAAGGGGCATGAAGAATGTTGACACAGAATTGAATGAAATGATATTGTCAGTGGAAGAGGACAGGAAAATACAAACAGCGAGTGAGTACTCCCTACCCCATCTCTCTCTACTATCATGTCATTTTAATGGATGCACTTCGTCTACCTGAAGTTCTTCTCTGTGTTATAATGGATAATTGTCGGAAGAAGGTTAAAAGCATTTTGACAAATTTGCGAATCATATTCTATACCGTATACATAGAATATATCACATATTAAAGTATATGTATAAAACAGTCATTATTATCAGATCCAGAACTAGGGTTTCCATCAGATATCCGTTATATATCTATCTTAAGACTTTGCAGTGTGGCCGGCATATTTTACTTTAAACTGCAGACTAAATACAACTAGGTATTTTCTTTCAGACATTAATACATGGAATCGAATTTGATTTATCTAACAAGATTGTTGCAAGCTGGTTTCAGCTTAGAAACCTATTCTAGACGTTTGACGATTACTCATGATCGATTCTAATTATAGGCATAAAACATTATAACAACTGGTGATAATTTCAACTTGGAGAGGGGTGTTTTGAAGGCAAGTGAAATGATCAAAATGTAGAAGCACATCACAAAAGTATAAAATGCATAGAAGGTAGAGCAGGTATATGTAAATACAAGAATTAGATTTATCCAGACGTTTTACAAGCATGAATTGTAAAAATAATATCAGGAGCCACAAAGATAACGCCACAAATTGTATAATATTACACCAGTCTTCTTGCCATTGAAAATAATCTGAATTCTATTTTTGAAATAATGACGTTTTCACTGCTTGCAGTAGAAACATTTCGAATACACAACCTAGCAGATAAAAACTAAGACACATTTAGATCCATAAAGTTGTTATTATTAAAAAGGTACAAGAATAACATTTTCACCGCAAATCTGATTGTCTTATTTGATCCTCTAAGCACCAAACGCTCGAGAATTATAATTTTGTTAGGCGATATCCATACTATTTCACTAAAACACACGATGCCTACATGATGATACTGATGTTTGTCCATCGATGTCGATGAGGACCATTCAATGTCATCGATTCATTGAGGGTGGGTCCGGAGATGGCTGATCAGTCCGAACCGCGCCCGGAATAGTCTGTTGCAGTGGGGACATGGATGTGCAGGTTGTTGACTGTGAATTGCAGAACTGCTGTTCATGGATTTGCGCAGATCACGTTTCTCACTGCGTCCACCAGTCTTTTGTGCTGAAAAGCTGTCGCACCGGCATTAACTAGACTGCGCCAAGTAGATCGATCAGCACCGACACTCTCCCAGCTGTAAGGATCAATGCCTAGGTTCTTTAGCGAGGACTTGAGGGTGTCCTTGTACCTCTTTTTTCGACCACCAGGAGATCTCTTGCCCTGCTGCAGTTCTCCATAGCAAATTTTCTTGGGTAGGCGTTCTGTCGGCATGCGGACGACATGACCAGCCCATCGGAGTTGTGCCTCGCACAGGATGGTGTGGATGCTTGTCATGCCAGCCTGCGTGAGCACCTCTGTGTCCGGCACCCTGTTCTGCCATCTAATTTTCAATAGTTTTCTCAGGGAGCTCATGTGGAAGTGGTTCAGTTTCTTAACATGGCGGCTATACACAGTCCAGATCTCGCAAGCATTGAGGAGGGTGGGGAGAACAACCGCTGCGTAGACTTTTAGTTTGGTGGCAAGCCTGATGCCTCTCCTGTCCCAGACATTAGAGCGGAGTCTGCCAAAAGCTACACTGGCTTTGGCAATCCTTGTATTGACCTCGTCATCAATGTGAATTGCTTGTGAGAGAGTACTGCCGAGGTATGTGAACCTGTCTACATTTCTGAGCTTTTGGCCATGGACAGTGATAGATGGTTCCAGGTAATCTTCTCCAGGGGCTGGCTGATGCAGAACCTCGGTCTTGCTGGTAGAGATGGTGAGTCCGAAGTTAGTGCACGCTGTGGAAAACAATTCCATGTTCTGTTGCATGCCTGCCTCCGTGTTGGAATTGAGGGCACAGTCATCTGCAAACAGAAGGTCGCGAATGTTCGCAATTTAGACTTTGGATTTGGTTTGAAGACGCCTCAGGTTGAATAACTTCCCATCCATCGGTAACAGAGACCTACTCCCACATCACTGTCCTTGAAAGCATCCATCAACATTGCGGAGAACATGAGGCTGAAGAGAGTGGGGGCTAAAACGCATCCTTGTCTCACACCATTCGTGACTGCAAAGGGTTCGGAGTAGTTGCCCTGGTCCTGAACTCTGGCAAGCATGCCGTCATGAAAATGCCTCACCATTTCAATGTAGACCTCTGGACATCCAAATTTGGCCATGATTTTCCAAAGGCCTTCCCTGCTGACAATGTTGAATGCCTTAGTCAGGTCTACAAAGGTGGTGTATAGTCTGACATTTTGCTCAAGACACGTTTCTTGCAACTGCCTGGCAGCAAAGATCATGTCGATGGTGCCTCTCTCCTTTCTAAAGCCACACTGACTTTCTGGTAGTAGGCCATACAGTAGGCGATAGCCATACTATTTCACTAAAACACACGACGCCTACATACATGCATTTTAGTAATGATGTTAACATTTTAATTCTGATATACAAAACCCGATACGGTATGTGAAACGGAACCGTTATGAAACCGAACATGGTCTTGAGACTTCTAAACATAATCTTGTGCCTAAATTTGAGGATATTTGGTGAGCAGATGATACGAGGGCTACGTTGATGACATGGAATGGAGGCAGCCGTTAAATATGCCCACTGGAGAATTCATAATAATTTAAAATAGATGCAAACGCTGAACAATATATTAATTTCTACGAGTACGTATTGTTAACAATAACAATACGGTTATATTATGGTTGTACAAGCAACAATGTTAATATTGTATTAATATTTAGGAAACTAATTGCAGTTAATTAAAAGGATGAAGAACAACATATTTGTACTCGAAGAAAACATTCTTTGCAAACTTGAATAGTTTGTTTAACTGATATATCTTCACATTTATCTATGTACCTTACTGCACAGCTAATTAGATTTACGTGACTTTATCAATATAGTGCATTATAGCTACGAAATATATAGGTACCTTGGGTGGCCAGTTCGGTTCATAACGTTCAAACAAGTGTCCGTGAATTTGTTTTTAAAGATGTATAAACATTTTGTGTTAAACAATATGCAAGACTTTGAAATATAAATCCATCATAAATGTGCTATGATTTGTATTATGGTTGTATAAGTAACAATTGACCTGAGCAAATTTAGAAGAGCTATAAATTTAGTTTTCAAAACATACGAAGTAATTTTCTTAAACCACCACGGTCAACACCACAAAACGAGTTTTATTTTCACCGTCCAAAACCACTAATACGAAACCTACAAAAAGATACGCAGACTCTAAACAAAACGTTTGTATGCGCGATTAAGCACATAGATCATCGAAGAGCAATTAACATATTTTTTTAAAAAATAATTAAAGTATACAAACGTGTGATTTAGTTTATGTTGAAACATTTCAAAAGAACAATTATAGGAAGTCAGATTTAAGATATCTACAAACATTGCTCGTTATTATTCTCATACAAGTAAGCAGGACGTTTTTGATAACAGATATATTTCATAAATATATAAGATAACAACCTAGTAAAACAACGCACACTTTTTCACATATGAAGGAATAATCATTTATGGTAACTACATTTTAAATTGGGGATAATAACATAGTACAGTGTGACATACACTGTTGGCAAAATCAGTTAAACTAGGCAGCATAGGTGACATTATCTGAGAGCGGAATATCATATTCCTATCGATAGATAAAAGTGTACCAAAGTTGGTAATAACAGTAGAAATGTTTTATTTCTGCATTCAAGTTAGTTAATTATTATCTGGATGAGTAGTTGTTAGCTGGTGAAGAAGCTTTCAAACACACAACAACAATATAGATGTGCAATAAGATTTCTTAATCGGGGCTTGTGTTTTGTAAAATGCAAGAGAGGTGCGAACATCTCTCCTGGCAGTGTTGAGAAGAGTTATTCACTCTCCTCAATTTATTTTTAATGCATTAGCACAAAGGAACAGTGGTAACTGTTAACGTAAATATTGAAGAAGAAAAATTGCACGTTGAAAATATAAGCACTGGTTTCATAAGACGATATCACCAAATAATCTAACTTGTTAGAAATTATAATCTAACTTGTTAGAAATTATAAGCTAACTTGTTAGAAATTATAATCTAACTTGTTAGAAATTATAATCTAACTTGTTAGAAATTATAATCTAACTTGTTAGAAATTATAAGCTAACTTGTTAGAAATTATAAGCTAACTTGTTAGAAATTATAAGCTAACTTGTTAGAAATTATAATCTAACTTGTTAGAAATTATAAGCTAACTTGTTAGAAATTATAATCTAACTTGTTAGAAATTATAAGCTAACTTGTTAGAAATTATAATCTAACTTGTTAGAAATTATAATCTAACTTGTTAGAAATTATAAGCTAACTTGTTAGAAATTATAAGCTAACTTGTTAGAAATTATAAGCTAACTTGTTAAAAAAATATTATCATCTTGTTAGAAATTATAATCTAACTTGTTAGAAATTATAATCTAACTTGTTAGAAATTATAATCTAACTTGTTAGAAATTATAAGCTAACTTGTTAGAAATTATAAGCTAACTTGTTAGAAATTATAAGCTAACTTGTTAGAAATTATAATCTAACTTGTTAAAAATTATAATCTAACTTGTTAGAAATTATAAGCTAACTTGTTAGAAATTATAATCTAACTTGTTAGAAATTATAAGCTAACTTGTTAGAAATTATAATCTAACTTGTTAGAAATTATAATCTAACTTGTTAGAAATTATAATCTAACTTGTTAGAAATTATTATCTAACTTGTTAGAAATTGTAATCTACCTTGTTAGAAATTATAATCTAACTTGTTAGAAATTATTATCTAACTTGTTAGAAATTATTATCTAACTTGTTAGAAATTGTAATCTACCTTGTTAGAAATTATAATCTAACTTGCTAGAAATTATTATCTAACTTGTTAGAAATTATTATCTAACTTGTTAGAAATTATTATCTAGCTTGTTAGAAATTATTATCTAGCTTGTTAAAAATTATTATCTAACTTGTTAGAAATTATTATCTAGCTTGTTAGAAATTATAATCTAACTTGTTAGAAATTATTATCTAACTTGTTAGAAATTATTATCTAACTTGTTAGAAATTATAATCTAACTTGTTAGAAATTATAAGCTAACTTGTTAGAAATTATAATCTAACTTGTTAGAAATTATAATCTAACTTGTTAGAAATTATAATCTAACTTGTTAGAAATTATAAGCTAGCTTGTTAGAAATTATAATCTAACTTGTTAGAAATTATAATCTAACTTGTTAGAAATTATAAGCTAGCTTGTTAGAAATTGTAATGTTTAATTACAAAACTTAATTAATTAAGGTTTTAAAGACTTTACTGACTCTAAAATATTTACGACATTATTGCTTACGGCGCATGACGTCATGTATCAAAATGGTGGAACCTGTAAACATATCAGTATTTGTAAAAGGCAGTTGCCATGAAATCAGGTAGAAAATCGAGATGTTTGCACAGAAAATTTAGGAAATTTTTGTTTTGAACAATAAATTTGGGTAGAGCGATGGATAACTCTCCTGGAAGTAATGTAAGGAGTGGGTTCTAACCCTGTCCGAGTTATACCAAAGATATGGCGATTCAGATTCAATGATGTTGTACGCCACGTATAGCCTATTGTGTGCTGACAAATGGCGTTGATCTCACAATAACAAATATGAATATTAAATACACTTACGGGGTTGTGTTATAAAACAACTTATTTAGTTGACATAATTCCTGAAAATGGGTTGAAAAGCTAAATAAAAGATCGCAATAAAGATGGTGATTTTAATGGACAATACAAACACTTAAACATATTCCACCGGAATTTTGGAATCCATATTAAGACAATACTCAGAGGATATTAACCAGAGTTTAGACAGGAAAATATAATTGCAATGAAACGTTTTGTCAGCATTTTCCATATAAAAGAGTTTGTGAAAAATATATCATTAAATGCTGGAGAAATAAATTGAACAAATTAAACTTTTGTTTCAAACAACAATTCTCCCGATAGATATCATGTTTGTGAAAATGAAATTGCATATGAAGAACGAAATACTAAAGGAAGAGATTATAATCATTGAAGTGGTAAGTATATATGCCCACAATAAATGCAATGTATATATCAAATTAAAAATACATTCTTCTTTAAGTTTACGATATCAGTCATTTTAAAACTATTAGCCAGGAAATGAAATATGATTATTACCAATTATTGTCGATAAATCTATACCACTGAGCAAGTTCAATGAACCTCGTTATGATATTCCCCACCACATTTGCTAACTTCCTTTACTTAACGTGAAAAACATGTTACATGCATACAGTGGACTTTAATACTGATATTTAATTCGTTTATGGTATTTCTTTGTTACTGTTGGTAAGGACAATTATCATTGTACTAAACAAAGTCATTATGAAAATCATTTACTACAGGTAGAAATGAATATTAAAATATCTTTTGCTGTTTTTATCTGATTGAGGAAATATGTATAAAATGTATAAATTTTAAGTTTTAAAAGACTGTGTTCGATTTTCTAGATGCTTGTATAGTTCCGTTACTTTGGGATGCTGATCTCAGTCTGTTGGAAATATTTAACAGCTAACACCAAAATCCATTCTCTGTAATGAAAGTAATAGCTTACTATATCAAGAATCAATTCCATTTATAAAACAGTTCTTGATAAGTTGTTTTATATCATATTATCTATTTCGAGTTATTGGAGTCAATCAAAACAATTAAGAGACATAGATTTTATGTGCTTGTACTTATTTTGATACATCCACTATCATAAGAGTATTTTAATTTGAAAGTCTCTCTTCGAAATTCCTTCCCACGTCTAACTTGTACTGTTCAGCTCCTCAGTGTTTTGACGATATGTGCTGTCTATTTTATTCCCTATTTCTTTCATCATATCCTTGTATATAATGCATTCATTAAATAACAAACTACATTTATTCGTTTTACCACAATGTCTTTCTCCACCATGCTCTATGTACTGCCTTAATATGGATTCAAAATCTTCATGGTATATGTTTAGATCATTACATTGTCCGTTAATGATCACCATCTTCGTTGTAAATAAAATATTTGGTTTTATAATTCTGTCTAAATCTCAATATATTGCAACATTTTAACGTTTAAGTTATGTTATTTTTTATCCTAATGGTTACCTATAAAGTCATTTTCAGGAATTATGCCAATGGAATAATTTGCATTATAACACAATCCGTTAAGGTCGTGGAATACTGTTGATTGTTTTTGTTGTTGTTGTTATTGTTGTTGTTGTGGGTTTCACGTCATTTTCAGCACAAAAGAGGATATACCAATATAAAGATGTAGGAAAACTGAGGCAGGAAAAACGAACCACGTAAAGTTACTGGCAAGCTTGCTAACATACGAACCACGGAAAGGTACTGGCAAGCTTGCTAACATATATACATTTGTCGAGAAAGAGACTCAAACCCACGCAGACTAATATATGGAAATAGTTATTTATAACTGTTATAGATTATATTAGACTGAAGTTCCCTTCTGTGAGCTTTGATAAGATCAATAATTTATCCCACAATATTTTTTTTAAAATTTCATAAAGAGTGAACACGGTGAATAATAACGGTTAAGTAATTATCGTTTCAAATATTAACCTATTTTGACATAGGGTTACCATCATAGTTTGATGGTTGAGATTTTAAAGCGAGAACAGTAATATTAAGTGATACAGTTGTATATAAATTGCAAGTGAGAAATATTCATGGTATATTTTAGGAGTTTTCTATCCACGACAGACAGGATGACTTGAAAAATGCTGAAAATAACTTAGAAACTAGGATGGATGACTAAAAGAACGCACGTATTTGTAAAATGGAAAGAATCTCATGATTGTTATAGCAGCTAAGAACCATCTCAAAACGTGCTGTTTAAATAAATCAAAACTTTGCTCTGTTTATTCTAAATTAGTTCTGCCAAATTCTCATTGTTCTTTGCAAATTACCAACAGGATATGTAGGTCAGACAGCTTTTAAATATATTTGCCGTAAAATGACAGCAGATTCACTGGCATATTTATTACATTCTCAATCATGTAGTTTAACTTCTGAAAGAAACAGAACGTTAATAATAGTACAACTCTTCATAATACTAAGCCATAAATCTGTCTATAAATTTGAAGTAAGTAAATATTCATCGTTTAAGTTTTGAGTCCACGATATACAAGATGAATTTGACATTGCTGAAATTTTTAAATTAAGACGGAAATGAATGGTAGAACGTAAGTATTTGTACAACGGAAAGAAGTTGATTCTTACAACAGCATGGAACCATCAGAAAAAATTGTGCTGTTTAAATTAATTAAAATTTTATTTGGTTTATTCTAACTTTTTCTCGGAGCTTTTCTTCATTATTTGCGTAGTAGATCTGAAGCTTGAGCATGTGCTTTTTAAATGATATGTCGTAAAATGGTAGTAGATTGACAGGCATCACAATCATGTTCTGAATCATAAATAATAACTAAATCTCAATCTTTACTTCACTTTAGAAATAGTGATGAAACTACTCAAGTTAAATTAGCAATTCGGAATTCTTTTTGTGTTCTACGTTGCAGTATGCACAATCAGTAACGATATGCAGCACTTTAATATAATACATAAATACTGACCTAAAAATCCCAACCATGACCATTAGTTAAATACGAGTACTAAGTTAACATAGACGAACTACTAAACATAAAGTTCTATCCATGGTTTCTAGTTTCATTCTAAGTTACAGGTCACAGCGACACTTTACTTCATAACCGACAATTCAAATGCGATCATATAGATTTGGCCAATAAGTAAGAATTTGAAAGTGAAATCCTTTTTGTGAGAGTCATGAACACCAAAAAATCATTAATTAAATAAGACATTAAGTTATGTTGTCCATACAAATTTAAAGGTAATACTCTCGCAATAACTGTAAACACCTTTATCAAATTTACTGCTTTTTATGATTACATCATGTGTATATTTCTGTCCGTCATATCGAGAAGATATCTGTGACACGTAAAAATGGTTTATTGACTGCGATCTAATTGCACATTGTGTATTTGGTCGATATATCTTACTTTGTTTGTACTAGTCGTGCTTAGAACAACATTTATGTATACATTTTAATTACGTTCGCAACAAATCTTGGTCAGGCGATACTGATAAGAATAAACTTAATTTTTGTAGGTAAAAATGAATTGTTGGTAGCCCAGAAACATATTTTGTCATCAGCAAATGTTACAAAGGATCGTTATTTTTTAAAAATAAAAAACACCCTCTAGAGCTCATAAAAGTTGGCCGTTACTTCAGCCTCAAATAATAATAAACTTGTGGTGTTTTAATTAGTATTACAGTTTGTGTTTATGATGAACAAATAAAGTATGTACCTGATTTTGATTGTCAATTTCTAAGCTGGTGGTCGATCAGCCATCGTTCGAGTGTTTACAACACAGCCAGTAAGACGAGCCTTCATCCTCGGATGTACCTTAAAGATACTTCAACGGCTTTGTGGAGTCAATGCTGTCACGTAAGGAAACAGTTTTGTAGTTATTTAATTTGTAAGATTTCTGATGATTTGTGACCATAGCAAAATACAATCAATACCGACAAAAACCATCATGTGAAACAATTTTAATACGATATATTTCTTTAGCAGTCAATTTAATTTCGGAGAAGATTATGTTACTATTTGAAAGGCTAGATAGTACGATGGTTAGTACAGACGTTTCGAACCACCTTGGTTTTGCTATTTGTTTCTCAGTGGTCGCCCAGAGATAGCTGGTAGATTTCTCTGCATTCTCAAGATTTTTTCCGCTTCAAAGACCACGTGACACCACTTTTTTGAAGTTCAACATAAACACTTTAAATGTAAAGCATAACAATTGTAATTTACATTGTACGATTAATATTTTATAAAGATGAAACATTAAATCAGACCAGTAAATATAACAAAATTTGAAAGAGGATTTCATTCACTTCGGATTTCTGATACATATGTTTTAACTCTTTAAAATTGCTGGTTGTTGGGGTGGGTTTAGATCACTTTTTGTAATTACAAAATATGCACCAAATCTACAATTGAGCAGAGTTGGGTGATGATCTCGTCTATCCAACTGAATTCAGCTAAAATGCGTTTATAAATGGGTTGGAGAAGCTCGATCGCCTTTGTGTAAAAAGTGCCAGGAAATATTAAATGGTGTAAATAGATACATAATTATTTGAATTTTCGTTATTATCATAACATTATATAAACAGATCGAGTCGTCAAATCTTCAAGGTCAATGTCAACATAATGCCAACATAACTTATTTTCCGTGTGTGCACAATAACATTCAAACTGGGCACGTTTTAGGGAAGAAACATAACTGACACTCATATAACAGTTCTGATTTGTGCCATGCGCCAAATTCATTTATTTGTTGAGAAAGTCATGGCAACGGAATTGCACGTGCGTTGATTTCGACGTCGGTACCAAATCGGTAAATTTGTTGATTCTGATGTCAGCACCAAAACCATAGCAAGTTTGGATAATATAACTAACGTATTACATGTATCATTGTCCCATTTAAAGATCATGATGTTATCATTTCATGGTTCAGGTAATGGTCAAGGTATCATATTTCCTATAATTCCGCCATCTACCATTTGTATAGAATTTGGCTTAAAGTTTGAAATCTCAGGAAAAATTAAGCAAGCCGCTTATGTTATAGAATTTCATGGAGCAGCAAGGTCCTGCGACTGAAGCCTCTTACATGCTTTGCTATCCAGATTTCTTCAGCTTCAATTCCGCGTCTTTCACCCCCAAATTTATGTTGTTTTGTTTTTCTTCACCCGTTCGTCGCTTGGCTGTTTTTTTTCTTGCAATTGTCGTCAAATATGGAATGACGATAACAATGAAAATAATGTTCTGTATTCTCTCCCAGTTACTATAGTGCCAGCATCCTAAAGTTGGCTGGGTTTCCTACAGAGATGGCCATCTGGTTGTTGTGTGTGCCGAATGCTGTCAAGTGCCTGGCTAATTTCATCGGTATTGGTCTGGTAGAGAAAATGGGCCGCAGGGTACTGACTCTGATTAGTTTGTTAGGTACGTAGTACTTGGGATAAAAAAGTCAAGGTAAATCATAATAACATTTTTAACGTAAAGACAAAACTCGAGTAAAAGATTTTGATTCTTTCCCAAGCGGCCCAGGAAATATGGTAACTATTTACACCGTGAATAACAATATTATTACATAATCAACGAACTTGTGAAAATGACATTTAACGAAAACCAACACTAAACGTTTGAGACATAGGGCAATGTACGCAAATAATTAGAATCTGTATATATGTAAAGCCTTTAGTGTGTATATATATATATATATATATATATATATATATATATATATATATATATATATATATACACTAAAGGCTTTACATATTATATTTATATAATGGATTTGCATCTAACAAAACATGTTTAATTTTATATAGTCTACATTTTAAACTTACCTTTTGGTTTACGATTATTTTCATGTAAATGATACATGTTTAATTAATCTGTGTGACTGCTGATGCTAAATACGATTTTTAAACTTTATTCCGTGTTATAACTATCATTGATATTAATATGATTTTTAAACTTTATTCCGTGTTATAAGTATCATTGATATTAATATGATTTTTAAACTTTATTCCGCGTTATAACTATCATTGATATTAATATGATTTTTAAACTTTATTCCGTGTTATAACTATCATTGATATTAATATGATTTTTAAACTTTATTCCGTGTTAAAACTATCATTGATATTAATATGATTTTTAAACTTTTTTCCGTGTTATAACTATCATTGATATTAATAAGATTTTTAAACTTTTTTCCGTGTTATAACTATCATTGATATTAATATGATTTTTTAAACTTTATTCCGTTTTAAAACTATCATTGATATTAATATGATTTTTAAACTTTATTCCGTGTTATAACTATCATTGATATTAATATGATTTTCAAACTTTATTCCGTGTTATAACTATCACTGATATTAATATGATTTTTAAACTTTATTCCGTGTTAAAACTATCATTGATATTAATATGATTTTTAAACTTTATTCCGTGTTATAACTATCATTGATATTAATAAGATTTTTGAACTTTATTCCGTGTTAAAACTATCATTGATATTAATATGATTTTTAAACTTTATTCCGTGTTATAACTATCATTGATATTAATATGATTTTTAAACTTTATTCCGTGTTATAACTATCATTGATATTAATATGATTTTTAAACTTTATTCCGTGTTATAACTATCATTGATATTAATATGATTTTTAAACTTTATTCCGTGTTAACACTATCATTGATATTAATATGATTATCAGATTCACACCGTGATTACTATGACAACAGAAGGCATACGAATGTTCATATGCCAAAGATATGATATTATACTTAATAAGAGGCATTGCAAGAACATATTGTTTTTTTCAAAATGACGATGCTTTTCAGTTTATCTGTCTTTCTTTTTCGTTTTTCTGGGAAAACGTTTATAACACAATGAACGTCATATAGAAGGCAAGTGTAAGTGTAATAGGTTAGATTTTTCACATCGGAAGCAAACGGTTCATAAAACCGTATCTTAGGAGCTTTAACATCACCATTTCAGCATCCCAAGGCAAAAAAAATTGACTAAATTTATCGTATCTTACGGCATGCAGGAGAGATCTCATAGGGTCCAATCAACACCCGCAAGATCGCGAGTGGTAGTGGTGGGATGGGCATTGCACAGAGTATAATATATATATATATATATATATATATATATATATATATATATATATATATATATATATATATATATATACATACATATATATATATATATATATATATATATATATATATATACATATATATATATATATATATATATATATATATATATATATATATATATATATATATATATATATATATATATTGTTATAAGTATGATGTGACCCTTGGTGCTGTATCAGATTTCAGCCTGTTAGTAGAGACATTTGGCCAGAATATTAATGGCAGCATTCTGGATAGTTGATACCGGAGACTGTCAACACCTTCAGCATCTGTTGTTTATCTTCCCAGGGCTATCTGAGCTTGGACTTCTTGACTTCTGATAAGGCACACATGTTAAATTAATTATAATCCATTATCTGTAGCCCTTTCTAAAACAAGAGTAGAGTGCATGAACAGGCAGTTAAACTCAGGGCTTTGTACTGTAAAGAACACTGGTTATTTCTTTCTAGCTTTTGTAAAGGTTTTGCTTTATTCTATATAAAGTGATAGGACCCTCACTTGGTGTTTGTGTGTCCTTTGAACCCGAATGTAACATTTTGGTGGCAGCGGTACGGATTCCAATACTTCTGTATGAATTATTTGGAATTATTCAATACGTTGGAATTAGCAGTGAATGGTGTTACTGTGTGTATAACCTACAGTTGTTGATTGCTAAATGCAAAGTGTGTATCACTGTAACGAGTGTACACGTATAAGCCCAGAAATTCTTAGAAAAGAAAAAGTAGTCCAGTGGCTGTGAATACAGTGATAGAACTTACAGTACGTATAGTTTGTCATTATGTCGGTTGCTGATAATGTAGAAGTTGAGGGAGCAATGATTGCTTCAGGACGACCAAGAAGAAAAGCGGCAACACATAATTTGATGGAGTTTACAGATAGTGAGATTCTGGAGTATGAAGAGGAAATTAACCTTGAGCACATGCAACCACCCAAGGAAACAAAGCGCAAACCTAGTGCAAAGAAGAATGAAAGAGAATTGGAGTTAAGACAGAAGGAGTTTGAATGGGAAATGGAAAGAGAAAAATTAAGATTAGAAATGAAGCGTTTGGAAATTGAGTTAGAAAGAGTAAAACGTCAAGAAAACATGACGGAAAAAGTATCTTCAATGCCATTTAAAGTAAAGTTACAGGCATATGACCATGAACGAGGAGAAGATATTGTCACTTTCCTAGCAGAATTTGAAACAGTTGCAAAACATGCTAAGTGGTCTGACGAGCTGAAAGTACTACAGCTAAGAACTCTTTTGACAGGTGAGGCTAGATATGTTGCAACTCAAGCTTGTGGTGATTATCTGGAACTCAGGAAAGGACTGATTGATCGTTTTGGAAGGACACCGCATGAACATTTTACTGCGTTGGTGAGCATGAAGAAGGGGAGTACAGAGACGTATCGTGGTCTGATGGCCAGAATTGATCAGCACATAAAGCGTTTTTTGGATGATCGTGACCCAGTTATTTGTCTCCGTGAGGAATTTTTCCTGAAAGCCTTGCCACAAGATCAAGCACAGTGGATTAGGAGGAACAAGGGCTCTAGTCCAGTTGTTGAGGCTGCGGAAGATTATATTCCCACCAATATACAACAACAATGGCAGAAAAATATGTTTCGTCCGAACATAAATGGGAATAGTAACAGGGGTATTCAGAACTTACAGCAGCAAGCGAAAGCAACATCAACGAATTACCTGTCCACACGTAAGAATATGCAGTGCTATCGATGCAGGCAGTGGGGACATATTGCAAGTAAGTGTCCAACAGATGACATGAAACATCGTGGTAACCCAGAAACTTGTTTCGTTAGGCCAAAAATTGGTGAAAGGCTTATTTCGGAAACAGGATGTGTAAATGGGCGTGAGATCATGTTTGTGAAGGACACTGGCTCCGATATGACCTTAATAAGAGAAGATCTCGTTGACGAGAGTTGCAAGCTGGAGGGGCACCAAGTTACGTTATATTCAGCAGTGGGTCAGCCATTTACCGCACAGTTGGCAGTGGTAAATATCAACACAACGTATTATAAGGGACCAGCACAAGTGGGTCTTGTTCCAAATTTAGCCGCTGAAGCCCTATTAGGGATGGATATACTTAGTAAGAAAGGGTCATTTGTTGTTACGAGATCGATGGCAAAAGGACTCGATGATGAGAGGACGGTAGAAAATACTCACCAATGTGAGGATGAGAGTAAAAATGAAGTTGTCAACGACAGCATCGAGCAAGCAGATACTGATCAGCATGATGACATTGAATTTGTTGTCAAGTCTACAGATCGCAGATATTTCACTGAAAATTATTAGAGATAAGTCCTTTGCTACGCGGGAAGAGGCTGAGGAGGAGCCAATGGCATTCTTCTTGGAGAATGCTATTTTGCGGCGGAAATGGCAATCTGGTGATGGTTCGCGTGGAGGGGAGCAGATTGTTGTACCAGCAGGATTAAGAAAAATGGTAATGGAGCTGGCACACGATCGACCCCTTGCAGGTCACTTGGGTTTGGAGAAAACAAAAGAGAGGATTCTCCAATCATTCTTTTGGCCGGGAGTGTTTTCTGATATAAAAAGATATTGTACATCGTGTCATGAATGTCAGATAACAGCAAAACGTACTGCAGGTGAGAAAGCCCCAATGGTTTGTCCACCAGTAATAACAGAACCGTTTTTGAAAATTGCAATGGATATTGTAGGACCGTTATCTAGAACGAAGTCTGGACACAAATATATTCTGACAGTGATTGATGATGCAACCAGATATCCTGAAGCTTTTCCTCTAAAGGATATGGAGGCAACGAGTGTAGCTAGAGCACTAATTGAACTGTTTAGCCGTGTTGGTTTTCCAAGGGTCATATTAACAGACAAAGGGACCAACTTCACTAGCACTTTATTGAAACAGTTGTATGAACTAGTGGGTATTCGTGGAGTTACAACCACACCTTATCACTCACAAGCGAATGGAAAGGTAGAACGTTTTAACGGGACATTGAAGTCAATGTTGCGGAAGTTCTGTACAGACAACAAGAATGAATGGGATGAGATGTTACCATATTTGTTGTTTGCATATCTGGAGGTCCCACATGAGGAAACTGGATTTGCACCTTTTGAGATGTTGTATGGTTGGCCAGTTAGGGGGCCAATGCAGATTTTACAAGGTTTGTTTACGGGAGAGGAGGATGTCAGGAAGTCAACTGTGGAGCATGTTGTGAAAATGCATGAGAAGTTGGCTGACATCGGGGCTCATGTCAAAGATAACCTGTTGGGTCGCCAAAAGAAAATCAAGGCACTGTATGATCGTCACACGAAAACACGAGAATTTAGTCCAGGAGATGAAGTACTTATTCTCTTGCCATCAAGTTCATCCAAGATGAAGGCACAATGGCAGGGACCTTATCGTGTGGTCCGGAAGGTAAACGATGTTAACTACCAGATATCGGTACCCGGTAGGCGAGGTATGGTAACCTATCATATAAATTTACTGCGTAGATACAAACGTGCTGTGCTGCTGGCAATGCAGACAGATGAGAACGATGGTGTGGATATTGATTTTCCTCCAAGAGCAGGTAAAGGTGATGCTGGTGTTAAGCTGGGAGTCAACTTGTCGAAGGAGCAACGAGAGGATATTAGAACTCTGTGCAAAGAATTTCAGGATGTTCTAACAACAAGGCCTGGTCGAACAAACATCTTAACTCACAGCATCAAGACAACGTCGGAGACACCAATTAAACAACGGCCATATAGAATACCTTTCGCGCAACAGAAAGAGGTGAAAGCAATGTTGGATGAAATGCTGGAGCAAGGCCTCATTCGGCCCTCAATCAGTCCATGGAGTTCGCCTTGTGTATTAGTTGACAAGAAAGATGGAACTCTTCGGCTATGTGTGGATTACCGCAAGCTTAATAATATCACGTTATTCGACGCCTATCCAGTCCCACGAATGGACGATCTATTTGAGAAGATTGGGTATGGAAGTTACTTGAGTCAGATAGATCTAACTAAGGGTTACTGGCAAGTCCCTCTAGCTGAAGTATCTAGGCAAAATCCTGCATTTGTGACTCCGTTTGGGCTCTATGAGTTTAATGTTATGCCCTTCGGTATGAAAACGGCACCCGCCAGTTTTGCCCGACTCATTGACTTACTAGTGTCCGGACTACATAATGTCGCAGCACATTTTGACAACATCATTGTGTCAAGCAAGACTTGGTCAGAACACATAGAAAATTTGCGTGCATTGCTGCAACGTATACGGGAAGATGGACTTACAATAAAGCCGTCAAAGTGCGAGTTTGGAGCAGCTGAGATTGAATGCCTTGGGCATATCATTGGAGGAGGGAAAATTAAGACAGACAAAAATAAAATTAAAGCAATGCGTGAGTTTCCATTACCCACAACGAAAAAGGGAATACGCTCATTTCTTGGAATGGTTGGATACTACAGAAAATTCATTAAGAACTTTGCTGAAGTAGCAGTACCATTAACCTCCATGACACAGAAAGGAAGACCAAATATACTTGTATGGACTGAAGATGCTGTCCAATCCTTTAAAATGTTGAAGGATGCTCTTACTAAGACCCCAGTCCTTATTGCACCGGATTTCGGTAGGAAATTCATCGTGCAGACCGATGCTAGTGACACGGCAATTGGTGCTGTGCTAAGCCAGACAATGGACGGTGACGAACATGCGGTGGCCTATCTAAGCCGGAAACTTCTTCCGCGAGAGCAGAAATATGCAACTATTGAGAAGGAATGTCTTGCGATTGTGTGGGCGATTGATTCGTTACGGTATTACCTGTCAGGGACGACATTTGAAATTGTGACTGACCACAACCCATTGACATGGTTGAATCAAATGCAAAGCAAGAATCAGCGTCTACTTAGATGGTGTTTGGCACTCCAACCTTACAACTTCATTATAAAGCACAGGAGCGGCAAACAACATGGGAATGCAGATGGATTATCACGCATGTAACTGAAGTGTGTAGGAATTAAACGACAAAAGATACTGGTGTGCATAGTACACTTCAAAAATGCTTAGAAACCTACTGGGATAGTTCAGGACTCTAGGATTTTTTCAAACTTAAGTGCTCTGTTTTTATTTTATAATCAGAATGAATTTATGCAGATATAGACGGTAACCAATTTGTTGGATTTCCCCTATTCTGGATGGTTACTGATGTAATTCAAAACTCTTTTACAGAAGTTAATTGTAGTGACTCTAAGCTTTATGCTTGTTAGTAATAATGTAAGCATTATGCAAGTTTTATCATTTTTCTGATGTATAAAATTGTATTGTATCGAAAACATAAAGTTTCCTCTTAAGAAGGGAGGTGTTATAAGTATGATGTGACCCTTGGTGCTGTATCAGATTTCAGCCTGTTAGTAGAGACATTTGGCCAGAATATTAATGGCAGCATTCTGGATAGTTGATACCGGAGACTGTCAACACCTTCAGCATCTGTTGTTTATCTTCCCAGGGCTATCTGAGCTTGGACTTCTTGACTTCTGATAAGGCACACATGTTAAATTAATTATAATCCATTATCTGTAGCCCTTTCTAAAACAAGAGTAGAGTGCATGAACAGGCAGTTAAACTCAGGGCTTTGTACTGTAAAGAACACTGGTTATTTCTTTCTAGCTTTTGTAAAGGTTTCGCTTTATTCTAAATAAAGTGATAGGACCCTCACTTGGTGTTTGTGTGTCCTTTGAACCCGAATGTAACATATATATATATATATATATATATATATATATATATATATATATATATATATATATATATATATATATATATATATCTTGTATGTGTGTCCTTATGGTTTATCATTGAAAGTAGATGGTACTTTAAGGTAACATTCATTTATATATGGGTTGCTTACATAACAAAACATTTGTTGATAAACTTTTTCAGTTCAGAAAATTTTAGAATCAAACTTGTTTAATTTAATTAGAATTTTCCATTAGAATTGCTCACATCTAGGTCAGGTGAAAATGTTTATAATAATGGACTTGGTAAATAAATATATTCCAATCTAAGGTCATTTTCTGGAATCCATTTGTTATCAGAGTTTACAGTTGTGGTCAAATATAATTCCAGTTTCATTTTTTATTTCAATTATCTATTGAAGTTACTAAATTTTTTAATTACATAGGATTAACGTCTTTATTTTGGAACTATTTTGAATCCATTCAAAGACATTAAGATATGTATCATTGTGGTACGTCATCATATATGAGACTATCGGGATTCTTTCGGAAGACTTTATAAGTGTCTTGAATTTTCAGTTTGTTTTGTAGAGGAGTAAAATGCTTGTTGATTGTACTTAAAATGCTGGTTTAACTTTATAGTGTTACCCATTTTAAAAGCTAATGTCATAAGAACGTAAGTACATTTTCTGTGTTTACCGTACACTATTTAATCTTAAAGTTTGTTCTCTCTCTCTCTCTCTCTCTCTCTCTCTCTCTCTCTCTCTCTCTCTCTCTCTCTCTCTCTCTCTCACAACACACACACACACACATGAGTTTACGCGTGAACCAACATTACAATTTAAAGATTGTGCAGTTATAGTATATTTGATGATTCGAGCAAGCATATATTTCACCTTACATTCACTCCTCTTATATTTTTAAAAAAACTTTGAGTTTCTATCTTGTACGAGACAAGATGTATATTTTGAATGATTTATCATTTTGACAAATTTGAAATGTTTAGCCGTTGCATGTTTTACTATTCATTTTCAATATCTTTATAAAAAAATCGTTGATTGACCAAAATATTCATGTGGGTGGGGCATATCGAGTAAATATGTTCCTTGTTATGAAAGGAGCCACTATGACTCAGTTGTTATAATTCCGGGATTACGGTTGTTTGTGTGTTGTTTTTGGTTCAAATCTGTCTGTGTCAGTTGCCATGATAAAGTTTTACTTACTCCTAAGCACTAAACAGTCTCTCTTGTACTGAAGTACTATGTAACTCCAATCAATCATCGAGTTTTGTTTCAAGTTTTTACCCCCGGTCAAATGAAATGAATGTAAACCTGGATGCACAGGGCAGAGTCTTACTTTTTGACATCTACGTCTTGCACGTGTTACCGCTATTTATTTCTCTATTTCAGTTATAATGATATCTCTAGTTATGCTTGCCGTTGGCTTTCAGCTGTCATCAATCCACACTCCGTCCATCGATACCACCGCCATCGATAACAATGCTTCCATGCAAGCTTGTGCTATTTACAAGTAAATAGATCTATATATAATTTTACTATTGCAGTAGAAATTTTACTGAGTCTTCTCTTTAGATGTCAAACATTTATATGCAAGCAAAAAAGTATTAATGCGTGTGCGTCTGTCTCGAGAAGCTTGTTAGCAAGACTGCACAAAAAGTAATCAATGTAAACTTGAACTGGGAGATTTGTTGTTGTTGTTGTTGTTGTAGGGTTTAACGCCATTTTAAAACACATGATAGGCTATACATGGCGGCCAGGATAATTGGTGGAGGAAGAACCAGGGAAAACTCCCAGAAAGAACAATCGACCCACGAAAAGATACTGGCAAGCTTTCTCACATAACTACATTAGCCGAATCTTAGACTCGAACAAACGCAGACAGGTGAGATGGCAGTGATCCGTAACGGAAAGCGCTTTAGACCACTAGGCCACTCGGGGCCCCTGGAGATTGGTACCAATATGACTTGATAACCGGTAGATTTTTAAATGCTTTAAACATATTTTGGAACCTTTTAGTTGCTGCTTTACACTTCCTTTGACATGAACCTCATTAGCATGATTAGGCATAACCACTTGATAATAAAACAAATAAATTTGTTGAGCTGATTTGTCTTCTTGTGTAGATAACGCGATTTGACTTTCTGGACACTATACACATTTGT
Source organism: Unio pictorum (assembly GCA_030141615.1). Taxonomy (NCBI): domain Eukaryota; kingdom Metazoa; phylum Mollusca; class Bivalvia; order Unionida; family Unionidae; genus Unio; species Unio pictorum. Next base: position 8,527,287 of record JARLTB010000059.1, read on the forward strand.
TTTTGGTATACGCTTGTGAAAGCTTGGGTTGTATACTTCTTTTGACTAAAACCTTGTTAGCCCGATTATATATATATATATATATATATATATATATATATATATATATATATATATATATATATATATATATATGTATATGTATATATGTATATGTATACATATATATATATGTATATATATACATATATATATATATATATATATATATATATATATATATATATATATATATATATATATAAACCTGAGTAACTGAGTAACCTATATATAACCTGAGCAACTTTCCCTGCCAGTATAGACATTTTAAAAACTCTGAGAAAAGAGTTTTAGAAACAAAAATCCAGTTGTTACTTTCCCCGATAACCCTAACATTACGGAGTTTCTGGCTACGGTACGTACAGACAACATTATAAACTCAACATTTGTTAAATTCATGGCGAAGTTGTTGGACATTTGTTCTCGTTCAGAGCCGTGAAGTAAGTCATCTGAGGTGCTCGCTTCAACAGATTTCTGACACATGTCACCTCTGTCCGCGTGATTTCTACTCTAGTTTGTTTGCTCTCACGGAAAGAAAGCAGTCATTTTTGATTTACATGATAATTTAACATGATAGGTTTGGTCTGATCTGACATAGAATGCGATAAAGAGATGACATATATTTTGGTAAATGTTGTGAAGGTCATATAACATATATAAAAATTAATGTTTGTAGTCTAAAGGGTGTTTAGGAATGAAACCATTGCGCATGCATTAGATGAATATTTCAAATCATTAAAATCGTAAATTATTTAGTCATTATTTCCAAAATTCAAAATTAAGCTTCTACAGATAATGTGATATATTAATTCAATCTAATGTCGAAATGGAATCAATTAAATGGAAAAGAATGTATGCAGGCTTTACACAAAATACATTGCTTAGACTGCAAATACGACTGATAATAATAATTCTTTCTCATAATTAAGCTATTTTTCACAGTAAATGCGAGGCATGTGTCGACAGTACCAATTGTGGATTTTGCTACGAGGACGGAAAGCCACTAACGACAGGAACATGCTTGGTAGTCGATGCTACGTTTCCAGAGAGGTATGCCTTGTCATCGTCTCGTTGCAATCAAACCAATGCTGACATAGAGAGCAGCAAGCGAAAGTTCCACTGGTCCATATCCCATTGTCCCACTGACAAAGCGTGGCTGGCTGTGTTAGGCCTTGCACTCTTTGTACTCGGATTCGAATCGGGTAAATATCATTATATTTTAAATATGTGTTTTAATGCTGGCCTTGCATCTAACCAACCATCAAATATGCACAACAACATGCTTAATTTGATTGGGATAAGCACACTTTTAAGGTCAACTTCTGTATGGCAATAAGAGCAAAGCCTAGTCCAATAATACAGTTCGGCAGTTGTAATGATCGGGAAATCAATCCCATGTCAGCACAATGACCACTCAACTACGACACCTGACCTCACGATAGTGAAAAGAGATATCAACACGAAAATGGACAGGGTAATAATGAGAGTATGGGTCATAATCCGTTGCTAACGGGCTTGGAAATACTTGATGTTTTAGACTGCATTACTAAAGACAACATAAGAATTTCAAAATAATTAGCATTACACTGAGGCATAATATAAGAAGAAAGTTCTGAGAGATGTTGTCCAGCGCTACCATATTTGCTGCGTCAGCAGATTCAGATGTATACACCTTATTTTATGTCGTTGTTTTTATTTAATGACAATATTGGTTGATTCATTACAAGAAAAAATATATTTTTGGCGGATGGGATGTTAATTGACACTGACACTGAGGGATAACATTCTGCCCTAATTGGACAAAGTGACATGTCCTTCTGGCAAAGAAACGCTGTAGTTTTTACCAATTCGACAATATTCTAAAGTAAAATTTCATGGGTGAATGTTTTGAGGGAATCTCTCGTGGGATGGGATGGGGACCGTTCTCATTAAGATCTTTTTAGAATATTTTCTTACGATACACGTTTGTTCCGAAAGCAGCAAGAAGACATGTATAAAACAAACCCCCAAAAATAAATCTTAAAACTAAGTTGCATTAGACACTTATGTGATTGTCAGAGACACACATGTGACAGTCGGACATAATATTCAAAACTAAAATTGAAATCATGTCAAGAATTATTCCACTCAAAATCCCACAGCTTTCAAAACTAAATCGTATTGAATTGTCTTAATAGCGGCTAAATCTTCGTGCCTTAGATTAGAAGTACGAGGATCAGGGCGATGGTACCGTAACAGTGGAACCCTGCCTGGTTTAGTTATTCCGAGTCAAGCATATATTTACGTTGTAAAGTACTGAATTATTTTTAATTAAATAGAAAACTAGTTCAAAATGTTGGTCATGGAATCCTGTATAGCTTATAGCCTTACCTTACTAGCAAGGTTAGAACTTCGTCTGAGAGACCTCTTCTGGTAAAAGCTATCGAGCTGTTCGTTTGAAATATAATAATCACCTACTGACATAGTCTCTGCTCAATAAAATCAGGTAAGTCAACTACTATTTTTATTAATAGCGATAACAGTTGCATCAAATTTACTAAACGTCTTACATTCAAAAATTTATATTAACGTTTAGTAGGAAAAATCAAAATCAGCATACGTTATTGAGAATGTTTGGATTATATAAGAATTGCGAAGATCAGGCTGCTGGGATATAAAGAAAGATTTTAGTCTAATGGCCTTCCACCATAATGACATATATTGTGTGTGTTGCTCGCATGCATGTACTCGGAGGAGTGCGTGATACACAACCGAATGTTTACACTGTTTTTTGCATATTGATATTTGAAATCTGCACACGATACCGCACCCCACCCCACAAAAAGAAAGATTTATTCACATATCATTGAATTGAAGATATTTAATCGTATTCTAAGTCGCATGTTAAATTCATGTTTTGTTTTCTTCATAAATAATTCACTGTGCCAAAGTGAATGATTCAAACCAATGGATCCGACAGGGTAACGTAGTAATTAACTTTAATTTGCCATTTTGTAGGTTTAGGACCGATGCCACGGACAATTAATTCCGAGATTTATCCGCGTTGGGCTAGGAGCACCTGTGTATCAATGGCCACTACGATCACCTGGGTTTTCAAATGGATTGTATCTTATACTTTCCTGACTCTGACAGAAAGAATTACCAAGTATGGTGAGTATTCTATTATGTACATCTAGATTAGTTCGAGAGCGACTAGAGGCAATTAATAAATATATCCCCGTCCGTGATTATGTCATACAAATTTTAGAAAATTGTCAGGAGTCTCAGGTGGAATTTTCGGTAATTACAGATAAATAATTTAAACCAGTAACAAATGTTACTGAGAGAGTTGCAGAAGTTACTGAAAATCTTAGTCCTACTTTAGAATAAACTGCTATAGCGACTGGAAAAATAACAGAACGAACTAAGAAAACAAAAAGACTTTTACGAGATCTTCCAGTTGTAATAGCTGTTGCTCAACATCTTGATAGATTCAAGGAAGTAATACTTGATGGCATTGACCAAGCTCGTGCTGAAATAGGTGATATAAAAAGTCTGTATAAAAATACTGAATTTATTAAATGTTTAAAGAAAAATCCCTTGATGATTTAAATAAATGAAACGTTAAAAAGGAAGATTTACCTCGTTTTGTAGTTATGAGTTTTTATCGAAAATACGAACAAAATACAATGATTGTCTTGTCGGAGTAAGTTGTTATGAGGATGATTTACAAAAGCAACAATCTCAGCAGCTACAACCACAATATCCTCGACGGAAATAAAAAATTCCAATACCTAAACATTAAGAACAGTCATAAAAAATTGATATTAAGGATACATTTACGTCTAAAGGTCTTAACAGTATCAATAATTATGACGCGTAGAAGCAGTAAATATTGCCACACATGGATACCTTTAAATTGGAAATAATGTAAAACCTAGATATATTGATTCTTACAAAAGTGAGGATGATTCGCTAAAAGAGTAACAAACCTGCTGAAGATGATGACCTGTATTTTTGATCATTTAAACATGATGTAGGACTAGAAAAGAAACAAGAAGAAGAATATTATGACCCAGAAGATCCTCCTGGTTGTTCTGGAAGTGGTATTAAATCACCCACGCAAGGAAGGGCAATTATTTCTTGTCCTAACAACGTCCTTGTCGATGTTGAACAATTAGAAATTCTGACTGGCCGAAAACGAGCCTGTAATAATTCCCCAGACATTATTAATGAAGCAGCTGATATTTGTCAATATTTATTTACAGGTGGCATCATGGATATAAATGTTTATCGATCTCTTATTGATGACATCGTTGATGATTATCACAGTGATTACAACAATATAAAAAAATACTTAACAAATAAGATGGTTATACATTATGCTCAACGTGGACCAATCGTGATCAGTGTGATAAATTAGCGATTACCAAGTTATAAAGCTATCTACGGTGATCGACTCGGTGATATTGTTCAAGGGTTAGTTAGAAGAATAGCTCCAAAAGCAATATCTATTGCAAAGCAATTAGGATTGAAAGCTATTGACGTTATTAGTGATAAATGTATTGGTGCTGTTGGTAATATTGCCGGAAAAGCATTCTCAGCAATCACGGATAGGCTAGCAAGATTAATACGACGAATACCGCAATCAGTAAAATTAACCAGCACTGAAGTGATACCTGAAAATGTCAGTAAAATAATAAATCAAGCCGCAAATACAAAAATTAGCAAAATTGGCTGGTGTACCACTATCAAGAAAAAGACAAAATATAACTGCTAGTCTGATAGCAGGAAGTGGTCTTCGTGTTAGACGATAACATATTTGACAACATGTTAAAACGTATATCTGATCCAGCAGTTTACATGGATGCGTTAGTTCTCAAAGATGAGTCTGTGCGCGATTATCAATAGTATTCTTATGATGCACGTACACCTAACGCACGTGGAAGAATCGAATTACAGGTTCAGGATACAAGTATATATTTCTTGCCAGCTAGGGCATTTATTGAGATCGAAGGTAGAATGTTGAAAGCAGATGATACCGCATACGGAATTGGTGATCGAATTGGATTTAAGAAATAAAATTTTAAATTTGAATCTCTACCTAAAATCTTAACTACTTTTAATAATAAAGATCCCCTTTAGTAACGTTCCACTTCTTTCACTTTCACTATCACTAATAACTTTGTCACTGTTTTCACGATCTGACACATTTTTTTAAAAATTGTCTTACGCGTGCATTGATGAACTTTTTTGTTCATCAGTCGCGAGATAATTCTAATCTAATTTTTCAATCGCTCGTGAAAGTGAGACGAATTTTTCTACTTCAGTATCCTTGACTCTAAATAGCCAAGGATTGGAACAGAGACTGTTTAATGACCTTAAGATATTTATAATCTGATGGTAATGAAATCTATCTTGAAATTTTCTTGTTTCGAATGATTCAAAATCATAAATATTTTTTTAAGGAATTAAGTTCATTAGATATTTTTATACCGTTATGTTGAATGTTTTTAATTACAGAAATAATAGCATTAATATTTTCAGAATTCCTTATATAATAAATATATATGTTTGCATATAATTTTAATAGAATAAAACAGTATCATGATATGAGCAGTTATCATTCCACAGGATACCAGTCGCCTTTCACCTTTTCGTAGGGTCCTTTCTTGAGACATTTAGGGTAACATATTTACACCTTCTAATTTGGTCTCTGATAAATTTAGAAAATCAATGTCACTCCCTCAATGGTTATTTTTAGATCTCTTTTAACTTTCACTTTGTCGAGGCAAAAATATAATGAGCGATTATTTTATAAGTGTGTTTTGGAAAATGGAAATAAACCCACGCCGTGGTTATTATCATAATCAGTTACCAATCCAGCTAGGGATCGAATCCACGAACTGCCACATCCGAGGCAGATCCTCTAACCACTACGCCACCGGAGCGAACTCATTCGGTATATATTCCTACCTTTAATAATAATAATAATAATAATAATAATAATAATAATAATTCGAGTATTTGTAGTAGGATTCATATAAAAGTACCCCACTCATGGAAGAGTTGCGGTCTTCATTTTACACCAAGGAAGTGCGAATAAAGTACCTTTATTTAGATTTAACAACCTCACAATCCATGTGTGACAGAACATTGCATGTAAAAATCATCATTAGTAAATCTAGAGTTTGCTCAGTTCGGCTTGTAAGAGAAAACTAGCATAAAGCATAAGATCTCTTAATCGGCTGAGTGGAATATGTAACCAATATCCAAAATAGAATGGGACAAATACAGAACACGGAATCTGCGAACATATCTTGTTAAGGAGACTTTGTTGATTTTGTGGGTTTATCGCCAGTTTTTGCGCATGATAGACTATGCGTGGTTGCCAATATATCTGGAAGAAGATGAACCAGTGAAAACCCTTAAGAACCACCGACGCATGGGAAGCTACTGGCAAACATTCAAACACACGTTGGCCAAGACACAAGACTCCAATGTACACGGACAGAGGTGAGACGTGTGAGTGATCTGTAAAGACGAGCGCCTTGGACCACTCGACATTCGGAAGAATTCAATATTTTCTTAAAAATTGTAGGTTAAGAAATTTGCAATAACTACACTTATTGGTTTACATAAGAGATTATCACCTTTTAATTTTGCAATTTAGGGCCAAGCCGTCTGAGGCCGAAATAACACCGTCAGCGTGTCATCCAAGAAAAGGCTTAAGAGAACACAAAGTAACAGATGTTTGCCTTCATTTTGGAAACTTTAAAATGCTACTGAAAGTTGAAAATATTTCTTGCAGGGATTATGTACGAATACCACCGCTCCGGTGGCCAAGTGGTTAGAGCGTCCGCCGTGGAAGCGGAAGATCGTGGGTTCGATCCCAGACCGAGTAATACAAAAGACTTACAAAATTGGTACAGGCAACTGCCTGGCTTGGCGCTCAGCATTAAGAGGTTAGAGTTAGAATTGGTCGGCCTGGTGTCATCATAATATGACTTGGTGGGAAATCATGCTACATGTCTGCGACATTATGCCCCAGTGCTAGACATAACTGTAAACTGCCTCACTGCATTGATTGTAGCAAAATGAGTGAAAAATTGTTAAAGCCACGTTACAAATCCTAATCTCCTCTCTCTCTCTCCCTATTTCTCTCTCTCTCTCTCTCTCTCTCTCTCTCTCTCTCTCTCTCTCTCTCACACACACACACATACACACACATATGTAATAATACCACATATGTAAAAATAATGTATTGTCCAGCATCGGCGTTCCTCAAATCCCCTTGTTGTATGAAAAATAAACTCTTGCTCTTTTGGTTCGTGATTCGGCCTTCACTGAAACTGAAGGGAAAAAAAATCAAATAGGTGTGGTGCGCTTATTGTATTGTTTATTACTCCAAATTATTTACAATGACATGAGATTATAGCAAGGTACTCTAATCTCTCTCTTGTTTTTTATCTTATGTACCTCAATTTCCTTTTACAATTGTGTTAAAATATGAGAAGAACTTAAAGGATATATCAAATACTGAATTACTTATACAACATTAATTCCAGATGTCTCTTACTCTGGAATACATTTCGAGTTTTGGAAAATTCTGTCATATATAGTCTCAAATCATGTAAAAAGTAAACCTGTATGGATAGGCAGTAGAAAGTTCAGTACAGACATATTTCATTAAAGGCTTAAAATCCACTGTGTAACATAATTTTCATTATTTGGAATTAAACTCTCTGTTACCCTAGAGACGTATTAATGACAGAAAAGTATTTCTTTCCAAAATCAACCGGATCCATTAATACACAAATTGGCCCAGTTGGAAACAAAATATTAACCGTTATTAAAAAAGCAAGAAACATTGAGCATAATTTAGTGAAGAGACATAGCTTTAGAAATATCAGTAAAATATACCAACGTAAGTTGTTGGTAATTTGTTATAGCAAAGATATAGTCATTTATTAAACCACTTAATTTCCAACATCGTAGTCAGTCTCTGTGAAGAAAAGGATTTAACTTTATGTTGATTTACTTCAATTTATATATATATATATATATATACATATATATATATATATATATATATATATATATATATATATATATATATATGCATATACGTACCGAGTGAACATAAATTTCGGTCATTTATTTACTGGTTTACAACAGTAATTCACAACATTACGATAGCACTGCCATCAGCGTCCAAGAGATGCGGGTCCGAAGCGTGTAGATGTATCGTTAGAATTTCGATCTCAGTGCTTTTTACATTATTTTAGTATCTACTGTCCTTTTTGTTTGTTATTCTTTAACCGAACAATTATTAACGGAGGCGATACAGTCATAGAATGGAAGCTTCATATATCGTTTATTTTATATATACTAAATGCCAGAAATAACTCGCTATTGCTAGAGAGCACTGCAGTTAGTGCCAACCGTCATCGATTTTGAGGTATATTGTCAATTTGGGCTTACGTCATCAAAAACATAGACCTTTCCCCGCTGTCTCAATAATTACGTAGTCATCCCACTGCGCGCATGTTTGTCTACTTGTATTATTTTATGCAGGAGGGCTCTAATAGATAATAGTATTGGACACATTTAATCACTTACTATAATAATAATAATAATAATAATAATAATAATAATAATAATAATAATAATAATAATTGTATTTTTTATGCAGGAGAGCTCTAATATATAATAATATTATAAATATTTAATCCTTACTCTAATAATAATAATAATAATAATAATAATAATAATAATAATAATTATTATTATTATTATTATTATTATTATTATTATTATTATTATAGGTACATTCTGGCTTTACTGCGGAATCAACTTACTTGGATTCATCTGGCTCGTCTTCATGCTTCCTGAGACTATGAACAAAACGCTGGAGGAAGTGGAGGAACTCTTTATGTCTGAAGAGTACAAAAGGTTGCATAAACGGGACAAGTTTCTCGATGGAACTAAAGGCACAACTAACCAGGCCTATTCTACTAACGAAGTTATCATCGACTCATTTAAGCAGGATCATCAATACAGTGTTATGTCAAACCAAGCTATTACAAAGTTTTAATGCATGTTACAGCTTTAATGTTTAATACCATAATGCAAGCCATTGCAAGGAAGAATTCATTCGTCCTGGTTGTTTGCAGCTGTATCAACTCGAAACTGTCTAATAAGCATTTTTGGAGTATCATAGCTCAGGAAGAAGGCGATACCCATCTTTCATTCTATCGCACATGCCTTATTATAAATCAACCGTATTGCACGTGTAAATATTTAAAGGAGTTCTTGGAAAGATCACGTCCGTGAAATAATGAGAAATGACAAAATAATTTATGTGCAGTTAATTTAATAACATACAGTTCTTGCACAGATTACATTCTTGTGAATTGTCATTGGATGATGGCGTTAGTTCTTTATGTGTACACATTTTAAAATTTTCTATAATTACAATGTAATGTTAAACTATTAAGAAACCATTGTCATTGTATATTAAAACAAACATTTTAATTCCAAATCTGGCATCTGTTCGTATATTGACGATATAGGGTATTAAAGATTGTAAACATTTTAATAGCAGATTTTTACATCAGGAAACTTTAAATTAGTTTTACTGCTTAGTTTGATACATAAATGTTCTCAAAATAAGTACATTAGGAGAATTTACAATTTTATATTGTAGAGTAGTTTTTTAAAATAAGTTTATACAATTAATAAATACATTTATGAAATTTGTATTCATTTTAATTTTCATTGTTATTATTTGCGGTGTTTATACATAATTTTAAATTTAAATCTTATGAGACATTTTGTATTGAATACACATCAGTAGGAAAAAGAACGTTTCTCCGATAAATAAAAGTGACCAAAAGCATTGTAGGCAAAATGCTTTACAATGGATTCTCCCCTAGCAGTTTTTGAGCGTGTGTTTCTGAGGCACTAAAGGAGTGAACAGATGGTATCCAAACGTTTTAATATACGTTATATTTCCTAATTACGAATGTATATTGTCTTAAATGAACAATATTGTAAAGTATGAAAACCGTTAAGTGTTTTCAGACATGAGATTACAACGACGGACCGTCAGTTATTTATGTCAAGTGTACATTCATTCAAGAATTTAGATACTTGAGTTTATCAAACAATTTTATCAATTTTATTTATACATCCAAACAAATAAACCACTTAAAAAATTTCCCAGTATTTTCATAAATGTAAGAACAGTGCAAATATCAGACTCTATTATATTTAGTTGATAGGGTGTGACTAGTAGACTCAATTACTGTGGAACTAAACACAGTTTCTCCGCTTTTAAATCTGCTAATGACAACCGTTGACATGTTAACCTCACCGCCCGTATCCAGCCTACCGGTGTGCAGCCTTCTCCAACATTTTCCGTCAGGACAATTGGTTGATCCAAGCCATCGAAGAAGGGCATCGGAATTTGTTTATCGAACCCCTTCCCCTTCCCTTTCTTCTTAAGCAAATAGCGTCAGATGACATATTGACTTTTGTAACACTTATCGCCAAAGGGGCAATGGAAATTGTGCGCAAACCACGGTCTCCAGTGTTGTATTCAAGGATTTTTCATGCCAATTCATTCTGCCACCAAACTTCAAAGACCGCGAGGTCAGTCCGCCTCTGCATCGGGAAAGACGTGTATGTTGTCAATCTCGATCTGAACGACTCCTATTTTCACGTCCCAATCTCCCAGGGTCACATAAAGTTCTTCGGTTTGATTAACGCGTTAAAATTAATCAGTTCCAAGTCCTAATCTTGGGCCTTAGATATCCATCCTTATACTAAGATTATTGATTGCGTCGTCACCGTGTTCCGGTCAACTTTATCTTCTACGATGACATTGTATTTGCAGACATTTTTCAAAAACGTATTGTAAAATCAATTCAATTCTAAGGCAGGAGCAATCTCATTTCACTTTAGCATCACCTTGGATTATCTTTGATCAAATCAGACAATCATATATCGCAGAATTGTCCACCTGGATAATGATTTAAAGATTCAATTCAGTCTGGAAAGAAACTCAGACACAGGATCAGGTTCGGACCTGCTGTGATAATGTATGGCGATGAAGGTCAAGTACCGCCTTTTATTATCTCTGAACGAATGGCTGAAAAAGTATATGGATTATTATGAGAAAATAATTGATGACCACTGGGAGCTTGATCAAGAATTAAGATAATTTTAAAAATCAATCGGATTACCAACGAATAAAATTCAGTTGGAAATAATGCGTGAAATAATTTCAGAAACTCCAATGACAATTATTTCATCACAATCATTAACCATCTCTGATATTATTGCTTGGATTGTTGATAATATCATCGAATGTTCAAATGTAGCTTATCGCGCCGTGTCTCGAGTCAGAAGGATATCGCAACTGCGAATAATTGTGGTAGATTTTACAGAAAATAATAATCAAACTTCTAGCAATGGTGACGATGCAGTAAGAAAGAAAATAGAGTGATTTTGATTTTGACGCTAAATTTATCATAACATTAAAACAACGACATAATAATCATTTGTGCAAGTTGCTTCCATTGCCAACGATGGTCTGCTAATTTATACAGACATTTTCCCGGTGACACGAGTTTCACAGTCATCAGATTGGAATTTCTTACCCACCTCAGTCGTGTACCACTTCCAATCGATCTTGTAACCGGGACTGTAGTCCGTTCCTAACATGACTCAGAATAATTAAGTGGTAAAGCATTTTGAGGAAAAATTCTCAGTGAAAGTTTTATCACCCAGAATGGAAACCATCCCTATAATAACAATATTGATGGGATGAGAATCCTAGAATTAGAGAAGACAAATCTAAATGCCATCAAGGGGTCATACTTTATGCATGGATTCCTTGCAAAATCTTGATATAAAGGATGCATTTATGACAGAAAATGTAATAGGTGTCAAGAAACGGGACACACACACACACACACACACACACACACACACACACACACACTTCAAATGCTCTTTAAAACAAGGAGGAAGAGTACAACAACAAGACCAGGATATATTGTTACAGCAAAAAAGCAAAAAACAAACAACAACAACAACGGCTGATGGATTTACTAAAGAATAAGAGCCCCTACCCCCACCAAAAAAGATACGCATCACCAAAAGCAACAAGACATCTAACCAGCAACAGTAGGTACAACAAAGTAAATCCCAACAGAAAGAGCAAATACAAACAGTGAACGAAACAGTGACCCAGTTTAAACAACATACATAAAAAGACCAAATGTACAACCAAGTAAATCCCAACAGAAAGAATGAATGAATGTTAAATTAAAGTGAACCGGCCTCGAAGGGTCATTATTCACTGTTTTACCTTTCAAAAGAAAGTGTTTTAAATTTTTCCCGTGGGGTAAGGAATGGTGCCACATCCCCACGGGCGTTTATGCACACATAGTGTGCTATTTAATTTGGTCGTCATGTCGCGCCCCTATTGAGGGACTATATACATGAATGTAGGACCTGGGTGAGTGGGAATAAATCAAACACGCACTCAACCCTACTAACCAATAGGAAGGAGTGTACTAGAGGTTCAATGACACCAAATAATGACTGGTGAAACATAGTTTTCACGTCTCGTCATGTTGAGGGTTTCTGGTCGCGTGAAAGGAGGAAAAGGTTCGATAAGCCATCCCATGTATGTTGACAGCCTTGAAAAGCCAACAGAAAAAGCAGTGAATAAAAGTGTTCCGGTTTAAACAACCTACCGAGATAAGACCTAAGGCAATACTACTAACAAGAGAAACAACAGATCTGAGAGAGATATATAATACAACGGAAAGAAAAAAAGAATGGAATTCGAAAGAGAAGAAGATAATTTTAACATAGCGCAAGATTTCTTTTTTCAAGATGACAATATATATATATATATATATATATATATATATATATATATATATATATATATATATATATATATATATATATTATAAAAGTTTAAAAATATAAAAAAATCTACAAATTTGAAATTAAACAGAATCATGATCATATAGCAAACACTTAATATAAGGGCATCCCTATATTGTTTGTAAAGATCAAAAGAAATTCAGACAGCATGTAAAATGGTTATTTTTGGGATTTAACCAAAGCGAGTTATATTGATATAAGTTATAACTTTTGTGAATATTTTAACCCTGAAGGAGTATGGTATGTATCTTCATGGTTTACAATTAACTGGTTCATTTATTCACGTTTTTTCTTTGACAATAAATGCAGCACCACTGGGGCATTAAGGTTATATATAAAAAAAACAAGAAGATGTGAACTTTCTCTCATATATTGGATGATATTTTATTTTGATCATGAGAACGAAGAAGAAAAATGTGATGGAATACATATCCTTTATTCTCTCTGCATCTCTCTCCCTCCCCAAACAAACAAACTGGAAAAGCATTTTAGTATTAATGATGCAATTTCCCTATTGCTGGTAATCTGAACTAGAATACAGTGATGCATTTAATATTTGTGAAGCCGAAAATTATTATAATTTAATTCCACACAGCTTTGCAAGTTTTATCCTCTCTGTAAATCAATCATGTCTCGGGTCAACATCATGATATGTAGCTAAAAGTACATAATACATTTTAAATACTTCATACAAAACAAATTAGCCACTTTTAGTTACATTTAATGATCCTGATTGACAAGGTTACTGAGTTATAGATAGAAAAAAAATGTGATGCTGTGTGGAACAAAGTGATAAACACATTCCGAGATATTTATCTGGTCTCGTTTTATACTGAGCATCGACTTATATATGGCTGAAGGATGGAAAATTTGCCAAATTTGCTCATTTGATTCATACTCCACATCGTCTAATAGGATGGCAAATACGGTAAATACAATAAACGTATTCTATTATATAATTACGGTGATTCATTCAGCAATGAATATATAAAATGTAAATTCTTCACACTTCCAGAACTCAATTATTGAGCAAGCAAGACTACATACAAAGTAACAGATTTGTTACGAGTCTATGCTCTTTAATAAGTAACAGAAAATAGCAAAGACAACAAGCTTTGTAAAATATAACAAATAATTTATTTTCCAAGGATACAAAGGGAAAAAATGAGAAAAAGAACTTACGGTATTGCGAATTAAATTAAAAAATTATCCAACAGGTCTGGTAATAGAAAGTCCTGAAAACACCAGTTCAAGTCCCAAACAGATCCAAAATTGAAGGTGATGACGTATCTGTTATAGTCTACTAAGTACTGATGTATCAGCAGTATCTTGTTGAATCACAAAAACAATATTTAAGTTTAAAATCAGTATAAATTCAAGCGAATGTCTTCATTCAAAAATTTTGTAAGAGCACTTTTGTATTTCCAGAGAAATTAATTACTTGAATTCATTAATTTGAAGAAAATAAAATTCAGCCCAAACTGGTCATATAATAATACATCTTAAAGTACAATATGTTTAAGAACGACTGGTAAAATCATTCGTGTCACAAGATAGTATAGTTATTTGCTTGACATCAAGTCACAATTGACATTTTCTAAACAAACAACCTTTACCTAATGGAAAATAACCTTCCGTTATGATCTAATGCGTCTTGTTTATTTATTAAACAATTGCTTACAAATTGCACTTGGGAATCTCTAAAAACCGTGACCCTCATCAACATATTTACTCCTGCTTTGTTTAACTGAATAATAATCCTGATAATAAGCTCATACACATAGAGAATAATATAGCTATTGTTAGTTGTTTGTAGAAATGAAATAACAAAATTTTAAAGTAAATCAGGTCAAGTATAAATAAATTCATTTGTGGACAGGGTCAAGTCCAGCAAATAATTTTACATTACAATAACATCTAACAGCATATAGTTTTGCAATTTCTATAAAGTCGAGAAATTACATCAGAAGTCGTTGTGGAAATGCAAAACGATTTGATGAGATTAGCGATTTGAATAATGCGGAATGCACAAAATAAGCTACGACAAACATATTGTCTGACTGTAACTTTATCTCATTTCGTCGCACTTGAGATATTTAATCCAAAATCCATCTGACATTTTGTTCAGAGGATGAATCAATGCAACACACCTTTTATTGGATGTAGACGAATCTCGAGGAGAAAAGGAGAAGATATTAAATACATCGGTATGTGTACGTTGTATCCTTGGGTATGCAAATATGCTTGATTCTTATCAGACACCCAAAAATACTGACATAAAACATCGGCGTGGAACACATTCATCAGTACGAAGGACTGAATAAATGCAGTTTATATCTAGTGGCCTAGCGGTTAGAGCGTCCGCCACGGAAACGGGAGGTCGTAGTTTCAATCCTTCGCCGAGTCATACAAAAGACTTACAAAAATGGAACTAAAACCTGCCTCGCTTGGCACTTAGCATTAAGAGGTTAGTGTTAGAACTGGTCGCTCTGGTGTCAGGATAACGTGACTGGGTGGGGCATCATGCTACACCTTTGCAGCATAATGTCCCAGTGCTAGACATCAATATAAAATGCCTCATTCCATACATCGTAGCGATATGACTGAACAATTGTTAAAGCTACGTTAAACATCCTAATCACACTCACACACCTCCTCCTACCCACCTCTACTATTATGTTTTAACAAATCACCGCCAAGGAAAACTGATATTTCATTTTTATTTTATGTGTGGTGAAGTATGTTATCAAACCAAATTTGTTACCGCAAGGACGAAGAATGCTCTTGGACAGAAACGTTGAGTGAGTGTAGAATTGTTTTATGCAATGTCCTATCACTAAACAGTCCATAAGAACGACCACTCGAGTCCATGGATTGTATCTGGCTATATGAACAAATATCTCAAACTGAAACACGAAGTTCGTGGCTTTTCTTTTCGTGTCAAACTTCAGAAGAAGAGAGACATAAAAAGAACTTTATCGATCTTTAGATGGCGTTACATTCTGGCACATGTTGAAAAGAACGAAGGGAGACGATGGTTTGCTAAAGTCATGTTACATTATTTGTGGAGAACATTATCACAACGTTCGATATTACCCAAGACGTAATAATTGATGGATCCAAGTATCTATGTGTTGATCATCCGTGATCATTTGCTCGTTGTTACTTACGAGCACTTGGACACAGTTTGCACTTTCCTCTCAGACTCGTTTGGAAATATCATTTATGCATGCATGACAAATTGTGTCGACTAAAAACCTTTAGTAGATGTGTCCTCTACGTTGACACTGCCATTTGTAGGCACCACCCCAAAAATCTATTGGGCCGCTTAGTTTAATTGACGGAGGAGCACACAGAGAACATAATTGCCAGTTGTGATAGTGACTGCCCTAGTAAAATTACTCGTTTGGCGCTAAATAGCCTAAAAGTCCTGGTGCGCCATTAAAATTCAATCAGTAAATCAATCAGTCAATTAATTAATTACGGATAACAATACAGAGACGGACAGGGAAAAAAATTATAACACATGTAGCGGCACCCAACAATTGATCCAGCCAAGTAGTCAACTTTGGCGTCTTGAAAGAAGCGTTACAGTCTTGGCAAGATAAAACCTTTCGCTTTCAAACATTAGATCTAGATAAAATTAGTAGCAATTAGTTGTGTACTTCCGTGTGAAGAAGACAGTTTTCGAACTTGATCCACGCTTTATACATAAGAGGAACTGTGCATAACCAGATAGTTACGCCAGAAAATTTTCGACTGGAAAGATGCAAGTGACTAGAAAACTCTTTTATCGGACGCTTGGATATAAGAAGTTCCTGACTATGCCAAAGACATTATGTGTCACTAATGCAAAAAATGAAGCTAAATTAGAACCAGTGCAAGAAATGGTGAAATCTGAAAGAACGTAATGGAAATATTTTACACATCAACATATTTTCAAGTAAATTGACGCGTTACCACGTCTCATTGAAATTTACAATCAGTCGTATATCGTAGCATCTGATGTGCACCAGACGATGTAACCCGTAAAAACAAAATTTGTTAGGGGACATCGCCTACAATCCCAAAGAAATTAATATTAAAGACGAGACTGAGATCGTATTGGAAAAACTAATCGCACATTTGACAATGGTTATTTACCGATAATCGAATTGTTTTTATCGATAGACTAGTACGTAGACGTGATCCTCATGTCTATAAATTGGAAGACATTGATAGAGTAGTGTTAAATGGAACTTTCTACTTGCCTTAGTTACAACTATGGGCCAAGAAAGAAATGCGACGTGTACGATATCGAAAGCAATCTCGATCGAAGAACACAACAGTGGGCAAACGTCGATTTGAAGAAATGAACTTGCGTTGGAAGAATATCTACATAGATTTTATTATTGGATTGCGCTTCACAAATCAACTATCAAAAGAAGAAATTATAATACAGCAGCTGTCTATTCTTCTCAAAGTTAGTTTGTCCTAGAACTAAAAAATATAACAGCATCAGGGTGTTGTGTGGCAATCGTTTTCTTTCAAAACAAGTTTTGTTGTTGCTTAAACTTGGTGGTTTATTGGATCATCGGATCAGCGATCAACAATTTTTGACAAGTAAAGTATGTTTTGACAGTTTAGTCAGCAGTTGTATTGGTTGTCTGTTTGTGAGTCCTTCACTGAAATATACTACCGACAGTAACAACAATGGAACTGTGAATAACAATGTGATTTACACTTACAGAGTGACGGTTTTATGGACGTATTTTCCAAACAATACTTTATTTTAATTCACAGCCATACAGTTACATCACGAAACACACTGGGCTATCGCGTTTTTGTAGATTTTGTTTTGTTATAGGGTTTAGCGCCATTTTTCAACTCAAGATTGGCTATACATGGCGGCCAGTGTTAATGATGGATGAATAACCCATGAAATCCCAGGAAAGAACTACCGACCCACGAGAAGCTACCGACAGGCTTTCTCACATACCCACATTGGCTGAGCCCGCGACTCGAACTCACACAGACAGAGGTGATATGGCAGTGATCCATAACTGTGAGATCTTTTGAATACTCGTCCACTCGTGTCCCCGCTTTTGGTAGAATCATTCATTCTACATATTTCTTCAATGTTAATGGTGCAAACACGTTCATTGTCGAGATCCTAAACGAACAAGTTCCATAACTATTGGATATCATATTTACTCTGATTTACTAACATCGGTCAGTCATCAGTACTATACCAGTTTACCACCTATACCACGAGAATTCCTGTAGGATATTTTTTTTATTGCTCAACATTTATTTCCGCTATGTTTAACAATCTGATCAGCAAAGCCCTACAGAAAGTCTACTGATACTAGTTATCGAGTACCATAACATTGCTCACCTTCTAAACATAATTTTTTTTTTCAAGCGGCATAAAATTGTCGGTTACTTTTTGTCCAAGTTTGTTTTCTATTCTGGGTGGACACATTGCTCTCATCCTGCGAAAGGCGTATATACCAACAATTGGTTCTTTAAGCATTTTCCTTACAAAGTGGAATTGAACCATGAACTGAAAATATTGTTGTGTTATCGATATCGTCGAGTTCAACGTGGTGGAAACACATTCGCTCCGTTAATCAGAATCATTCATGTCAAAGTAAATTCTACCATAGCTGATTACGGGGAAGGTTTTAACATTACCAAGTTCACAGTGAATTTCTACATCCTCATGATCTTATCGATAAAAAGTATTAGTAATTAGTAATAAAAGGGTTTATTGGACACAATATTCTATTCCCAAAAGGAGAAGTCACTGTGAAACTTTTGAAAACAATTTTCCAGATGTACCCTGTGGACCAAGGATTCGCTCGACAAAGTGGGTATATTTTAGGAGATATGTTAAAATCAGCTTTTCGTCCGGTATGATAAAGATGCGAGGATCTGGATGGGCTGAATTTAAAGATGTGTCGTTTTTGACCACTTCGGCCGTTGTCGAATTTTAAATCAAAGGACATACTGATAGCAGTTACTTGTACATGATAATCAAAGTTCTTGCAGTGGACAACACCAATAGCAGGGAACATGCCAGAACATATTAGTCCCCGTCAACAATTTCATATATTCATTGTTCAGAGTATAACATTTGTACCTGAATAAGAAAATAAAATCAGAAATCGCATGGAATCTTACATTTCCGAGCATACCCAGAATATCTCTTGACGTACGGAAATGAAGCTAAGAGCACACAAATGATGCCTCCGTAGTCAGGCAATCTGGCACGTCGGATGTCTTCAAAGATACTGAGTTGACAGAAGCTGATAATCCTCACAAAAAGTTTGATTTATCGACCGTGGAATGAAAATTAAACAAGTAAGCAGTTTAGAACTGATCAATAGCTTGCACTTGGACGTTGTGTATCAGATCCTCTGAACCAAACTTTGCAACGAAAAACTTGAGATCTTTCCTGACAATGTTGGAAGCCATATGACAGTTAGGCACCAAAAGTAGCCACGGTATTTCGTACGACAACTATGCTGAAGATGTGCTTTGTTCATTCCAGACTAAGGAAGTGTGTGTGGTGTATCGGGGTTTGTTATGCCGCCACTAGGGTAGGTGTGTTATTATGGTTGGGATAGGGTGCTCCCAATATCTTATTTAAATTACTATAGAGGTCCCACACAGGTTTGATTTTGTAGGAAGTGAAATTAGTGATAGAAATAGGTAAAGCTCCAAGCCTCCAATCAACAGTACACAATAAAGTGAAATTCAAATGAATAACAATTTAATAGAATTCAATAGTAAAATGGTAATAATTCCCCACTATCTTTGTTCCTCTCTACCAAGTGATAGCCTATTGATTCATTTGATCTAAAGTGTTTGATAGCTTTTCCATCTGTCCTTGTTTTCTACTCATCTTTAGCTCTCTTATCCCAAAAAATTCCGTCTCTTCTTCTGACTTCGCTCCAACCTTCCTCTTCTACTTTACTGTTCCTTTTCCAAATTCTCCTCCTCGACTCCTTTTCCGACTATCCTTCGATTCACAATCGAATTCTCCACTAGTCTTTATTCCGTCTCACTTCGAAAGACTCGTGACTAAACACTACAGGAAGTCTGTCCCCTAAAAACTTTCTTTACGATTCTTTGTCTTTCTTAGAATTTCCGAAGTTTCTCCGTCAAATTACAAGTGACATCCCCGGAGTATTGCTTTATAACGTTCCAGCACTATGTTTGGGCAATTACTAAATTTCTGTGAACGTGATAAGATTTACGACGCCTATAAGGGTCCTTTGTTCTTGAATAAGGATTTTCAACGTCAACGTGCGACTTTTCACATCAAAAGCACATTTCCACCTCGCGAAATCTGGCCAACATAGTGTGGAACTTCAATTTGCATTTGATCTGGTCAAGACGGTGAACATCATCTTGCGTGTAGAATTTAACAATAATATGAAATCTACAGTTTGAGAGAAATGGTGATACACAATTAGAGAAGAAAAGATGGAACACGAAGAGCCCATGGAGGTTGTAGATGAAGATTGATTTGATCTAAAACAGGAAGAATAAGACGAAGAGATACAGTCATGATTTCATGATGGTGGAAGAAGAACATATGTTTCCTGTTTTCTTCAGCACCTTGCTGAGGGACTGTCATCTCAGAAGAATAGATTATGAGAATGTGCTATTAAGTCATTTGTGACCATACCATACCACCACTGACTTCTCTGGAGACCAAACACATTGAACTTTTCTTGCTACAAATTGCGGTGAAACGACAGTGCCTTAGAACACTGGAAGTCAAGTGTGACTCCACAACATTGTCATCCTTGTAAATATGTATATATTTAATATTGTTTGGTTGTTTGTGTCCATATTTTGTGTCAGAAAAGCTTGCTATTATTAAATTTTCTTTCGCATTTCCTTACTGAATGCAAAGGATGAATATGGTCGCGTGCGTGTTTTTCTCATATATAGCGGTGTATTTGGCAAACCTGTTACTCACCATCGCATTATGTGATAATGTGTGTATGTTTGATAAATTCGTGTACATCGTACCAATCTTCTGTAGTATTAGGTTTGTGTGTATGTAAGTATAATGTGTGTAAAGCACGTTGGCCCATTTTGTTGATTAGTATGTGTAGTGGATCTTCATTAGTTCAACAGTGTGTTGGATAGCAATGAAATAAAGTAGCTGTTGGATAGTAGGTTGTGCATCAGATAGTATGTGTGATGATTTAGTAGTCTAAAAGTGTTTGCTGGATAGTATTTCAATGGATTCTAGTTAAATTTCAAATGTTGGAAGACTGCTCTTGCTCACCTTGCTTCTCTCGCCGTGTTGGCTGGACATGAAAACTGCCAATCAAAAAAGCACAGAAAGACGGACAATAAAAAGGATCATCTTATGACAAGTCTCCCCACACCACCCCGTCACCACCTACCTCGTTCTCTATCTCCTAAACCATCGTCTCGAGCTATGGAATTTCGCTTATGACATGCGATGGTGTCTCTGGATTTGTGAAGGGTAGTTTTACCCATACAAAGGACAGCGTAGAGAGAAAAGAGAGAGGTAGATGATAAAATGAATCTTATGGTAGGTAAGAATGCTAATTAAAACGTAATAATTAATCAGATCAAATGTAAATACATTTAAATGTTTGAATTACCTTTTGTTGTTTCATCGTTCCGTTCCATCTACAATACCTGTGTACATTCAAGATTTAGAAAAACCAACCATATGGTGTTTATAATGCTCGACATCGTTTAAACCAGCTTTCACGTTCAAATCATCAATATGTCTTTTATTTATGTACTCAGTACGAATATATATGTCATCGTTTGTGGGCATCTACAGGGAATGCCCACCATATGTTCGTGTAAATTATGAACTCGTTAATTCATGGAGTATAAAGGCCTTTGACCAATATCATCAAGAAAATCCCAAAGTCCCATATTGTACTACTCCAGACGATAAACTGAGAAGAAACTGTATCCACTCACCTTAAGATAAAAGTCAAAGGTATTCGCACTTTATCATAATAAGATAATATGATGAAACTTGAACACCTCACTATCATCTACAGTTGGAGTGTTTATGAAGGTGCACTTTGAGCAAACTTCTCGTGTGATATTTAACCCTCAATTTCGATCTAGTATCAGGACATTTCGAGTCAGTAACTTCAAAATTTTGGATTTTAACTCTTCATTTCTTCTTATAAGCTCCATGTTTCTCACTGGTTTCCTTACGAGAAAATTATTTGGAAAAAATGCTCTCGCGTAGACGATGCATGCTACGTTTTAGTTGATTTTTGAAATTTTGTACAGGGATCCCGAGTGGCTGAGTGGTCTTAAGGGCTTTGCGTTACAGATCACTGCCGTCTCACCTCTATCTGCGAGGGTTCGAGTCTAAGATTCGGCCAATGTAGTTTTGTGAGAAAGCTTGCCAGTAGCTTCTCGTGGGTCGGTGGTTCTTTCCGGGGTTTGTCTCGGGTTCTTCTTCCACCAATAATACTGGCCGCCATGTATCGCCTATCGTGTGCTGAAAAATGGCGTTAAGCGATCTGTATGACATGAGAAAATTCCAATGGTTGTATACCGCAAAATACATTTTTAACATTTTTTTTTACATAGCCGATAAATGATCAGAATGGACAAACAGGCATTGTTTCTAAAAAGTCACTTCAAAGAAGATGACATGAAAAATCTAATTTATAATTCATGGTCATGTTTCTAAATGATAGCAATGCTCATAAATGCGGTAAAATTAGTATTACTTTTTAAAATTGTCTTTCATCAAAGTTAAGTTCTTAGTAATGATGTGAAAATGTATTCGCTAGGCATATTACAATTTTAAACTTTAGCGTTAACTAAAACTTTGATGTAAAAGTAGATATTGTGTTTTCATAAAGTTGCGTCCAAATTGTAAATATGGGTACATTTCATAATTTCAAATTTATCAATTTCTCCATAGCGAAAATATAGATGCCGGAACCTAAAGGAAGGAAGTTCTTGACAGAACACGCAACTTCAAGAAAGCGCCAGATTTATTAAGAGAAACGCATGATATTTGTCTAATATCACTTCAATTAACAAGAAATTTGGCAACATACACAGACACACATATAGCCAGCCACAAAGACACAATATTTGACACATGTATTGATATCTTTAAGTGTTAAAAAAAGAAGTTTAATTGTTTAACTTACAAAGCTATCAAAATTATATATATATATATATATATATATATATATATATATATATATATATATATATATATATATATATATATATATATATATATAAAACAGATGATGCTTTTACACGATAATGCAATATTCTATTCCCGATTCCCTGCAGAAATCCAATTCAGTGAATCGAATATGAGATTGGTTGATTTGACATTTATCATATTTGGGGTTTATCAAAACTCTTCTCACCCAAAGATGCTATAATTTTTTGTATGGCCAAGCGATAACAGAAACATACACGTCAGATACCATTCTGACAATATTGGAATAAAGAAGACAGAAACAGTGAGCAGGTCCTTCTGTACTAATTATGTCTGGTTACTTGTGTTTAACTTAGGAAATATAGCAGAAAATATTTTCATGCTCGCATACAAAAAATAATATGTATTTTCTTCTTAAATTAATGCATGTTTGTTCGTAAATAATTCGACCAGAGATCGTATTGGTTACGTCTATTAGTGTATCAATATTTGGAATCGAATGCAAACTGCATAGATCCAGATCAGCTAGTGCATTAAGCATATATCGTAATCTACGATTGCATAATGCACTGGCAGATTCGGGGCAATGTCATTTGTTACACTTATGATTTCTAGAGGAACAGCGTAGATCTCCTTATTCCGGCGCGTGTGTGTTAGCAAATTCGGTCCCTTGATGCTCTTTATTATGCTCGTTATACACGGATACAGACGATATACACAACCGGACTCGACGACTACATGAACAGTAAGTAGGTATCTTGCTCAGCAGGACAAGAGTATCGATACTCGAGTGGAGTAAAACATTGGTCTGAAAGAGACAAACATTAAGTATGCCACCAATGATTCTATCCGAGTCCATAAAAAGGTGTTTTATATGGTTCCAATGTCTTGTTCGGAAACGAACAAATCGCTAAAGTCAGTCAAAACAACACCATTTGACAATACTCAAATACATGTGATCAATATAATAACTGTCAAAAATGTAATGTATTTCCTGAATATAACAAGTCTTGTCAGACATTCATGACTGTTGAGACTTGCTAATTCAGTATATATTGTATATCAATTCAACTGGTCATAACTTCAAAAATTTCTGACCACGTTTCATATAATGTTCACTGTGTGCTCAATTAAGTTTTAAAACTCGTTTTGTCTGACATAGTCAGCAAAGGAGTATACTTGATCTTCTCTGGTTTGGCGAACATGTCACTTAAGGTCTAGTATCAACATCAACCATTGGTTCTCGCAATCTTTTGTAGCCGCGTGTTAAAAGTTGTTGTTATTTTTGGTTTAACGCCATTTTTCAGAACATTGTAGGCTATACATGGTACCATTGTATCTGATGGAGATATTACGAACTCTATGGTCTTAAACTAAGTAAGAAAGAGAAGCGAAACCACAGGGTTTTACAAACTTAAAAAAATAATCACATTTTCTATAAAATGTAAGTTTAAGAGGGAACTTTTTTTATTGTTAATTTTACTCCAAAAAAATCTTGGAAGGTTCTCGCACTAGTAGAAAAAGATAGTGTTCCGAATGAAGTCCGTATCTTGATGTGCTGATGTACCAATAACATTCAATGTGATGAAGTGCCAAATAGTCTTGATGTATCACAATGGCATGGTCCAGAACGTATTTAAATGTATTGACAATAATCCCAATTTTTTTTTAATATAGTCCAAACAGTCATATGAGCATTTTGTAATTCCATTAAATAATTCAAATAAATGATTCCTCTCAAATTTAATATAAACACAACATTAACTACTTTTGCAGCCTGAAAATAAAATAAGAACAATAATATGAATAGGAATGAATACATATTTATTTTTCCTCTTTATATAAATGAAAACGGCTCTATCACGACTCTTTGTCGTTATACGTTCCTGCTTGATCTACTTTGAAATATTCAACCATCGAATCGGAAAATTACCCCAAACAATAATCGACAAAATTATATGAAGAACCCTAAAAATTGCGGGAAGGACCATATACACACAGGAAACTAACATCGCCTCCCGGCGTAAAGCCACATTGACGATGTAGACGGATGATAAGGTGAGGAATCCAAGAGATTCAATTTTCCAGAGCATCTCCTAATTTTGTTTTACTTTGACTAATCGAGATTGCCATCTTTTCCCTAGTGTGACAGATTGCACAACACAGGTTTGCTTGTAGGAGTACAAACTGACAACATACCACAAAGTAGATTAAAACACAGAGAATATATAATAACTCTGATCATCGGTAACTCAAATATCATTTCATAAATATAGGTAGCTAATAAATAAAATAATTAGCTTATTTGTATTTAATGCAATAAGTATCATTAATTACCTTTAATTACTTTTTCCCAATAATAAAACTTTCCATGTTTGGCTGAGCCGACCATCCAGCAAACATTGGAAATACGAATAGACTATGTTGCTTTCTTCCATAATCATTCCCTTATCAAATTTAATTATTAAGAGATGCAGCCAAACATTTAGGACTGCTATATATATATAGTACCGTTTAAGCATAAGAGCTGTTGGGATCCACACAAGGAGAATAACGTTTCAACTTAAATTGTGGGATGGCATTGATCATGGTGTGGCAGAACAGGCCACCACAGCAAATATTATATGCATCCCAATCGGAAGTTTTCTTGGAGCCATATCAATAGCAACCGATGTGACTAGCTACAGCAGATCAACTAATTTTGTTACGATTGTGTCTGCTTACGTGTTTAGACTCTAATACACGGTAACAAAGAAGAGTGAAAACAACAAGCTTTGTAAAAGTTAACATATCATTTTTTCCCCTAGAAAAAGATTGTAAAATGGAAAAAGAACATACAGTTTTAAGAATCAATTTTGAAAATAATCCAAGAAGAATTCAAAAATTAAATTACAAAAGTCTTAGTAATAAAATGTTCTAATAGATTCATATTCGAGTCCTGTTGGAAAAACCCAAGATGGAAGACATAGACGTATGCGGAAGTCTCTTTTGTGCTTATCTAGAGTTCATTATAGAAACACAATACGTAACACTCCGATGTCCAAGAATTACGTATAAGCACATCAATTATTTCCAGAGATACGAATTAATCCATTAAAGTCCAAATTAATTCAAGGAAGTTAACTTGGATTAAAAGACTGGTTACAAAAAAAGAAATGTCTTAACGTCATTTTCAAAAGCCCATAACTAAGAATATTTCACTAAAACAAAGATTATATCATATTCTAATACGCAGTTTCAAAAAAAAATTCAAAATTGCGAAATCACGAAGGAGGAAGGAGTCACGTGATCGTTTATATCAAGTGGCACATAACCCTTACAAAAACCAATCATTTTAAAATTAAAAAAGTTGTTTACTTCTAATTCACTAGTCCCATCCCGACCTTGGCAACAACAAATCCTTTAAAATTAAAAAATCCTGTTTACGTGGTTTCACAAACATTTAATCAAAGTTAGGATCTAGGTCAACATTACTTGTTTACCAAAGAATAATTCAGGCCAACCGCATTTATGAAAAAGAAAAATATCATCTCTTGTGAATACATTTACAGTACAGTCTATTCTGAAATTGTCACGGCACCACGAAGCAGTCTCTATACAATCAGTAAAATGTATTCATAATGCTATCGAGGATAATGTATTTAGCACGGCGAAGTTCGCGACCATATCGTCTTGAATAAAACCGCTCGAAGATCGTCACGCAGAAATACAGAACCGAGGCGTTAGCGTCCCGAATTAAGTGATTTATGTATAGGTCGTTAAAAATTGACTATTTGCTAGTGTATATAAATCTGCCATGTAGTGTATTGGCTTGGTTGTGTCACCTGTGATGGTAACTTCGTTTGTGGGCATCTACAGGGAAGGCCCACCATATGTTCGTGTAAATTATGCACTCGCTTGTGATTCAAAGGTTAAGTCATGGAGTATAAAGGCCTTTGACCAATATCATCAAGAAAATCCCAAAGTCCCATATTGTACTACTCCAGACGATAAACTGAGAAGAAACTGTATCCACTCACCATAAGATTAAAGTCAAAGGTATTCGCACTTTATCATAATAGGATAATATGATGAAACTTGAACACCTCACTATCATCAACAGCTGGCGTGTTTAGGAAGGTGCATTATGATCAAACTTCATTAATTTATCGTATGAAATATAACCCTCAATTTCGATCTTGTATCATGACATTTCGAGCCAGTAACTTCAAATTTTTGGATTTTAACTCGTCATTTCTTCTTATAAGCTCCAAATTTCTCGCTGGTTTTTTTTACGGGAAAATTACTACGAACAAATGCTTTCGCTGACACGTTGCATGCTACATTTTAGTTGAATTTTGAAGTTTTGTACACATCTTGTCGTGATATTGATAGCTTGGCGATGGAGCGGATTCTTATAATTAACTGTAAATCCCACTTCTGGTCACTTTGCAACAAATAAGATCTGTATATCTTGAGAAGATTCCAATGTTTTGTTTACCGCAAAGTACATTTTTTTTTTACATAGACCGACAAATGATCAGAATGAAGAAACAGGCAGTGTCTGTAAAAACTCACTTTAAAGAAGATGACATGAAAAACGTAATTTATAATTCATGGTTATGTTTCTAAATGATAGCAATACTTATAAATGTGATAAAATTAGTATTTACTTTTAAATATTTTCTTTAATAAAAGTTAAGTTCTTAGTAAAGATGTGAAAATTTATTCTCTAGGCATAATACGATTTTCAACTTTATCATTAACTAAAAACTTAATATAAAAGTAGGTAATGTATTATCGTAAAGTTGCACCCGGAATGTAAATACGGGTAAATTTCATCTAACGAATTTAGCAATTTCTCCATAGCGAAAACATAGATGCACGAACATAAATATTGAATTGAAAAGTATGATATATCCAAATATGTATGTTTATGCAGAGTAACTCAATGGAAATAAATATTTTGATCTAACCAAACTAAAAAATCAAATACATTTGTCTCACTGTACTTATTTATATGGATAAATATTGCATGATGATATGACAGTGATACTGGGTGATCGGGTACTTTATGGGCAAACTCCTCTCTAAAGATCATAGGACATAAAATAACTTGTTATCCTATATTAAAGATGTACTTTGGATTGAAGTCATTTTGCTTAATTAGCCGCTGCGTAATCGGTCCTCACTGGATTGCTCGGTAAACAGATCACCGTGTCTTGATCGATTTAGAATTCGCAGTATTCTGGACTGACCGAGACAGCAATGGAGGAGAAAACTGAGAAAATTGGCTCCACCAAATTCGATGGTGAAATATCGGAAGAGGAAAAGGGTTCCTCGTTCTATATTTATTACCTTACCTGTTTTGCTTCAATTGGTGGACTGTTAATCGGCTATCACACGTTTATCATCTCTGGCGTCCTTCTGCCCATTTCGGTGAATCAGGAAAACGTCTGGACACAAAGCATTGAGTGTAGCACCATAGGGGCCGCTGCAGTGTTTTTCCTTCTTGCAGGGTACTTGACGGATGTGTTGGGAAGGAAAAAAGTTATAATGTTAGCTAGCTTTATCTTTACTGCTGACGCGATTAACATGGCAGTGGATAATGGCATAGTAGTGCTTCTGGTCGGCCGTGTGGTCGTCGGCATAGGAATCGGTGAGTATCTCAGAAACCTTCACTTTATTATTTTCTTTTGGAATTCTATTAGTGTGAGAACAAAATAATCGAGTTTGCCCTCTAAATAACGGATTCAATTCTTCACCTGATACTGCCATATTTTCTCAACAACTTGCATTGTTCGTTTTTTTCTGCGCTCGCATGCAATAAGGTGCTCTTGTAGGTTGTTACATTTACGATCTGGGGCTTTCTGTCTTGAACCACTTCACACTAAAATCGAAAACATTAACTTTGATAATCTGTTTATATCCTAGGTCTTACAGAAACAAGAAGTGCTTATAAAATCGTGGAGCAGGGAAGGTCAAAAAACCTTAAACTGTACTTACCCGTTTTGAATCGAAACTGATTTCAAATGTTAAATTAATCAGCATCTTTTTGACAACCCACCCATCCAAACTCCAAACAACATACTCGATAAAAAAAGCTTCAGAACATCCATCCTATCACTGAAGAGTGGCGTCTTTCGTAGACCGTTCGAGATCTGTTTGCATGATCGCGGCCATTTTCGTGTCACGTGACATTTGGTCGTTGTGATAATAATATGCCAAGAGCATGGTACTATATAAACTGTATTCGTATACATTTGCTGTAAATATCCTTTATTTTAACAACTGTTTAATTGTAATGGTAAATAAATCAAGAAGAAAATATCTGCAGAAAATGAAAACAACTGTGGTCCCAACGTATATGATCCTGCCTGTGTCTCTGTCTCTCGCTTGTCTCTAAAACTCCAATTCATATATTTATTTATTCTTCGTAATTAAGGTCAGAATTTACTTCTTATAAACATAATCAGAGCCGAATAAAGGCGTTGTGAGTGTGTGGTCATTTATAATATGTAAGCCAATTTAAATCGACAACTACACTCTGAAAGCAGTCTTCAAACTGTCCTTTATATGCTTAAACAACCTATAGCTATATTAGGCTATTAAGTAGCAGTCTGAGTTCGTTCCTTGCTAGTGTCCATTTACAGTGAAGCATATTCTTGTTAAGGGCATCAATTGCCATCCTATGAGATATTTTGTTTTTATTGTTACTTGTGTCACACCGATTAAAAATGTCTGCACCACCAGACCAATTTTTTCCCTTATAATTTACTTGTCTTTCCTTTGTTTTACTCATTTTATAGATGATAATTCACTTTCACTTTTTCGATAATTGTAACATTGTTAAATATTTGCTCTCCTGGTTGTACTACGGAAAAGCTTATGGGATAGTCTTTTGTTCGTCTGTATGTACGTTAGTACAAGTTTGTTATTTCTTCTCCTCCTATATTACTTGGAAGGATGTCATGTAACTTTACAAAGAAATTCATCCCATAGCTTAACTGGTTTTAAATAAAAAAAATAATAGGGAACAAATGGTACCATCTGACATCCAGCATATCTGCCAAATCTATAACCAGTGTGAATACAATAATATATATTGCACCTTAAAATGTTTCATCATAACGTATGTACATGAATCGGTCTGACAAGAATACTTTCACTGGTTTATAAGAACTCGAACGTGACTAATACTTTAAGTTTAATTCAAGCAACGCATACATGAATTCAAAATGTCCTGCATGTCCATTTTATAAACAGTTATCGTAAGTCAGATTATAGTCTGTCTGATAAGATGTCGTTGCGAAAAAGATCGGACCTTTTTTCTTACATTTTATAATAACTTCCACACCAAAGAAACCGTTATTTAAACAATTAAATCATTTAAAATGTAAGAAATTTGGCAAAACTGGGACTCAGCCGTTTGCTGCGTACGCTTATACGCTACACAAGAAATCGGTAAAGAACAGTAAATCTTATCAGCAAGAGACGAGATATCACGGGAGTTTCGTTCAAATCAAACGTGTGGTAAAATTGCTCTTGGCGTACATGTCATGTTTATTGTAACTGAGATAGCTTTGAACAATTTCAACACCATATAGGGTCAAGATGATTTGGGTTGTATGTAACAACTGGTGATATAGCTACCAATGTAAGCCATGAATGCATTAATACTTACTTGTTGTTTCTGGAGCGAATGTACGAGCGCAGGAGACTGCCGGGTACCAGATTTGTGAGTTTTCAAATTGGGACACTTTGGAGACATCTGTCCCTTACCCAACACACAATTATCATTCAAATATTTATTTTATGTCCGTTATCGTATTCGATATGGCCAATTGAAGAGCTACTATTTCTAACTCAACGATCACACAGTTTTACGTAGTATGTCGACCCAAAAGTTGCACTACATTATACAGATAGTA
Organism: Unio pictorum; assembly: GCA_030141615.1. Taxonomy (NCBI): domain Eukaryota; kingdom Metazoa; phylum Mollusca; class Bivalvia; order Unionida; family Unionidae; genus Unio; species Unio pictorum. The sequence goes on from JARLTB010000059.1 coordinate 8,558,382, forward strand.
ATTTTATGTTCTTAGCTCATACGTGAGAAACCATTATTAATATGTAACTCAGATATTTAATTTAGCTTTCTTTAAGTTGAATTATTAAGCATGCATAAATCTCATAATTTTAGTTCAATAATGAAAGATTTTATGATGAACAAGAGAGCGGGCAGATTCTAGAGCAAATCGCGCCATTATACTGGATCACATAGTACAGTGTGGAATATTAGGCATTTTGGTATATTGTTGAATGGACACAAACGACTACAATTCAAACTCATTGCCATCATTCGGAACAGCATTATATTACTCACTATGTCAGTAGTATATATTTAGAATTTTCAGTCATAAGCGGACAAGAGTATATACGTTTAGAAGAGCTCATTTGGAGAAAAATGCTACAGAGATCTTTTACCAAGATTTTAGGAAACATCCCAAGCAGATATTGAACAATAAGACCTTACTGAACATTTGACAAAATTCCTTACATCCTAGGTTGTATTTTTACCCCCACCCCACCCCTTTCATTTCTCTGATTGGGAATTGATTCGGTTAGGGATGGAGTGGGAGGAGGGTATTTATTTCGTTTCAAATATATAATATTATGTGTAGTGAAAATATAGTACGACAAATGCTACACATATTCACCTTCACCTTGTTTCAAATGTGGGTATAGCTGAAGTTAATTTTTGTTGTGATGACTACTCATTTTTCGATATATCTGATTCACTCTGATACAATGATGGGGATCGAAACTGTTCTTTTCTGGTCACAACTCGAAAGCCTTAAGCACTTTCCACCGAGTATATAGGGCAGAGGTTAAAGGTGAACCATTTTTGATATCGGTTTTAACCAAAATGTGTCCTCCTTGCCCTACATTCTATGTATTTACTACAAACTGATAATCCAATATCTTCGTATCCACGCTTAGCATCTGATTTTTGTTGACGTAAGATTGGTGCAAATGGCATTTGTAGATAACAAAGATAAAGTGTATGTCTCGAGCTTAAAGATTTGATCTTATGTAGCTATTACACGAGAGAGAGAGAGAGAGAGAGAGAGAGAGAGAGAGAGAGAGAGAGAGAGAGAGAGAGAGAGAGAGAGAGAGAGAGAGGTGGTGTGCTTGGTAAGTACTAGATATAAAGCTGTATAACGTCACTTTTCTTACGATTATTACTTTAAAAATCATTATACGAAAGGATAATATAGTTCTACGTAAGTGATATTATATGATTGTGCTGAATTTTTGTTTTTTGCCCTATACCTTATATCTATAAATTTTCAAGCACAAGCTTCCTAATTCTTTAGAGTTTTAAAAAATACTGAATTCTATATTTAACTATTTACCACATTACAATCTAATTTCACGCCATAAAATATTTATATACAATTACACAATCATTATACAATAGAGAAATCATGGACTTTACCATCTGATAAATCCATATAAACCCATTTACACGTTTCCATATTTGAACTTAAGACCAGTCATTAGGACAGGGAAAAAAAACGACAACAAATACCATCAAGACTTTTAAAGTAACAAGACAAGAGAGTCAAATCAAATAGCTAAATCGAAGTGTAAATAAAGCTGATGTTATTCAACGAAATCGCCAAGATATTTACTCATGTGGTAAATTTTAGCCAATTATGAGTAAATCGGAATTATTTAAGTGAGTTTACTGTGTATGGCCCTACTTCGACTCTTCGTCATATGTCTTCCTTTCATCAACAATTGCTTCTTACCACTCTTCAGCCCATATTTTGATCCAGTTAAGATAAACATGGAATATGAGCATTCACCAACACGACTTCCTGGTATTTGACTGCTTTTCGTTGAAGAGGTTGAAACTCAAGCAGACGACAAACGTGTGAGGAAGTGACATTTTATGAAAACTGTGGAGCGTAACTTGAATTTGTTATAGCTCTGGTACTTATATGTCTGATCCTTATTAATCAAAGTTGGAATATATGCTTTATGAATCAAGATCTTGGAGCCATACTTCTCTCTTGTAACTGGTGGTACAGTCATACTGAAATTCGAGAAATAGGATGTAGGCCTTGTGATCATTTATTTGCATCTATAGAGATTTTTCCAGAATGAAGAATATCTTGATGGAGGTATGATAATAAGATCTCACAGAGATACAGATATATCTGTGACTCTGGTCGACTCAGTTATTACAATTTGCAAGTCTTAGCCTGAGCAACTCTCTGAGACTTCTGGATTCAGCAGTGAGAAGGTTTTCCTTTAAATCACTTATAATTGTCGTATTATCACAGATGTTGTAGGTTCATTGATGATATTAAACGAGCCCCATGTGTGACGACGCAGATGGACGTGATATATCGCAAATAATAGGCATTTCACATCTTTTTACACATATCTATCCTTTCAAGGTTGCGTACCGGTAGATCGGTACATGAGTTGAAAATCAAAATTTCAGAAATATAGACCAATGTACACCCCTAATTTGTTAGATGACGTCTAATTGGTTTATAACAACCATCTACCTTAAGATCATCACCAGTAACAGTGTTATCCAGATGAGTCTCCCTAAGTGCAGCACGGTCAAAATCATCTAAATTTATAGCAACGTGCTATCCGTTGATGAAGCAATTAAATCAGTACATACGAATTCCTCTATATCTTACTATTTGTAGTGGCATCTACCCAAGTCATTATAGATAAAAGCGTTTGGTGTGTGTGTTTTTTTTTGTAATACTAATAATATATGTATGTATTTGCTTTTGTAAAGCCCAGACATCCGACCCGTGATTCAAAATTGGTGCTATTTTAATATAACATGTTTGGATTAGGTTTAGTGTTGATGTTTAGGAACCGATTTAAGTCTAGTCGCTCAACTATGAAATGCCGTTGCCGCTTGTGTTATTATCGTTTTTTGACACATATGAGCTTTAGAAGAGAATACACAGCTAAAATAATAATAATAATAATAATAATAATAATAATAATAATAATAATAATAATAATAATAGTAGTAGTAGTAGTAATAGTAGTAGTAGTAGTAGTAGTGGTAAGAATGAAATTCCAAAATAATCCTAAATAATCCACGAAATAAATTTTATAAGTCCTAGTAATGAAATGTTCAAATGAATTCAAGTTCGACTCCCTACGAAAGTCAGAGATCGAGGGCGATGAAGTATCCTGTAACCTGTATAGCACTTCTGTCTACAGGTCTTCGTAGAATCACAGGAAATAACACTCCTGTGTTTGAATTTCGAACAAACGTTCAAGAAATGTCATTGTTCAAGACTTATGTATGACCACTCGACTATTTCCAGAGTAAGGAATTACAACTATTTTTCACTAAAAACAAAATAATAAAGTAGTTTACATCAAAATCAAGAATCAAGGCGAGGAACTATGTCAACGTGGATACAACGTTCCTAATTTTAGGTTTTCGAAAACTGAACTGAATATCTGGAGAATATCATCTCCAGTAAAACAAATTACATTACAATATCATGTAATTAAAATAATGATAAAAAACAACAACTAATAAACAAGCAATTACCTTAAATCAAATCTAAATTGAATCAGATATACGTAACACAGCGAATTATATGTTAAATTGTATTCATACAAGGAGGTAAGAATCAAAACTGAAATTATACTCGAATATCATCAACCCTCAAAAATATAACTTAAATTGGGTCAACCACAACTGGAGAGAGAGAGAGAGAGAGAGAGAGAGAGAGAGAGAGAGAGAGAGAGAGAGACTCATCCAAGTAACGTACTTACATGTATATTAAACATTATAACATCTTGAAAAGTTAAGATGGATTGATTACTCATGATTATATTAGTAAATGATATTGTTTAATAAGGCTGTAAAAATAATGAACTTGATTCGATTCAGTCGCTTTATATACATTAATTATTTCCAATAGATTACCTGCAATAATTTGTTCGTGGAAATAAGAAAATATAGAAAATATAAACATTTGAATTTGTGCGATTTTTTAAAACATAAAGTCCTATAGCTGATTTGGGTTGGCGTTGTACAGCACATCAACACACTTTGGTTGCTTAGCTATAGTGTACTGTGCCTTGTCCAGTGGCAAAAAACATCATCTGACTTGGGCTGATCCTATAAACTACCGCAGCTCTTTTCAATAATTAGAGTTTGTGGTTCAATTGCTTAAATGCTTTTGGCCGATGACCAGATTGATATAAAATAATTTTATTTTGATCTATTGCAAAATTTTAATTAATGCGACCAAATGCACTTTAATCTTACTTTTTGTTGACAATGTCTAAGGTTACAAAAGTATAGAAGTCGATGTGATTTTCTAGTTTGGGGAATTATTTATCGTCACTTAGTTAAATATTTAACTTTATCCGGAATAAAATTCAAGTCAAGAGCTGAACAATTTAAAATGATGATGTTTAAGTATTATCTGTGCATAACCAATAATGTTACTTTAAAGTTTAGACTAACTCTCAGTTATGTTGGTACATCTTTACCATCAAATACAACTCCTTTACTCCGCCGAACTCATCACTCTTGTCTGCTACTAGATTTCGTGAAATAAACATGTCTCGACTGGTTTGCTGCTTCAGTTTGGCCTTGTTTTTAAGCACATTTTCTGAAATATGGAAGCAAATGGTCCTTAATACATATTGCCCGGCAACAAGAATATGTGTGTTTGAGTTCCTGACCATAACACGCGATAGGCTAAGATTGGAATGAAAATGAACATATTTATCATAACATAAAGTCATTTAAATATCAATCTACGAAAAGAATCATGATAATAATAAGTAATATTTAAAAAAAAATAATACGTGACCTAAATTCTTTTTCTTGATATGTGGCAAGTGTACAGTCAGATTATGAAGTCCAACATTTCTTGAATGTCCAATTATAAAGGTTTCTTTTAATATCTAGGATTTGCATCCGTGTCGATTCCGATTTACGTAGCCGAGGTGGCTCCGAGAAACATCCGAGGACGGTTGGTGACTTTGAAATATTTGTCCATTACAATAGGTATCCTCGTTTCCAGTATTGTGGGAGGTCTTTTTAGTACTGACAAAGGCAATGGTTGGAGGTAAAGATATGTCATATGTTATACATATTCATAAAATTTCAGCTTGTGTATTAGAAATACAAATAAAAAGATCTAGATGATAATGTCGAGAAAGAAACGAATCGTTACTGGGGAAAAATAGATACGTGTTTTGCAGAAATAATATTTCTCCGATCCAATGTACGTAACGAGCTAGAATAACTTCAGTTTGTTTTAGTTATGTGTAAAAATTCCAGTTTATATTATATTTTCATTTGTTAATGAATGCCTTTGAAACTATCGCTTGCATGCGTTTTAATTCAAATAATATACATGCATTTATTTGTGATAAAATTGTAGCACTAATATAATATAATGTTGCAATGTCGTGATACAATTGTAATAGTGATATTACACAGTGTCGTAATGTCGTGATACAATTATAATACGATTGTTACACAGTGTTACATTTGTAAAATTGACAATATGCAATGATATACACTGGATTCATTTAAACTTGCGGTTGTTTTTTGGCTATAGGGTAAGTGTGATTTTGCATTAATGTCAATTGGCTTCTGAAATGTTTGCCTCCCATGTCTGGGAATTGAACATATGAGACTACAGTCTAATACCTTGGGGCTTGCCATCAAGAACGAACCCTGATTCATAACACTGAGACCCACCATGTAACAACATGTACACGTACAGGGCATGAAAACACAATTTATAAATGCATTAGACATTGACTGTGTGGTACATTTCTAACTCGTATGGACTTGGCTCGTGGGTCAAAACTCTCCCTTGAAATCGCTGCATTGTAACGATAAATACACTGACTGGTCGTGAAAGGCAAACATTCGTGTTTTATTTGTTATATTAATTACACAAAATATGACAGCTTCGAGTTTCTTGTATATTACACTTTACTTTTAATTTTCCCAGATACATGCTTGGTTTGGCAGCAGTTCCCAGCACCATTCAGTTCAATGGGTTCTTTCTCCTGCCAGAGAGCCCCAGATGGCTTGTCAGTAGGAACCGCCAGGAACAAGCAAAGAAAGAACTGTGTAAAATAAAGGGCATGAAGAATTTTGACACGGAGTTAAGTAACATCATATTGTCTGTGGAAGAGGACAGGCAAATACAAGCAGCAAGTGAGTCAGCCCTAACCCATCTCTCTCTACTGTCATGTCATGTCATTGGTTGCACCTGAAGTTCTTCTCTGTGTTATAATGAATAATTGTCGAACGAAGGTTATAAGCATTTTGACAAATTTCCGAATCATAGTTTATGACTTATACATAGAATATAGCATATATTGAATTACATACACAAAACAGCCAGTATTATCAAATCCAGAACTAGGGTTTCCATCAGATATCCTTGATATATCAATATTAAGACTTTGCAGTTTGGCCTGGATATTGTACGTTAAGCTGCAGACTAAATACAACTAGGTCGTTTTTATCGGACATTAATACATGGGATAGAATTTGATTTATCTAACAAGACGGTTGCAAGCTGGTTTCAGCTTAGAAACCTATTTTAGACATTGGACGATTACTCATGGTTGATTTTAGTTATAAGCATCTAACATAATAACAAGGTAGAGAAGGTATACGTAAATACAAGAATAAGATTTATCCAGATGTTTTACATGTATGAACTGTCAAAATAATATCAGGAGCCACAAAGATAACGGCAAAAATTAGAAAATCCCACGTCTTTCTAGTCCGAATTTCCTCTGATCCTTGCCACCTCATGTTTAGGTATTTGGATATTCATATTGGGGTGTAGGGTCAGAGCGCATTCCCTATCAAAAAGTTGGAATTCACCGACACCGTCTGGTGTCGGCATGGGGTAGGCGCTTACTTGCCGGCCCAGCAAACTTAAACGATCTTTCATCGAGATATATCTGATTGAAATCGACAGGAATATGAGGTATTTTCTTTAAAAATATCGTGAACATTGCATTTGATATGTATTTAATATCTGCTGATAGACGAGACGAAAGTACATCTTTGCTAAAGTTGACCTGGACCTGGTCGTTTGTTCTCTTAGTCACGTGACTGCACAAATCTCGCAAACTACATTTCAATGACATGTCTTGTCTATCAGCAGATTAAAGACATAACAAATGCTATATTCACGATTTTCTAGAAAATAAACGATCTTCCTGTTGAGTTTAATCAGGTATATCTCGATGAAATATCGCTTAAGCGGCTAACCCATGCCGACACCAGACGGTGTCGGCGAATTCCAATGTTTTGATAGGGAATGCGCTCTGACCCAACACCCCAACATGAATGTCCAAATATAAAAAAATTGGGGTGGCAAGGATCAGAGGAAACTCGGACTACAGTCTTTCTTGCCATTGAAAACAATCTGCATTACATCTGAAGTCCTTTTTTGAAACAATCACGTTTTCACTTCTTGCAGGGGAAACATTTAGAATACACAACCTAGCAGATAAAAAGAAAAACAAACATAGAGCCAAAAAGTTGTTATCATTAAAAAGGTACAGGAATCACATTTTGACTGCAAATCGGATTGTCTTATTTGATCCTCTAAGTACCAAACGCTCGAGAATTATTATTTTGTTGGGCGATAACCATACTGTTTCGCTAAAAAAACGACGCCTACATACATGCATTTTAATACTAATGTTAACATTTTAATTCTGACATACAAAACGTGATACGGTATGTGATACGGAACCGTTATGAAACCAAACATGGTCTTGGGACTTCTAAACACAAGCTTGTGCCTAAATTTGAAGATATTTGGTGAACATATGATACAAGGAATACGCTGATGAAATGGAATTGAAACAGAGGCAAAATATGCCCACGGGAGAATGCACAATAATTTAAAATAGATGCAAACTCTGAACAAGATATTAATTTTACAAGTAGATATTGTTACTATTGAAAACAATGGTTGTTTTCAATGGTAATAATACGGTTGTATTATGGTTGTACAAGTAGCAATAATACTATTGTATTTATATTTAGTAAACTTATTGCAATCGATTAAAAGGATGAATAATGGCATATTTGTACTCGAAAAATACACTCTTTGCCAATCTTTCACTTGAATAGTTTGTTTAACTTGTATATCTTCACATTTATCTATGTACCTTTCTGCACAGCTAATTAGATTTTGGGTGACTTTAGCAATATAGTGCATTATACGAAAGATATAAGTACCTTGGGATGCCAGTTCGGTTCCAACAAGGATCCATTAATTTTTTTTAAAGATGTATACACATTACACAATCGGAGCGGTCGCGCTTCATACATTACTTCCAAGAGAGTTATCCATCACTATACCCAATCTTATTGTTCAAATAAAAAAATTCCTGTGGGTTATATTGTTCAGGATACAGTAAGAGTTGTCTGAGAAATTAAAGTTAGGAAAATATGGCGATTCAGATTCAATGATATCGTCCGCCAAATATGGCCTATAGTATGCTGAAAAATGGCGTTGAACCCACAATAACAACAATTAATTTAGATAAACTTATAGGGTGTGTTGTTTGTGTTGTCAAACAAATTATTCAGTTGACATAATTCCTGAAAATGGGTTTAAAAGCCAAATTAAAGATCGCAATGAAGATGATGATTTTAATGGACAATACAAACACTTAAACATATTCCACCGGAATTTGGAATCCATATTAAGACAATACTCAGAGAATATGAACCAGAGTTTAGAGAGGAAAATATAATTGCAACGAAACGTTTTGTCAGCATTTTTTAAAATAAAAAAGCAGAGTTTGTGAAAAAAATATCATTAAATGCTGGAGAAATAAATTTAACAAATTAAACTTTTGTTTCAAACAACAATTCTGCCAATTGATATCATGTTTGTGAAAGTGAAATTGCATATGAAGAACGGAATAATAAAGTAAGAGATTATAATCATTGAAGTGGTAAGTATGTGTGCCCATACTAAATGTAATGTATATATCAAATTAAAAAAATACATTCCCTTTTTAAGTTTACAATATCATTCATTTTAAAACTATGATCCAGGAAATGAAATATGATTATTACCAATTATTGGCGATATATCTATACCACTGAGCAAATTCAATGGACCTCGTTATGATACTCCCCACCACATATGCTAACGTCATTTAATCAAAGTGAATAAATGTTACATGCATACAGTGGACTCTAATATTGATATTTAATTCTTTTATGGTATTTCTTTGTAACTGTTGGTAAGGACAATTATCATTGTACAAAACAAAGTCATCATGAAAAGCATTTGCTACAGATAGATATGAATATTAACCGTTAGAATAACTTTTGCTGATTTTATCTGATTGAGGAAAATGTATAAATTTTAAGTTTTAAACGACTGTGTCTGATTTATTAGATGCTTGTATAGTTCCGTGACTTTGGAATGCTGATCTCAGTCTGTTGGAAATATTTAATACGTAACACTAAATCCTTTCTCTGTAATAAAAGTGATAGCTTACTATATCAATTATCAATTCCATTTGTTAAACATTTTTTTCTTACGTTGTTTTACATATTTAGAGTTATTTAAGAGACATAGATTTTATGTGCTTTGTACTTATTTTGTTACATCCGCTATCATAAAAGAGTTTTTTAACTTGAAAGTCTATCTTCGAAATTCCTTCCCACGTTTAACTTTTATTGGTTAGCTCCTCAGTGTTTTGACGATATGTGTTGTCTATTTTATTTCCAATTTCTTTCTTGATATCCTTGTATATGTTTTCGTTAAGTAACAAACTACATCTTATAGCTAAATTCGTTTTAGAATAATGTCTTTCTCACCAGGCGTTATGTAATGTCATAATATGGATTCAAAATTCTCATGTAATATGTTTAGGTGTTTACATTGTCCATTAATGATCACTAACTTCACTGTACAAATTTTTTATTTGGTTTTATAATACTGTCTAAATCTCAATATATTGCAAACTTTTAACGTTTAAGTTATGTTTCTTTCTTCCTAATGGTTACCTATAAAGTCATTTTCAGGAATTATGCCAATGTAATAATTTGCATTATAACACAATCCGTTAAGGTCGTGGAATACTATTGATGGTTGTTGTTGTTGTTGTTGTTGTTGTTGTTGTGGGTTTAACGCCATTGTCAGCACAAAATAGAACATACATGGAGCCAAGATAAAAATACAGGAAAACTGAGGCAAGAAAAATTAACCACGGAAAGTTACCGGCAAGCTTGCAAACATACGCACATTGTTCGAGCAAGAAACTCAAATCCACGCAGATTCATATATGGTAATCGTTATTTACAACTGTTACAGATTATATTAGGCTGAAGTTTCCTTATCTGAGATTGCATTAGCTTTGATAAGATAAATCATTTATCCCACAATAATAGTTTTTAATTTCATAAAAAGTCAAAATGGTTAAGAATAACGGTTAAGTAATTATCGTTTCAAATATTAACCTATATTGACAAATGGTTACCATCATAGTTTGATGGTTGAGCTTTTAAACGATACAGTTGTCAATAAAATGTAAGTGAGAAAATATCCATGGTATATTTTAGGAGTTTTCTATCCACGAGAGACAAGATGTCTTGGAAAATGCAGAAAATTACTTAGAAATTAAGATGCATGACTGGTAGAAAGCATGTATTTGTATAACGGATAAAATGTCATGATTGCTTTAGCAGCAAAGAAACATCTCAAAACGTGATGTTTAATAAATTAAAACTTTACTCTGTTTATTCTAAATTAGTTCTGTCAAATTCTCATTGTTCTTTGCAAATTACGTACCCGATCTGTAGGTTAGATAGCTATTAAATTTATTTGTTGTAAAATGACAGCAGCTTCACATATTTATTACATTCTGAATCATGTAGTTTAAATTTTGAAAGAAACAGAACATTAATAATAATACATATAATATATAATAATATATAATAATACTCTTAATCATAGTAAACGATACATCTGTCTATAAATTTGAAGTAGGAAAATATTCATCGTATAATTTAGAAGGAGTTTTGAGTCCACGATAGACAAGATGAATTTGACCTTGCTAAAAATGTTAAACTAAGACGGAACTGACTGGTAGAGCGTAAGTACTTGTACAACGGAAATAAGTTGATTCTTACATCAGCATGGAACCATCAGAAAAAATTGCGCTGTTTAAATGATTTGTCGTAAAATGGCAGTAGATTGACTGGCATCAGTATTATATTCCAAAAAAATCACATCGTTGAATTTCTGAAAGAAACAAAACATTAAATACTATCTAAACTCCCAATCTTTACTTCAGTTGAGAAACAGTGATGAAACTACTCAAGTTAAATTAGCAATCCGGAATTCCTTTTGTGTTCTACTTTGCAGTATACACAAACAGTAACGATATGCGGCACTTTAATATATAAATACTGACCTAAAAATCCCAACCATGACCATGGGTTAAATGCGCGTACTACGTTAACAGAGACAAACTACTAAACGTAAAGTTCTATCCATGGGTTCTAGTTTCATTCTCAGTTACAGGTCACAGCGACACTTTTACTTCATAACCGACAATTCAAGTACGATCATATAGATTTGGCAAATAATTAACGAAGAACTTGAACTTTGCTGTACTTAAGGATTTTAACGTGAAATCATTATTGTAAGGGAGTTATGAAGACCAAAGAAAATATTATTTAAATAAGAAATTAAGTTATGTTGTCCATACTAATTTAAAGGTAAAATTCCCGAAACAACGTTTAGCACCTTTATCAAATTTACTGCTTTTTATGATTATGTTATGAAAGGTTTGTTATGTAAAGGTGGTGATGAGCTTTTCATAACCTTCTTCTCATTTCTTGCTATGAGAAGGAATTACTCGTAACTTAAGAAACGTCAATATCCATGGTGAGAGACAGAGCGGGAAGAAAGTGTTCAGGCTCTCTTAAAAGAGTGTCGCCACGATAATGGGATACAGCTACATCTGTAATGAAAACTACAAACTCTTGCTAGCTTCTGAGTATGATGAATTTATTTATATAATCAACACACATACATTACTACATTCTAGAAACACATCTATAAACTTTATAATCATAATACATGAAATATATATAAAATTGAACTTTCATTCTAAGCTTTCCAACTTCATTCATTCGTATAATTTTTGTATTTTAGAATATTATACAAATAGTTAATTCTCGATCGATTTTATGATAGCCAAAGCATAAAATGTAATAACTGCAATTAATGCAACAACCAATTTAAAGAAATTTATTTTACTTATTTAAAAATAGAATATTGATTTAGAATATGTTGATAGATATTATTCTTTGTTAATTAAAGACTACCTTATTTTAACATTAAATCTAAACATGAAGTTTTTAGCGAATTCGTCTTTTACAATAAAATTTACCATAAAAATAAATAAATATAAATTCTTTAAAACATTTAAACATTACATTACAATATATTATAAATTAAAGAATTCAATGAACAATGTTGCAAACATATCAGTTTTACCATTTAAATCTCAAACATTAAAAAATTCCTATTCCAAAAGAAGTTTAAGACATTTACAGTTCTTACCTGTGATGAAAAATACAAACTCTTGCTAGCTTCTGAGTATGAGGAATTGGCCTGGGCGATATACGCGTTTATTTATATTTGTGTAGCGCACGACACAAAAAATATGGCCATTCCTCAATAGACCAGGCTAGCAGAGATGCTTGTTCACCATTAGATAAGAACAATTTTGTTTTGCGTCTTTCGAGAGAAAGTTAGTGATTCTTAGTCAAAGGATTGGAAATTCGCCAATGCTTAATCTCGAAATCTGCGTGGCTTGCAGAATTATATATTTCCTACTGAGCAGACTTCAGTTCTTACTGAATCAGCGAAAATAATAGCATGTACTGTATAATGCCTTTAGTAACATCATACACTTATTCCACACAACAATGTACATTCGTATAGCTTACTAGGTTTATGCTTGCAGGGCAACTATTTTCATTCCATTAATATATATAGTTGTGTTTTTGAAATAAATGAAATTAATCTTAATATATTTTAGAAACTTACTTTAATATAAATGAATAAAACATTACTTTAATATAATTTAAAGCAAATTGCATCATCATACTTTTACTAAAATTCTGCCCTAATAATTACGTCATGTGCGTATTTCTGTCGGCCCATCTGGACAAGATATCTGTGACATTAAATCTGTTTTTTGACTGTGATCTAATTGCACATTGTGTATTTGGTCGATATATCTTTGTCTGTACTAGTCGTGCTTAGAACAACATTTATGTATATATTTTAATTACGTTCGCAACAAGTCTTGGGCAGGCGTCACTGATTAGAATAAACTTAATTTTTATAGGAAAAAAATGAAGTGTTGGTAGCCCGGAAAGAAAAATTTTATTCGATGTGGCATACAAATATTTTGTCATTAGAAAACGTTACAAAGGATCATTATTTTGTTAAATAAAAGAAACAATCATAGAGCTCATAAAGGTCGGCCGTTAGCTATGCCTCAAATAATATTAAATTTAAGATGTTAGTATTAAAATTTGAGTTTATGATGAACAAATAATTTATGTACCTGATTCTGATTGTCAATTTCTAAGCTGGTGGTCGATTAGCCATGGTTCGAGTGTTTACAACACAGCCAGTAACACGAGCCTTAATTCTCGGATGTACCCTACAGATGCTTCAACAGCTTTGTGGAATCAAAGCCGTCAGGTAAGAAAACAATTTTGTAGTTATTTAATTTTTAAGATTTCTGATGATTTGAGACCATAACAAAATACAATCAATAATAACTTCAAAACAGCATGTGAGACACTTTTAATACGATATATTTCCTTAATAGTCAATTTAATTTCGGAAAAGATTATGTTACTATTTGAAAGACTAGATAGTACGATGGTTAGTACAGACGTTTTGAGCCACCTTGGTTTTGCTATTTGTTTCTAAGTGGTAGCCCAGAGATAGCCGGTAGATTTCTGTGCATTCTCATGTTCTTTTCGCTTCAGTGACCACGTGACACCACTTTTTTTGAAGTTCAGTGTAAACACTTTAAATGTAAAGCATAACAATTGTAATTTACATTGTACAATTAATATTTTATAAAGTAGAAACATTAAATCAGACTAGTAAACATAAAAGAATTTGAAACACGATTTCATTTACTTCAGTTTTTTTGATACATCTGTTTTAACTCTTTAAAACTGTTGGTTGTTGGGGTGGGTTTAAATCACTTGTTGTATATACAAAATATGCACCAAATCTACAATTGAGCAGATTTGGGTGATGAGCTCATCTATCCAATTGAATTCAGCTAAAATGCGTTTATAAATACGTTGGAGAAGATCGATTGAATTTGTGAAAACAAGTGCCAGGAAATATTAAATGGTGTAAATATATACATAAATATTGAATTTTCGTTATCATCATAACATTATATGAACAGATCGAGTCGTCAAATCTTCAAGGTCAATGTCAAAATAATGCCAACATAATTTATTTTCCGTGTGTGCACGATACTATTCAAATTGTACACGTTTTAGGGAAGAACCATAATTGACACACATATAACCGTTCTGATTTGTGCCATACGCCAAATTCATTTATTTATTGAGAAAGTCCTTGCACGGAATTGAAACGGAACTGCACGTGCGTTAATTTCGACAGCGGTACCAAATCTGTAAATCTGTAGATTATGACGTCAGCACCAAAACCATAGCATGTTTGGATAATATAACTAACTTATTACATATATCATTGTCCCATTTAAAGATCACGATGTCACCATTTCATAGTTCATGTAAGGGTCAAGGGATTATATTTGCTATACTTCCGCCATCTGCCATTTGTATAGCTCATCTGGCAGAATTTGGCTTAAAGTTTGAAATCTCAGAAAAAAAATAGTCCAGCCGCTTATGTTATAGAACTTGATGGAGCAGCAAGTTCCTGTGACTGAAGCATCTTACATGCTTTGCTATCCAGATTTCTTCAGCTTCATTTCCGTGTCTTTCACCCCCAAATTTATGTTGTGTTTTGTTTTTCTTCACCCGTTCGTCGCTTGGTTGTTTTTTTCTTTTTGACAATTGTCGTCAAATATGAAATGACGATAGCAAATAAAATAATGTTCTGTTCTCTCTCCCAGTTACTATAGTGTCAGTATCCTAAGGCCGGCTGGATCTCCTACAGAGATTTACATCTTGTTTTCGTGCGTGCCGTATGCTGTGCACTGCCTGGCTACATTCATCGGTATTGGTCTGGTAGAGAAAATGGGACGCAGGAAACTGACTCTGATTAGTTTGTTAGGTACGTGTTGCTAGGGATAAAAAAAGTCAAGGTAAATCAGAATAACATTTTTAACGTAAAGACGAAACACAAGTAAAGATTCCGATTCTTTCCAAAGCGGAGTAAGAAATAAGCTAACTATTTACATCGTGAATATACAATATTATTACAAATTCAACGAACTTGTGAAAATGACATTTAACGAAAACCAACACCAAGCGTTGGTGACATGGGACAATGTACGCAAATAATTGGAATCTGTATATCTGTATATATGTAAAGCCTTTAGTATATATATATATATATATATATATATATATATATATATATATATATATATATATATATATATATATATATATATATATATATATATATATATATATAATGGATTTTTCATCTAACAAAACATGTTTAATTTTATATTGTCTACTTTTTTAACTTATATATTGGTTTACGATCATTTTTATGAGAATGATATGTGTTTAATTAATCTGTGTGACTGCTGATGTTAAATATGATCTTTAAACTTTATTCCGTGTTATAACTATCATTGATATTATTACGATTCTCAAATGCACACCGTGATTACTTTTACGACTGAAGACATAAGAACATTCATATATCAAAGATATAAAAGGAGACCATAACAAACAAAGAGTTTTAAAAAATGTGAATTTGCTATGAAATATCATTTTACCTTTCACAGCAAAATATAGTTAATAAGAGGCTTTGCAAGAATATATTTTCTTTAAAATGACGTTGCTTTTCAGTTGATTTTTTTTCGTTTTGCTGGGGAAACTTTTATAACACAATGAACGTCATATAGAAGGCACGTGTAATAGGTTAGATTTTTCACATCGGAAGCAAAAGGTTCATAAAACCGTATCTTAGAAGCTGGAACATCACCACAGTCTCGTCCCAAGGCAAAAAGAGTTGCCTAAATTCATCGTATCTTATGGCATGCAGGAAATATCTCATCGGGTCTAATGAACACCGGCATGCTCGCGATTGGTGTGGGTGGGTTGGGCATAGCAAAGCGTCGTCTGTTATCAGAGTGATACGGTCTTGACGGGCAGTGTAAAACAACAGCTGTTTTTCAGAAGCACGTGCAATTTCCAAATTGTATCACTAGTTTTTGGCGTAATCGCCATCAGTAATGGTATATAAGATCTGGTAGATTTGGTCAATATTATCTAAAATTTGTATTTTCAGTGAAAAATAAAATATGAGCTTTCCAACATTTGAACTTGCGAAATCAAATTTTATATTTCATGTAAATTTGACTTAAAATTAAATAATACTTTACAATTTTAATTTAAAATATCATATTGGTACCACCGAATAGATGAAATAATTTTGTTTTAATGATCTCTCTCTCACTCTCTTTCATATATATAGTAGATGGTACTTTAAGGTAATATTCATTTATAAATGGGTTGCTTACATAACAAAACATTTGTCCATGATTGTAACTTGTAAATATAATGTTGATAAACCTTTTCTGCTCAGAAAATTTTGGAAACAGACTTGTTTAATTTAATTAGAATTTTCCATTGGAATTGCTCACATCTAGGTTAAGTGAAAAATTTTATAAATAATGGACTTGGTAAATAAATATACAATTCCAATCTTAGGTCATTTTCTGGAATCCATTTGTTATCATAGTTTACAGTTGTGGTCAGATATAATTCAAGTTGAACTTTTTTTCTCCAATTATCTATTGGAGTTACTAATTTCTCATTAGCTTAGGATTAACGCGTTATTTTGGAACTATTTTGAACCCATTCAAAGACATTATGGTTTGTATCATTGTGGTATATCATCATATATGAGACTATTGCGATTATTTCGGAACATGTTATTAGTGTCTTGAATTTACAGTTTGTGTTGTAGAGGAGTAAACTGCTTGTTGATTATACTTAAATTGTTGGTTTCACTTGTTTGTATTTTTCATTTTGAAAGCTAATATCATAACAATGTAAGTACCTTTTCTGTGTTTACCGTATACTGTTTAATATAAAGTTATCTTCCACCCCACATCTCTCTCCCTCCCTCCCTCCCTCCCTCCCTCCCTCTCTCTCTCTCTCTCTCTCTCTCTCTCTCTCTCTCTCTCTCTCTCTCACACACACACACAGACACACACACGCATGCACTCACGCATGAACCAACGTTACAATTACAAGGTTGTGTAGTTATAATACATTTGAAGATTCGAGCAATCATATATTTCACCTTACTTTCACTCGTCTTATATTTTTAAAGAATTTTGAGTTTCTATCTTGTATGAGAAAATATGCAATTTTGAATGATTTATCTTCTTGTAAGATTCTATAAATGTTTAGCCGTTGCATGTTTTACTATTTATTTTTAATATCTTTGTTTTTTCTTCTTGATTGACCAAACTATTCATGTGGGTGGGGCATATCAAGCGAATATGTTCCTTGTTATTTAAGGAGCCACTGTGACCCAGTTGTTATAATGCCGGGATTACGGTTGGGAGGTGTGTGTTGTTTCTGATTAATATCAGCTTGTGTCAGTTGCCGTGATGTAATTATTACTTACTCTTAAGCACTGAACAGTCTCTCTTGTACTGAAGTACTGTGTAACGCCAATCAATCATCGAGTTTTGTTTCAAGATTTTACCCCCTGTCGAATGAAAACAGTGTAAACCTGGATGCACAGGGAAGAGTCTTCCTTTTTGACATTCACGTCTTGCAAGTGTTACTGCTATTTATATCTCTATTTCAGGTGTAATTATATCTCTAGTTGTGCTTGCCGTTGGCTTTCAACTCTCATCAATCCACGTTCCGTACATCAATACCAACGCCATCGATATCCTAGATAACAATGCTCCCATGCTGTCAATCAATACCACGGGCATCGATATCCTGGATGGCGAAAATGCCAGTGGAGATTGTATCCAACACCAGTAAATAGATCAATATATAATTTTACTATTGCATAAACTCATGAGAAATATTATTGAGTCTTTTCTTAAGATGTTAAATATTTATATGCAAGCAATAAAGTATCAATGTGTGTCCGTCTGTCTCAAGAAGCTTGTTATCAAGACTGCACAAAAAGTAATGAATTTAAACTTGAACTGGGAGATTTGTACCAATATGACTTGATCAGATTTTCAGGCCATTGCAGTGATTTTTCAATATTTTAAACATTTTTGGAACCTTTTGGTTGCTTTCCACTTTTTATACATACATGAACCTTAGCCTGATTAGGCAAAACCACTTGATAATACAAAAAAAATAAATTTTTCGAGCTGATTTGTCTTCTTGTGTAGGTAACCTGATTCGATTTTTCTGGACATTATACACATTTGTTTAAGGTTTGGGATTTAGACTGCTTTTGATTAAAACCTTGTTATTACTATATATATATATATATATATATATATATATATATATATATATATATATATATATATATATATATATATATATATATATATATATATATATATATATACACCTGGGTAGCTTTTCCTGCAAATATAGACATTTTTGTTTAGAATTAGAATTCTTTGTCTGCACTCTGAGAAAAGGTTTTAGAAACAAAAATCCAGTTCTTAATTTCCTTCTTACACTAATATTACTGAGTTTCAGCCTACGGCACGTACAAACAACGATGTAAACTCAACATTTGTTAAATTGTTGGCGCATTTATTTTACATTTGTGCTCGTTGAAAGCCGTTACATAAGTCATCTGAGGTGCTCGCTGCAACATATTTCTGACACATGTCACCTCTGTCCGCGTGATTTCTATTCTCGTTTGTTTGTTCTCAATCAAAGAATGAATTCATTTTTGATTTACTTGATAATTATTGGTCTTATCTGGTATAGAATACGATAAAGAGATGACTTATCTTTTGGTAACTATTGTGAAGGTCACATAACGTAGATAAAAACACTCTTTGCAGTCTAAAGGGTGTTTTGGGAGGAAACCATTGCACATACATCCATGAATATTTAAATCACTTAAATCGTAAATTATTTAGTCCGTATTACCAAAGTTCAAACTTAAGCTCCTG
The DNA here is from genome assembly GCA_030141615.1 of Unio pictorum. Lineage (NCBI taxonomy): Eukaryota > Metazoa > Mollusca > Bivalvia > Unionida > Unionidae > Unio > Unio pictorum. The sequence goes on from JARLTB010000059.1 coordinate 8,577,730, forward strand.
CATATCCTGGGATATATTAATTATATATGATACCGGGAAAAAAATAATTAAATGGAAAAAAGTATGCTTTACACAAAATATATTGCTTTGACTGCAGCTAAGGCAGATAATAATTTTTTCTTATTATTTAAACTATTTTTCACAGCAAATGTCAAGCATGTGTCGGCAATACCAAATGTAGATTTTGCTATGAAGAAGGAAATCCACTAATGACTGGAACATGCTTGAACGTCAATGATAATTTTACAGAGAGGTATGCCGTGTTACCGTCTAGTTGCGATGATACCATTGCTAACAGAAATAGCAGCGACCGAAAGTTCCACTGGGCCGATTCATATTGTCCCTCTGACTACGCGTGGATGGCTGTGTTAGGCCTTGCAATGTTTGTACTCGGATTCGCTCCGGGTAATTATTATTATATTTTTTAAATGTGTGTTTTAATGCTGGCCTTGCATCTCATTAATCATCAAATATGGACAACAACATATTAAATTTGATTGGGATCAGCACACCTTTAAGGTCAACTTCTGTATGGCAATAAGTGCTAAGCCTGGTCTAATGATACAGCACGGTAGCTGTAATGATCGGGAAATCAATCCCATTGCAGCATAATGACCACTCAACTACGACCCCTGACCTCACGATAGTGAAAAGAGATATCAGCACGAATATGGACAGTGCAATGATGAGAATATGGGTCATAATCCGTTGATAACAGCTTGGACCTACTTGATGTTTTAGACTGAATTACTAAAGACAACATCACAAATAATTAGCATTACACTGAGGCATAATATAAGACGAAACTTCTGAGAGATGTTGTCCTGTGCTGCCATATTTGCTGTGTCAGCAGGTTCAGATGTACACACCTTACTTTCTGTCGTCGTTTATATTTAAAGACAACATTGGTTGATACATTACAAGAAAAGGGATATGTTTGGAGGATGGAATTGATACACTTAATTGACACTGACATTGAGGGAGAACATTAATCCCCAATTCGACAAATAAGCCCGAGTGACATGTCCTTTCGGCAAACAAACGCTGTAGTTTTTACCAATGGGAAAATATTCTAAAGGAAAATTTCATCGGAGAATCTTTTGTGGGAATCTCCTGTGGGATGGGATGGGGGACTCTCCTAATTAAGATCTTTTTAGAAAATTTCTTACGAACTATTTACGATACATGTTTGTTCCAAAAGCAGCAAAACGTGTGATGACTGGTTGGACTGGTGTCTGTATGATGTGTCTGGGTGGAACATGATGCAGCAAAAAATTATGTGGCATGATGCCACAGTGCTAGACATCACTATAAACTGCTACAATACAGACATCATAGCTATATATGACTTGAAAATTGTTAAATCTGCGTTAAATATCCAAATCGCACACACTTTTCCCGAAATGTAATGCCATTGTGAATAGATTGTTTAGATAGTGATGACAAGTTCCAGTAGTAAACTTATGAATTACAAACACATGACGTCAAATGGCGGCTTATGAGATGTTCGACTACACTAGTGACATATTGAAAGAAATGATGGATTGTCTCAAAGCAAAAATGCCACTTTTTTGATAATTATATACATGTATGAAACCATACCCTCCAACCCCAAATAAAAATCTTAAAACTAAGTTGCATTTGACACACATGTGACAGTCCGATATAAAATTCAAAACTAAAATTCGAATCATGTCAAGAATTATTCCACTCAAAATCCCACAGCTTTGAAAACTAACTCGAATTGAATTGTCTTAATATCGGTTACATCTTCGTGCCTTAGATTAGAGGTACGAGGATCAGGACGATGGCACCGCCACAATGGAACCCCTCCTGGTTCAGTTTCTCCGAGTCAAGCATATATTTACGTAGCAAAGTACAAAATTATTTTGAATTAAATAGAAAACTAGTTCAAAAAATTGGTCATGCAATCATGTATAGCTTATAGCCTTACCTTACTAGCAAGCTTAGAACTCCGTCTATGTGACCTCTCCTGGTAAAAGCTTTCGAGCTGTTCGTTTGAAATATAATCATCACCTACTGACATAGTCTCTGCTCAATAAAATCAGGTAGGTCAACTACTATTTTGAGTAACAGTTTCATCACATTTGCTAAAAGTATTACATTCAATTGATAACATTAATTAGTACTTTTGTTCAGAAATTTATATTAACGTTCAGTATGAAAAATCAAAATTAGCATACGTTATTGAGAATATTTGGATTATACAAGAATTGCCAAGATCAGGATGCTGGGATATAAAGACAGATTTTAGTCGAATGACCTTCCACCGTAATGACATTGATTGTGTGTATTCCTCGCACTCATGTACTCGGAGGAGTAAGTGATACACAACCAAATGTTTGCACTATTTTTCACATCTTGATATTTGAAATCAGAACACGATAACCCACCCCACCCCATAAAAAGAACGATTTATTCACATATCATTGAAATGAAGATATTTAATCGTATTCTAAGTCGCATGTGAAATTCATGTTTTGTTTTCTTCATAAATAATGCACTGTGCCAAAGTGAATGCTTCAAACCAATGGATCCGCCATGGTAATGTAGTAATTAACTTTACTTTGCCATTTTATAGGTTTAGGACCGATGCCATGTACAATTAATTCCGAGATTTATCCGCTTTCGGCCAGGAGCACCTGTGTATCACTAGCCACAATGACCAACTGGGTTTTCAACTTGATTGTATGTCTGACCTTCCAGACTCTGACAAAACAAATTACCAAGTATGGTGAGTATTCTATAGTGAAGTAAAAACTGGAAGTTTTCAGTGAAGTGGAAATATAGGAATCATTTTCCTGTATTCTAAGTCCAACTCTGCCAAGATAAATTTCCTGCCATATTAAAAACAAACACTACAATCTTTTAATTAACACTTAATGCATACAGTTTATCGAACTAGTAGCAGTGAGGGTGAACAGACCTTTCTGCTGGAACGTCATTTATGAAAATAATAAATCTTCCTACGATAATGATGTAAAAAAAGACCAATAACGCCAAACCGAAGCCAGTAACTGACCGAGAGTTTATAATTCGGTAAGTTCTATTTTGTTACTTTATTTTTGTCGTTAGTGGTTTTGAAAATTTGTATGCGCATTTGTTTACCCATCTGGAAGCATCATTGAGGTAGCACCCTTTCTACTCTAGAAGATGATGACCCGCATTTTCGATCATTTAAGCATGATGTAGGACTAGAAAAGAAACAAGAAGAATATTATGACCCAGAAGATCATACTGGTTTTCCTGGAAGTGCCATTAATATATCTTCTCAAGGTAGTGTTCTTATTTCTTGTCCTAACAACGTCCTTGTCTATGTTGAACGACTAGAAATTCTGACTGGCGGAAAACGGGTGGCATCATGGATATTAATGTTTATTGGTCTCTTACTGATGACATCGTTGATGATTATCACAGTGATTAAAAAAAAACAAATTAACAAATAAGATCGTTATACATTATGCTCAACGTGGACCGATCATGATCAGTGTGATAAATTCGCGATTACCAACTTATAAAGCTATCTACGGTGATGGACTCGGTGATATTGTTCAAGGGTTAGTTAGAAGAATCGCTCCAAACGCAATACCGATTGCAAAGTAACTAGGATTGAAAGCTATTGATGTTGTTTCTTATAAAATTATTGGTGATGTTGGTAATGTTGCCGCAAAAGCATTCTCAGTAATCAAGGATAGACTAGCAAGATTAATACGACTAAAACCGCAATCAGTAAAATTAACTGAAGTGATGCCTGAAAATGTCAGTAAAATAATAAATCAAGCCCCAAATAAAACATTTGCAGAACTGGCTGGTGTAACACTATCAAGAAAAATACAAAATATAACTGCTAGTCTGATAGCAGGAAGTGGTCTTCGTGTTAGACGACAGCAACTATATCAAAATGCAAAAACATATATCTGATACAGCATTTTTTACATGGATGCGTTTGTTCTCAAAGACGAGTCTGTGCGCGATTATCAATATTATTCTTATGATGCACGTGCACCTCACGCACGTGGAAGTCTCGAATTACAGGTTCAGGATACAAGTAGATATTTCTTGCCCGCTGAGGCATTTATTGAGATCAAAGGTAGAATTATGAAAGCAGATAATACCGCATACGGAATTGGTAATTGAACTGGATTTAAGAAATATAATTTTAAATTTGAATCTCTACCTAAAATCTTAACGACTTTTGATCATAAAGATGTTTTGTAGATTAGAAGTTGGCGATTTATGAATTAATCAAGAGGTATTATATAAAGTACCGACACGTGAGGTTTTTTATACGCAATAAAAAGGTACTTAAAATGTCGTCAGAATAAGATTCACAATGCCACCAGTCACGGCAGAACAATTTAGTGTTAAATAATTACCGATGAATACAGCAATAAAAAAATTTGTTGACGCAGAAACATTTAAATGAATTGCAGATTGAACATATTTCTGTAATTACATGCGATATAGATCAGATTCTAAATTATGCACATTCTTGTATTGAATTTGATCGGCTTAAAAGTATTATCTTAATCTTCAGATTGATTATTATATTACCATTAATTTTTCAGATTATCAAACAATTTCTTCAGATTTATCGGATAAACGGTACTTAAAATAATAAGAATGTCACAGAAAATAAAAAAAACCCTGAAAATTGCGCGAAAACAAATAAATATATTATAATTTTTTTTACTGATTCTAGTACCAATTTCAGGTAAAATGGTACTAAAATAATATTTATAAACTAATTTCATAATGTGATGGGGGAAAATGGTACAAGAAAATATAATTATTGACCATATTTCACATAATGATGGGACAATAGGTACTATGCAAAGAAAATCAGTCAGAATTTATAATTTCATGAATCAGACAGTACCAAAATAATGACAACCCTACTGAAAATGAAACAATTACATAATAAATATTATAATATGATTCTGAAATAATACTATTTTCAGTTGTACAAATAATAGTATTATCACAATAAATAATTATTATCTTATATATTTCTTTGAAAAAATGATTTCATAATTTCATTGGGTAAAATAGTACTTAAAATAAATATTGTACTGAAAAATAAATTAATAATAATAATAATAATAATAATAATAATAATAATAATAATAATAATAATAAGAAGAAGAAGAAGAAGAAGAAGAAGAAGAACAACAACAACAACAATAATAATAAAAATAATAATGAAAATAATACTAAGGCAGAATAAAAATAAATCTCAATTCCTTGACAAAGTCAAAGATAAATATTGTAATCTGAACAAATATTACACGTATTATTATTCACTTTCACTTTCAAAATCCACTTTAGTAAGGTTTTCACTACTTTTACATTCACTATCACTAATAACTTTGTCACTGTTTTCACGATCTGATACATTTTTTAAAAATTGTCTTTCGCGTGCATTGATAAACTTTTTTGTTCATCAGTCGTGGGATAATTCTAATCTAATCTAATTTTTTAATCGCTCGTGAAAGTGAGACGAATTTTTCTGCTTCAGTATTCTTTACCCTAAATAGCCAAGGATTGGAACAGAGACTGTTCAATGAGCTTAAGAGATTTATACTCTGATGGTAATGAAATCTATCTTGAAATTTTCTTGTTTGTAATGATCAAAAATCACAAATATTTTTTTTCAGGATTAAGTTTATGACATATTTTTATACCGTCATGTTGTTATTTTTTAATTACAGAAATAACAGGATTAATAGTTTCAAAATTCCTTATATAATAAATATATATGTTTAAATGTAATTTTAATAGAAAAAAATCAGTGTCACGATATAAGCAGATATCATTCCACGGGATACCTTTTGTATTTCGCCTTTCCGTAGGGTACTTTTGTGAGACCTTAGTGATGATATTTACACCTTCTAATTTCGTCTCTGATGAATTTAGAAAAGCAGCTTCACTCCCTCTTGTATAATACAATGGTTAGTGTTAGATCTCGTCGTAATACAGAAATACATGTATTTTAAATTTGACTTTGTCGAGGCAGAAATATTATGAGCGATTATATTTTAAGTGTGTTCTTGAAAATGGAAATACACCCACGCCGTTTTTACTATCATGATCAGTTACCAATCCAACATAAGTAACTTTATTATAATCTCTAAAACGTATATCAGCAAGGTTGGTACGTAGTGCATTGCTAACGCGTTGGATTCTCATACTCAAAGTTCCAATCCCTTGACTGACAAATTGTCGACGCTGACGATATTTCGCGGTTTTTGTAAGTTTGTAAGTGACGCGGCTGGGGATCGAATTTACGACCTCCCGCATCCGAGGCGGATCCTCTAACCACTAGGCCACCGGAGCGAACTAATTCGGTATATATCGCTACCCTTTAATAATAATAATAATAATAATAATAATAATAATAATAATAATAATAATAATAATAATAATAATAATAATAATTCGAGTACTTGTAGTAGGATCCATATAAAAGGATGACTGATAGAAAAAGTTGCGGTCTTCATTCTATACCAAGGAAGCATAAAGTACCTATATTTAGATTAAGCAATCTCACAATCCATGTGTGACAGAACATTGCATATAAAAATCCTCATTCGTAAAACTGGGATTTGCTCAGTTCGGCTTGTAAGAGAACACTAACAAAAATCATAAGATTTCTTAATCGGCTGAGTGGAATATGTGACCAATACAGCACAAATAGAATAGGACAAATACTGAACACGGAATCTGCGAACAGATCTTGTTAAGGTGACTTTGTTGATTTTGTGGATTTAAAGTCATTTTTTGCACATGATAGGTTCTGCGTGGTTGCCAATATATCTGGAAGAAGAAGAAACAGGGAAAACCTTGTAAGAACCACCGACGCATGGGAAACTACTGACAAATTTACAAACACACGTTGGCCAAGCCAAGACTCCAATGTATACGGACAGAGGTGAGACGTGTGAGTGATCTGCAAAGACGAGCACCTTGGAACACCCGGACATTCGGAGGGGAGGGGGCTTTAGAAGAATTTTGATATATTATTAAAATCCGTGGGTTATTTAAAATATATGAAATTTGCAATAACTACACCTATTGGATTACATAAGATTTTCACCGTTTAATTTTTGTAAGTTAGGGCCGAACAGTCTGAGGCCGAAATGACACGGTCAGCGTGTCGTCCAAGGAAAGGCTCAATAGAAAACGAAATGCAAGGTCTTTGCCTTCATTTTGGAAACTTTATAATGTTACTGAAAGTTGAAAATATTTCTTGCAGGGATTATGTAAGAATACCACCGCTCCGGTGGCCTAATAGTTAGACCGTCCACCGTGGAAGTGGGAGGTCACGGACTCGATCACCGACCGAGCAATACAAAAGACTTACAAAAATGGTACAAGCAGCTGCCTCTCTTGGCGCTCAGCATTAAGATGTAAATCTTAGGACTGGTGGGCCTAGAGTCAGGATAATGCGACTGGGTGTGACATCATGCAACATGTCTGAGGCAAAATGCCTAAGTGTAAAACATCACTATAAACTGCCTCAATGCAGACATCGTTGCGATATGACTGAAAAATTGTTAAAGCTACTTTAAAAATCCTAATCTTTCTCTCTCTCTCTCTCTCTCTCTCTCTCTCTCTCTCTCTCACACACACACACACACACACACACACACACACACACGTAATAATACCAGTCACATGGGTTTTGTCCAGCATCATCGTTCATCTAAACCCCTTACTGTATTGGAAAGAAACTCTTGCTCTCGGGATTCGGCCTACGCTGATACTGAAAATAACAGCAAAAATCAAATAGGCGTGGTCCACTTATTGTATTGTTTATTACTCCAAATAATTAACAATGACACAAGATTATAGCAAGGTACTCTAATCTCTCTCTTGTTCTTTTATTTTATGTACCTCAATTTCCTTTTACAATTGCGTTAAAGAATGAGAAGAACTTAAAGGGAATATTACATATTGAAACACTGATACAACATTAATTCCAGATGTCTTTCACTTTTCTACTGGAATTCATTTAAAATTTTGGAAAATTCTGTCATATATATATATATATATATATATATATATATATATATATATATATATATATATATATATATATATATATATATATATATATATATATATATATATATATTTCTGGTCTCAAATCATGTCAAAAGTAAACCTGTATGGATAGGCAGTAGAAAGTTCAGTACTGACATATTTCATCAAAGGCTTAAAATTCACTGGGTAACATAATATACATTACTTGGAATTAAACTCTAGCCTAGAGAGTTATAATGAGATGAAACTTTTTCTTTCCAAAATGAACCGACTCCATTAATACACAAACTGGCCCAGTTGGAAACGAAATATTAACCCTTATTAAAAAAGCAATACAAATAGAGCATACTTTCGTGAAGAGACGTAGCTATAGGAATATCAGTAACATAAACCTATTTAAGTTGTTGGTAATTGTTTATAGCAAAGATATAATCATTTATTTGACCATGAGAAGCATAGAGGTCAGGGAGAGAAATTTCATCGTCAGCTATATCTAGGACCTAATTAATTTTCAGCATCGCGTTTAGTCTCTGTAAAATAAGCATTTAACTTATGTTGACTTACTTCATTCATATATATATATATATATATATATATATATATATATATATATATATATATATATATATATATATATATATATATATATATATATATATATATATATATATATATGCATATGCGTACCAGTTGAACATAAATTTAGGCCATTTATTTACTGGTTTAAAACAGTAAGCCACAACAGCACGATAGCACTGCAGCCAGCGTCCAAGATATGCGGGTCCGATGCGTGTAGATGTATCATTAAAATTTCGGTCTCAGTGCTTTTTACATTATTTAATATCTACTGTCCTTTTTGTTTGTTACTCTTTAACCGAACATATATTGACGGAGTAGATACAGTCATAGAATTGACGGTTCATCTGTCGTTTGTTTTTAATATTAAAGGTCGGAAATCACTCGCTATTGCTAGATGGCATTGCAGTTAATGCCAACCGCCATCGATTTTGAGGCATGTAGTCAAGTTGGGGTTACGTCATAAAAAAAACATAGACTTTTCCCCGCAATATTATTATTATTATTATTATTATTATTATTATTATTATTATTATTATTATTATTATTATTATTATTATAGGTACAATCTGGCTTTTCTGTGGGATCAGCTTACGTGGATTCATCTGGCTCTTCTTCGTGCTTCCGGAGACTAAGAACAAATGGCTGGAGGATGTGGAGGAACTCTTTATGTCTGAAGAATACAAAAAGTCGCATAAGCGGGACACGTTTCTCGATGGAACTAAAAGCACAACTATGCAGGCTCATTCTACTAACGAAGTTATCAGCGACTCATTTAAGCAGGATCATCAATACAGTGTTATGTCAAACCTAGCTATTACAAAGGTTTAATGCATGTTGAAACTTTAATGTTTAATACCACTTAGCAACGAACACACACACACACACACACACACACACACACACATAGTTACTTTTGAAGAATATCTACTTGATTGAAACGGTAGTACATGTACGGTAATAATTGTTAGATTTCATTAATAATTTTCAAGTTCTAGTTTTCGGAAGTATATACAATATTTGGATAGTATTTTACATAAAATTTTCAACAGATTGGTTTTAGTCTATTCCATTTTCAAAAAAAAACTTTTTATTCCCATTTAACAGTTTTATATCTATCAGCTTACATTTTTAAGCCAAATAGGGCTTGGTATATTTTAGCGTTTTAATCGTTTTAGAGTACTTCGTAAAGAACGAGTTTCTGAAAACTTCATGCATAAATATTAATATAAAATAATTAATTTCTGGGTTTTTTTTTGTTAATCAGTATCATTTATCATTCATTATTAACTGTTTCAGTGCAAAACATATTTGATCAGTTATATTTAATTTGGCAAAGTCTGGTATTATCGATTGTAGACATGAAGACCTCATACAAGCATAAACGGCACATTATTATATAAGTATCATCGCATATTCTTTTATACAGTTTTACACTGTGTGAATTATTTCATTTTCGTCTCGCTCTTGTACGTGAAAATGCGAGCCATTGCAAGCAAGATGTCATTCGTCCTTGTTGTTTACAGATGTATCAGCTCGAAGACTGTCTGATAAGCATTTTTAGAGTACCATAGCTCAGGAAAAAGGCGACACCCTTCTTGTATTCTATCGCACTTGGAATAGTATAAATCAACTGTATTGTACGTGTAAATATTCTTGGAAAGATCACGTCAGTGAATTAATGAGAGATTACAAAATAATTGATGTATAGTTAATTAGATAACATACAGTTCTTGCACAAATTTCATTCTTGTGAATTGTCATTGGGATGATGGCATTAGTGATTTATGTGTACAAATTTTCAAATGTTCTATAATTACAATGTAATGTTAAACTATTAAGAAACCATTGTCATTGTATATTAAAACAAACATTTTAATTCCAAATCTGGATTCTATTCGTATACTGACGATATAGGGTATTACAGACTGTAAACAATGTAATAGCAGAGTTTTACATCAGGAAACTTCAAATTAGTTTTACTGCTTAGTTTGATACATAAATGTTCTAAAAAGAAGTACATTAGGAGAATTTACAATTTTATATTGCAGAGTAACTTTTTAAAATACGTTTTATACAAATAATAAATAAAATTATGAAATTTGAATTCAATTTAAATTCCATTGTTATGATTTACGCTGTTCATACATAATTTTAAATTTAAACCTTATGAGACATTTTGTACTGAATACACATCAGAAGGAAAAATAAGTATCTCCGATAAATAAAATTGATCAAAAGACTTGCAGGCAAAATGCTTTATAGTGGATTCATCCCAAGCAGTTTTTGAGCGTGTGTTTCTGAGACACTCAGTGATTGAAGAGATGGTATCCAAACGTTGTAACATACGTTCTACTTCGTTATTACGAATGTATATTGCCTTAAATAGAAAATTTTGTAAATTATGGAAACCGGCATTAAGTGTTTTCAGACATGAGATTACAATGACAGATCGTCACAGTTATTTATGTCAAGTGTACATTCATTCGAGAATTTAGAGACTAGCGGATGGGTTTATCAAACAATTTTATTTATACATCCTAACAAATAAATAACTTTAGAAATTACCCAAAATTTTCATAAATGTAAGGACAGTGCTAACATCAGAGACTATATTATATTTAGTTCATAAGGTGTGTCTAGGAGACACAATAACTGTGGAAGTAAAGACAGTTTTTCCGCTTTCAAATCTGCTAATGACAACCGTCACATGTTTACCTCACCGTCCGTATCCAGCCTACTGGTGGGCAGCCTTCTCCAACATTTTCTGTCATGACAATTGGGTGATCCAAACCATTGAATAAGGGCTTCGGAATTCGTTTATCGAATCCCTTCCCTTTCCCTTTCTTCTTAAGCAAATAGCGTCAGATGACAGATGGTCTTTTGTAACAGGAGATATGGTCACTTAACGCCAAAGGGGCAATGGACATTGTGCGCAAACCACGGTCTCCAGGGTTGTATTCAAGGATTTTTCTCATTGAGAAGGCGAACGGGACGATGATATCGGTCAGCGATCCGAATCATGCCAATTCATTCTACCATCAAACTTAAAAGACCGCGAGGTCAATCCGCCTCTGCATCGGGAAAGACGAGTATGTTGTCAATCTCGATCTGAACGACACCTATTTTCACCTCCCAATCTCCTAGGGTCACATAAATTCCTTCGGTTTGCTTACCGGGTTAAAAGTTTATCAGTTCCAAGTCCTAATCTTTGGCCTCAGATATCCATCCTTATACCAAGATTACGGATTGCGTCGTCACCCTGTTCCGGTCGACTTTATCTTCTACGACTTTATATTTACAGACATATTTCTAAAACGTATAGTAAAATCAATTCAATTCTAAGGCAGGAGCAATCTCATTTCACTTTAGCATAACCTAGGATTTTCTTTGATCAAATCAGATAATCATCTATCGCAGAGTTGTCCACCCAGCTAATGGTAAAAAGATTCAATTCAGTCTGGAAAGATACTCGGACACAGGATCAGGCTCGGACCTGCTGTGGTAATGTGTGGCGATCATGGTCAACCATCGCCTTTTTTGGATTATCTCTGAACGAAGGGCTGAAAAAGCATATGGATTAATATGAGGAAATAATTGATGACCATTAGGCGCTTGGTCCAGAATTAAGATAATTTTAAGAATCAGTCAGACTACAACCGAATAAAATTCAGTGTGAAATAATGCGTGAAATAATTTCAGAAACTCCAGTGACAATTCATTCATCAGAATCATTAACTATGTCTGATATAATTGCTTGAATTGTTGATAATATCAGCGAATATTCAAATGTAGTTTATCGCGCAGTGTCTTGAGTCAGAAGGATATCTCAGCTGCGAAGAATTATCGTAGATTTTACAGAAAATAATAATCAAACTCCTGGCAATGGTGACGATGTAGTAAGAAAACAGTTATAAACATTGTGACAAAACCTATAAGCGTGATTTTAATTTTGACGCTAAATTTATTATGGCATTAAAACAACGACATAATAATCATTTCTGCAAGTTGCTTCCATAGTCAGCGATGGTCTGGGAGTTTATATGGACATTTTACCGGTGACACGAGTTTCACAGTCATCATATTGGAATTTCTTACCCACCTCAGTCGTGTACCACTTCCAATCGATCGTGTAAACGGGACTGTAGTGCGTTTCTAACATGATTCAGAATAATTCAGTGGTAAAGCATTTTGAGGAAAAAGTCTCAGTGAATGTTTTATCACCCAGAATGGCAACCATCCCTATAACAACAATATTTGATGGGATGAGAATCCTAGAATTAGATAAGACAAATCTAAAAACCATCAAGGGGTCATAAGATGCAGAGAGAAGGATGCATATGTATTCCATCACATTTTTCATCTTGCAACTCATGATCAAAATAAAATATCATCCAATATATGAGAGAAAGTTCATATCTTCGTGGTATTTTTTTATATAACCTTAATGCCCCAGTGTTGCTGCATTTATTGTCAAAGAAAAAACATTAATAAATGAACCAGTTTAGTATAAACCATGAAGATACATACCATACCCCTTCAGGGCTTAAATATTCACAATAGTTATAACTTATATCAATATAACTCGCTTTGGTTAAATCCCAAGAATAACTATTTTGCATCCTGTCTGAATTTCTTTTGATCTTTAGAAACAAGTTAGGGATGCCCTTATATTAAGTGTTTGCTATATGATCATAATTCTGTTTAATTTCAAATTTGTATATTTTTTTATCTAGGGGTTGTTTAAACCGGAACACGTTTATTCACTGCTCTTTCTGTTGGCTTTCCAAGTCTGTCGACATACATGGGCTGGCTTATCGGATCTTTTCCTCCTTTCACGCGACCAGAAACCCTCAACATGACCATTTTTCACCAGTCATTATTTGGTGCCATTGCACCTCTTGTACACTCCTTCCGATTGCTTGATAGGGTTGAGTGCGTGTTTGATTTATTCCAACTCACCCAGGTCCTACATTCATGTTGATAGTCCCTCAATAGGGGCGCGACATGACGACCAAATTAAATAGCACGCTATGCGTGCATAAACTCCCGTGGGGATGTGGCACCATTCCATATCCCACGGGAAAAATTAAAAACCTTTCTTTTGAAAGATAAAAGAGTGAATAATGACCCTTCGAGGCCGGTTCACTTTAATTTAACATTCATTAATTCTTTATGTTGGGATTTACTTGTTTGTACCTTTGGTCTTTTTCATGTATGTTGTTTAAACTGGGTCACTGTTTCGTTCACTGTTTGTATTTGCTCTTTCTGTTGGGATTTACTTTGTTGTACCTACTATTGCTGGTTAGATGTCCTGTTGTTTTGGGTGATGCGTATCCTTTTTTGGTGGGTGGTGGTGGTTCTTATTCATTAGTAAATCCATCATCCGTTGTTGTTGTTGTTTGTTTTGTTTTTTGCTGTAACAATATTCCCTGGCCTTGTTGTTGTACTCTTCCTCCTTGACCCTCATGTCCCGTTTCTTCACACCTATTGCATTTTCTGTCATAAATGCATCCCTTATATCAAGTTTTTGCAAGGAATCCATGCATAATGTTCTCCCTCCCCCAAAAAAACAAACTGGAAAAAGCATTTTAGTATTTTTGATGCAATTTCCCTATTGCTGGTAATCTGAACTAGATTACAGTGAGGCATTTAATATTTGTGAAACCGAAAATTATTATAATTTAATTCCACACAGCGTTGCAAGTTTTATCCTCTCTGTAAATCAATCAAGTTTCGGGTCAACATCATATGTAGCTAAAAGTACATAATACATTTAAAATACTACATGTGAAACAAATTAGGTACTTTTAGTTACATTTAATGATGTTGAACCGAAACTTGATTGATTTACAGAGAAATTTAATGATCCTGACTGAAAAGGTTACTGAGTTATAGATAGGAAAAAATTTGTGATGCTGTGTGGAACAAAGTGATAAACACATTCCGAGGTATTTATCTGACCTCGTTTTATACTGAGCATCGACTTATATATGGCTGAAGGATGGAAAATTTGCCAAATTTGCTCATTTGACTCATACTCCACATAGGCTAATAGGATGGCAAATACGGTAAATACAATTAACATATTCTATTATATAATTACGGCAATTAAATCGGCAATGAATATATAAAATGTAAATTCTTCACACTTCCAGAACTCCATTATTGAGCAAGCAAGACTACATACAAAGTAACAGATTTGTTACGAGTCTATGTTCTTTAAAAAGTAACAGAAAATAGTGAAGACAACAAGCTTTGTAAAATATAACAAATAATTTATTTTCCTAGAATACAAAAGGAAAAAATGAGAAAAAGAACCTACGGTATTGCGAATTAAATTAAAAAATTATCCAACAATTAAAGACACAAGTAGTAATAGAGAGTCCTGAAAAACTCAGTTCAAGTCCCAAACAGATCCAAAATGGAAGGCGATGACGTGTCTGTTATAGTCTACTAAGTACTGATGTGTCAGCAGTATCTTGTTGAATCACAGAAACAATATTCAAGTTTAAAATCAGTATAAATTCAAGCGAATGTCTTTATTCAAAATATTGTAAGAGCACTTTTGTATTTCCAAAGAAAATAATTACTTGAATTCAATAATTTGAAGAAAATAAAATTCATCACAAACTGATCACAATATAATACATCTTAAAGTACTAGATGTTTAAGCACGACTGGTAAAATCATCCGTGTCACAAGATAGTATAGTTTATCTGCTTGACATCAGGTCACAATTAACATTTTCTAAACAAACAACCATTACCTAATGGAAAATAACGTTCTATTATGATCTAATGAGTCTTGTTTATTTACAATACAATAGCTTACAAATTTCACTTGGGAATCTCTAAAAACCGTGCCCCTGATCAACATATTTACTCCTGCTTTGTTTAGCTGAATAAAAATCCTGATAATAAGCTCATACACATAGAGAATAATATAGCTATTGTTAGTTGTTTGTAGAAATGAAATAACAAAATTTTAAAAGTCAATCAGGTGAAGCAGAAATAAATTCATTTGTGGACAGGGTCAAGTCCAGCAAATAATGTTACATTACAATAACATCTTACAGCACATCGTTTTGCAATTTCTATAAAGTCGAGAAATTACATCAGAAGTCGTTGTAGAAATGCAAAACGATTTGATGAGATTAGCGATTTGCATAATGCTGAATGTACAACATAAGCTACGACAAAAATATTGTCTGACTGTAACTTTATCTCATTTCGTCGCACTTGAGATATTTAATACAAAATCAATTTGACACTTTGTTCAGAGGATGCATGAATGCAACACACGTTATTTTGGATATAGACGAATCTCTAGGAGAAAAGGAGAAGAAATTAAATACATCGGTATGTGTACGTTGTATCCTTGGGTGTGCAAATATGCTTGATTCTTATCGGTCAGCCAAAAATACTGACATAAAACATCGGCGTGGAACACATTCATCAGTACGAAGGACTGAATAAATGCAAAGTTTTTACATAGTGGCCTAGCGGTTAGAGCGTCCGCCACGGAAACGGGAGGTCGTAGTTTCGATCCATGGCCGAGTCATATCAAAGACTTACAAAAAATGGTACTAAGACCTGCCTCGCTTGGCACTTAGCATTAAGAGGTTAGTGTTAGGACTGGTCGCCCTGGTGTCAGGATAATGTGACTGGGTGGGACATCATGCTACATCTCTGCGGCATGATGTCCCAGTGCTAGACATCACTATAAAATGCCTCATTGCATACATCGTAGCGATATGACTGAACAATTGTTAAAGCTACGTTAAACATCCTAATCACACGCACACACATCCTCCTACCCACCTCTACTATTATGTTTTAACAAATCACCGCCAAGGAAAACTGATATTTCATTTTTATCTTATGTGTGGTGAAGTATGTGATCAAACCAAACTTGTTACGCAAGGAAGAAGAATGCTCTTGGACAGAAACGTGAGTGAGTGTAGAATTGTTTTATGCACAAAACAGTCCATAAGAACGACCACTCAAGTCCATGGATTTTTTCTGGCTATATAAACAAATATCTCAAACTGAAACACAACGTTCGTGGTTATTCTTTTCGTATGAGACTTCAGAAGAAGAAAGACATAAAAAGAACTTTATCGATCTTTAGATGGCGCTACATTCTGGCACATGTTGAAAAGAAAACAGGGAAACGATGGTTTGCTAAAGTCATGTTACATTATTTGTGGAGAACATTATCACCACGTTCGATATTTACCAAGACGTAATAATTGATGGATCCAAGTATATATGTGTTGATCATCCGTGATAATTTGCTCGTTGTTACTTACGAGCACTTGGACACAGTTTGCACTTTCCTCTCAGACTCATTTGGAAATATCATTTATGCATGCATGATAGCCAATACCCGGAAAAAATTGTGTGTCGACTATGAAGCTTTAGTAGATGTGTCCTCTACGTTGACACTGCCATTTGTAGCCACCACCCTAAAAATCCATTGGGCCGCTTAGGTGAATTGACGGAGGAGCACACAGAGAACATAATTGCCAGTTGTGATAGTGACTGCACTAGTAAAATTACTGGTTTGGCGCTAAATAGCCTAAAAGTGCTGGTGCGCCATTAAAATTCAATCAGTAAATCAATCAATCAATTAATTACGGATAACAATACAGAGACGGACAGGGAAAACATCATAACACATATAGCGGCACTCTACTATCGATCCAGCCAAGTAGTAAACTTTGGCGTCTTGAAAGAAGCGTTACAGTCTTGGCAAGATAAAACCTTTCGCTTTAAAACATTAGATCTAGATAAAATTAGTGACAATTAGTTGTGTACTCTAGTGTGAAGAAGATAATTTTTGAACTTGATCCACGCTTTATACATAAGAGGAACAGTGCAAAACCAGATGGTTACGCCATAAAATTTTCGACTGGAAAGAAGAAAGTGACTAGAAAACTCTTTTATCGGACGCTTGACTATAAGACGTTCCTGACTATGACAAAGACATTCTGTGTCACTCATGCAAAAAATTAAGTTAAATTAGAACCAGTGCAAGAAATGGTGAAATCTGAAATAACGTAATGGAAATATTTTACACATTAACATATTTTCAAGTAAATTGACGCGTTACCACATCTCATTGAAATTTACAATCAGTCGTATATCGTAGCATCTGATGTGTACCAGAAGATGTAACCCATGAAAACATAATTTGTTTGGGGACATCGCCTACAACCCCAAAGAAATTAATATTAAAGACGAGACTGAGATCGTATTGGAAAAACTAATCGCACATTTGACAATGGTTATTTACCGATAATCGAATTGTTTTATCGATGGATTAGTACGCAGACGTGATCCTCATGTTTATAAATTGGAAGACATTGATAGCGTAGTGTTAAATGGAACTTTTTACTTGCCTTAGTTACAACTATATGCCAAGAAAGAAAGGCGACGTGTACGATATCGAAAGCAATCTCGATCGAAGAACACAACAGTGGGCAAACGTCGATTTGAAGAAATGAACTTGCGTTGGAAGAATATCCACATAGTTTTTATTATTCTATTGCCGCTTCACAAATCAACTATCAAAAGAAGAAATTATAATACAGCTGCTGCCTATTCTTCTCAAAGTTAATTTCTCCAAGAAATACAAAAAATAACAGCATCAGTGTGTTGTGTGGCAATCGTTTTCTTTAAAAATAAGTTTTGTTGTTGCTTAAACTTGGTGGTTTATTGGATCATCGGAGCCGCGATTACCAATTTTTGACAAGTAAAGTAAATTTGGACAGTTTTAGTCATCAGTTGTATTGGCTGTCTTTTTGAGAGTCTTCATTGAAATATACTACCGACAGTAACAACTATGGAACTGTGAATAACAATTTGATTTACACTTACAGAGTGACGGTTTTATGAACGTATTTTACACACAATACTTTATTTTAATTCACAGCCATACAGTTGCATCACGAAACACACTGGGTGATCGCTTTTGATAGATTTTTTTTTGTTTAAAGGTTTAACGCCATTTTTCAGCCCAAGATAGTCTATACATGGCGGCCAGTGTTAATGGTGGATGAAGAACCCAGGAAAACCCAGGAAAGAACTACCGACCGACGAGAAGCTACCGACAAGTCTTCTCACATACTCACATTGGCAGACAGAGGTGATATGGCAGTGATCCATAACGGTGAGATCTTTTGAATACTCGGCCACTCGTGTCCCCGCTTTTGGTAGAATCATTCATTCTACATATTTCTTCAATGTTAATGGTGCAAACACGTTCATTGTCGAGATCGTAAACGAACAAGTTCCATAACTGTTGGATAACATTTTTACTCTCATTTACTAACATCAGTCAGTCATCAGTTCAATGCCAGTTTACCACCTATACCATGAGAATTCCTGTAGGATTTTTTTTATTGCTCAACATTTATGTCCGTGTTTTTAACACTCTGATCAGCAAAGCACTAGAGAAAGTTCACTGATACTAGTTATCGAGTACCATAACATTGCTCACCGTCTTAAAATGCATTTTTTTTCAAACGGCAGAAAAATGTCGGTTACTTTTTGTCCAAGTTTGTTTTCTATTCTGGGTGGACACATTGCTCTTATCTTATGAAAGGCGTTTATAACAACAATTGGTTCTTTAAGCATTTTCCTTACAAAGTGGAATTGAACAATGGACTGAAAATATTGTTGTTTTATCGATATCGTCGAGTTGAACGTGGTGGAAACACAGTCGCTCCGTTAATCAGAATCATTCATGTCAAAGTAGATTCTACCATCGATGATTACGGGGAAGGTTTTAACACTACCAAGTTCACAGTGAATTTCTACATCCTCAAGATCTTATCGATAAAAAGTATTGTAATAGTGTAATTATTAGTAATAAAAGGGTCTATTGGACACAATATTCTATTCACAAAAGGAGAAGTCACTGTAAAACTTTTGAAAACAATTTTCCAGGTGTATCCTGTGTACCAAGGAGTCGCTCGACAAAGTGGGTATATTTTAGGAGATATGTTAAAATCAGCTTTTCGTCCAGTATCACACACGATGATAAAGATGCGAGGATCTGGATGGGTTTAATTTCAAGATGTGTCGTTTTTGACCACTTCGGCCCTTGTCGAATTTTAAATCAAATGACATACTGATAGCAGTTACTTGTACATGATAATCAAAGTTCTTGCAGTGGACAACACCAATAGAAGGGAGGATGCCAGAACAAATTAGTTCCCGTCAACAATTTCATATATTCATTGTTCAGAGTATAACATTTGTACTTGAATAAGAAAAAAAAATCAGAAATCTCATGGAATCTTACCTTACCGAGCATACCCAGAAAATCTCTTGACGTACGGAAATGAAGCTAAGAGCACACATATGATGCCTCCGTAGTCAGGCAATCTGGCACGTCGGATGTCTTCAAAGATACTGAGTTGACAGAAGCTGATGATCCTCACAAAGTTTGATTTAACGACCGTGGAATGAAAATTAAACAAGTAAGCAGTTTAGAACTGATCAATAGTTTGCACTTGGACGTTGTGTATCAGACCCTGTGAACCAAACTTTGCACCGAAAAACTTCAGATCTTTCTTGAGAATGTTGGAAGCCATATGACAGTTAGTCACCAAAAGCAGCCACGGTATTTCGTACGACAACTATGCTGAAAATGTGATTTGCTCATTCCAGACTAAGGAAGTGTGTGTGGTGTATCGGGGATTGTTATGCCGTCACTAGGGTAGGTGTGTTATTATGGTTGGGGTAGGGTGCTCCCAATATCTTATTTAAATTACTATAGAAGTCCCACACAGGTTTGATTTTGTAGGAAGTGAAATTAGTAATAGAGAGGGGTAAAGCTACAAGCCCCCAATCAGCAATGCTGACAGTTAAATTATTGAGTACACAATAAAGTGAAATTCAAATGAATAACAATTTAATACAATTCAATAGTAAAATAGTAATAATTCCCCACTCACTTTTCTTCCTCTCTACCGAGTGAAATCCTATTGATTTATTTGATCTACAGTGTTTGATAGATTTTCCATCTGTCCTTGTTTACTACTCATCTTTATCTCTCTTATCCCGAAAAAGTCCGTCTTTTTTTCTGACTTCGCTCCTAATTTACTCTCCTACTTTACTGCTCCTTTTCCAAATTCTCCTCTTCGACTCCCTTTCCGACTACCCTTCGATTCACAATCGAGTTCTCCACTAGTCTTTATTCCGTCTCACTTCGAGAGACTCTTGATTAAACAATACAGGAAGTCTGTCCCCTTAAAACTTTCTTTACGATTCTTTGTCTTTCTTAGAATTTCCGAAGTTTCTCCGTCAAATTACAAGTGACATCCCCGTAGTATTGCTTTATAACGTTCCAGCACGATGTTTGGGCAATTACTAAATTTCTGTGAACGTGATGAGATTTACGACGCCTATAAGGGTCCTTTGTTCTTGAATAAGGCTTTCAACGTAAACCTGCGACTTTTCACACCCAACAAGGCTGCGTTCTCGTACCTTTAGGAAGAGGACCAACTACAGCCGCGGAGTCTAACATATATGCATGCCTTTAACCATTAACTTGTTCCCCTTGACTTACTTAATCGCGGACAGGGCAACGTGACACAGTGACAAAATCACATTTCTATCTCACGAAATCTGGCCAACATAGTGTGGAACTTCAATTTGCATTTGATCTGGTCAATACGGTGAACATCATCTTGCGTGTAGAATTTTACAAGAATATGAAATCTACAGTTTGAGAGAAATGGTGATATACAATTAGAGAAGAAAAGATGGAACACAAAGAGCCCATGAAGGGTGTAGATGAAGATTGATTTGATCTAATGAACAGGAAGAATAAGACGAAGAGATACAGTCATGATGTCATGCTGGTGGAAGAAGAACATTATGTTTCCTGTTTTCTTCAGCACTTTTCTTCAGCACTTTGCTGAAGGACTGCCATCTCAGAAGCATAGATTATGAGAATGTACTATTAAGTCATTCGTGACTATTCCATACCACCATTGACTTCTCTGGAGACCAAACACATTGAACTTTTCTTGCTACAAAATGTGGTAAAATGACAGTGCCTTAGAACACTGGAAGTCAAGTGTGACTCCACAACATTGTCATCCTTGTAAATATGTATATATTTAATATTGTTTGGTTGTTTGTGTCCATATTTTGTGTCAGAAAAGCTTGCTATTATTAAATTTTCTTTCACATTTCCTTACTGAATGCAAAGGATGAATATCGTCGCGTGCGTGCTTTTCTCATATATAGCGGTGTATTTGGCAGACCTGTTACTCACCATCGCATTATGTGATAATGTGTGTATGTTTGATAAATTCGTGTACATCGTACCAATCTTCTGTAGTATTAGGTTTGTGTGTATGTATGTATAATGTGTGTAAAGCACGTTGGCCCATTTTGTTGATAAGTATGTGTAGTGGATCTTGGTCATTTCAGCAGTGTGTTGGATATCAATAAAAGAAAAAAGCTGTTGGGTAGTAGCTTGTGTATCCGATAGTACGTGTGATGATTTAGTAGTCTGAAAGTGTTTGCTAGATAGTATTTCAATGGATTTTAGTTAAATTTAAAATGTCCAAAGACTGCTCTTGCTCACTTTCCTTCTCTCGCCGTGTTGGCTGGACATGCAAACTGCAAT
The DNA here is from genome assembly GCA_030141615.1 of Unio pictorum. Taxonomy (NCBI): domain Eukaryota; kingdom Metazoa; phylum Mollusca; class Bivalvia; order Unionida; family Unionidae; genus Unio; species Unio pictorum. Next base: position 8,600,026 of record JARLTB010000059.1, read on the forward strand.
AAAAAAATACACAGAAAGACGGACAATAAAATGGAACATCTTATGACAAGTCTCCCCACATCACCCCGTCACCACCTACCTCGTTCTCTATCTCCTAAACCATCGTCTCGAGCTACGGAATTTCGCTTATGACATGCGATGGTGTCTCTGGAATTGTGAAGGGTAGTTTTACCCATACAAAGGACAGCGTAGAGAGAAAAGAGAGAGGTAGATGATAAAATGAATCTTATGGTAGGTAAGAATGCTAATTAAAACGTAATAATTAATCAGATCAAATGTAAATACATTTAAATGTTTGAATAACCTTTTGTTGTTTCATCGTTCCGTTCCGTCTACAATCCCTGTGTAGCTGTACATTCAGGATTTAGAAAAACCAACCATATGGTGTTTATAATGCTCGACATCGTTTAAACCAGCTTTCACGTTCAAATCATCAATATGTCTTTTATTTATGTACTCAGTACGAATTTATATATCATCGTTTGTGGGCATCTACAGGGAAGGCCCACCATATGTTCGTGTAAATTATGAACTCGCTTGTGATTCAAAGGTTAATTCATAGAGTATAAAGGCCTTTGACCAATATCATCAAGAAAATCCCAAAGTCCCATATTGTACTACTCCAGACGATAAACTGAGAAGAAACTGTATCCACTCACCTTAAGATTAAAGTCAAAGGTATTCGCACTTTATCATAATAAGATAATATGATGAAACTTGAACAGTTCACTATCATCAACAGCTGGCGTGTTTAGGAAGGTGCATTATGATCAAACTTCATTAATTTATCGTATGAAATATAACCCTCAATTTCGATCTTGTATCATGACATTTCGAGCCAGTAACTTCAAAATTTTGGATTTTAACTCGTCATTTCTTCTTATAAGCTCCAAATTTCTCGCTGGTTTTTTTTACGGGAAAATCACTACGAACAAATGCTTTCGCTGACACGTTGCATGCTACATTTTAGTTGAATTTTGAAGTTTTATACACATCTTGTCGTGATATTGATAGTTTGGCGATGGAGCGGATTCTTATAATTAACTGTAAATCCCACTTCTGGTCACTTTGCAACAAGTAAGATCTGTATATCTTGAGAAGATTCCAATGTTTTGTTTACCGCAAAGTACATTTTTTTTTACATAGATCGACAAATGATCAGAATGAAGAAACAGGCAGTGTCTGTAAAAACTCACTTTAAAGAAGATGACATGAAAAACGTAATTTATAATTCATGGTTATGTTTCTAAATGATAGCAATACTTATAAATGTATTTACTTTTAAATATTTTCTTTAATAAAAGTTAAGTTCTTAGTAAAGATGTGAAAATTTATTCTCTAGGCATAATACGATTTTCAACTTTATTATTAACTAAAAACTTAATATAAAAGTAGGTAATGTATTATCGTAAAGTTGCACCCGGAATGTAAATACGGGTAAATTTCATCTAACGAATTTAGCAATTTCTCCATAGCGAAAACATAGATGCACGAACATAAATATTGAATTGAAAAGTATGATATATCCAAATATGTATGTTTATGCAGAGTAACTCAATGGAAATAAATATTTTGATCTAACCAAACTAAAAAATCAAATACATTTGTCTCACTGTACTTATTTATATGGATAAATATTGCATGATGATATGACAGTGATACTGGGTGATCGGGTACTTTATCGGCAAACTCCTATCTAAAGATCATAGGACATAAAATAACTTGTTATCCTATATTAAAGATGTACTTTGGATTGAAGTCATTTTGCTTAATTAGCCGCTGCGTAATCGGTCCTCACTAGATTGCTCGGTAAACAGATCACCGTGTCTTGATCGATTTAGAATTCGCAGTATTCTGGACTGACCGAGACAGCAATGGAGGAGAAAACTGAGAAAATTGGCTCCACCAAATTCGATGGTGAAATATCGGAAGAGGAAAAGGGTTCCTCGTTCTATATTTATTACCTTACCTGTTTTGCTTCAATTGGTGGACTGTTAATCGGCTATCATACGTTTATCATCTCTGGCGTCCTTCTGCCCATTTGGGGGAATCAGGAAAACGTCTGGACACAAAGCATTGAGTGTAGCACCATAGGGGCCGCTGCAGTGTTTTCCCTTCTTGCAGGGTACTTGACGGATGTGTTGGGAAGGAAAAAAGTTATAATGTTAGCTAGCTTTATCTTTACTGCTGGCGCGATTAACATGGCAGTGGCTAAGGACATAGTAGTGCTTCTGGTCGGCCGTGTGGTCGTCGGCATAGGAATCGGTGAGTATCTCAGAAACCTTCACTTTATTATTTTCTTTTGGAATTCTATTAGTGTGAGAACAAAATAATCGAGTTTGCCCTCTAAATAACGGATTCAATTCTTTACCTGATACTGCCACATTTTCTCAACAACTTGTATTGTTCGTTTTATTCTGCGCTCGCATGCAATAAGGTGCTCTTGTAGGTTGTTACATTTACGATCTGGGGCTTTCTGTCTTGAACCACTTCACACTAAAATCGAAAACATTAACTTTGATAATCTGTTTATATCCTAGGTCTTACAGAAACAAGAAGTGCTTATAAAATCGTGGAGCAGGGAAGGTCAAAAAACCTTAAACTGTTCTTACCCGTTTTGAATCGAAACTGATTTCAAATGTTAAATTAATCAGCATCTTTTTGACAACCCACCCATCAAAACTCCAAACAACATACTCGATAAAAAAAGCTTCAGAACATCCATCCTATCACTGAAGAGTGGCGTCCTTCGTAGATCCAAACAACATACTCGATAAAAACTCCAAACAACATACTCGATAAAAAAAGCTTCAGAACATCCATCCTATCACTGAAGAGTGGCGTACTTCGTAGACCGTTCGAGATCTGTTTGCATGATCGCGGCCATTTTCGTGTCACGTGACATTTGGTCGTTGTGATATAATATGCCAAGAGCATGGTACTATATAAACTGTATTCGTATACATTTGCTGTAAATATCCTTTATTTTAACAACTGTTTAATTGTAATGGTAAATAAATCAAGAAGAAAATATCTGCAGAAAATGAAAACAACTGTGGTCCCAACGTATATGATACTGCATGTGTCTCTGTCTCTCGCTTGTCTCTAAAACTCCAATTCATATATTTATTTATTCTTCGTAATTAAGGTCAGAATTTACTTCTTATAAACATAATCAGAGCCGAATAAAGGCGTTGGGAGTGTGTGGTCATTTATAATATGTAAGCCAATTTAAATCGACAAATACACTCTGAAAGCAGTCTTCAAAATGTCCTTTATATGCTTATACAACCTATAGCTATATTAGGCTATTAAGTAGCAGTCTGAGTTTGTTCCTTGCTAGTGTCCATTTACAGTGAAGCATATTCTTGTTAAGGGCATCAATTGCCATCCTATGAGATATTTTGTTTTTATTGTTACTTGTGTCACACCGATTAAAAATGTCTGCACCACCAGACCAATTTTTTCCCTTATAATTTACTTGTCTTTCCTTTGTTTTACTCATTTTATAGATGATAATTCACTTTCACTTTTTCGATAATTGTAACATTGTTAAATATTTGCTCTCCTGGTTGTACTGCGGAAAAGCTTATGGGATAGTCTTTTGTTCGTCTGTATGTACGTTAGTACAAGTTTGTTATTTCTTCTCCTCCTATATTACTTGGAAGGATGTCATGTAACTTTACAAAGAAATTCATCCCATAGCTTAACTGGTTTTAAATAAAAAAAATAATAGGGAACAAATGGTACCATCTGACATCCAGCATATATGCCAAATCTATAACCAGTGTGAATACAATAATATATATTGCACATTAAAATGTTTCATCATAACGTATGTACATGAATCGGTCTGACAAGAATACTTTCACTCGTTTATAAGAACTCGAACGTGACTAATACTTTAAGTTTAATTCAAGCAACGCATACATGAATTCAAAATGTCCTGCATGTCCATTTTATAAACAGTTATCGTAAGTCAGATTATAGTCTGTCTGATAAGATGTCGTTGCGAAAAAGATCGGACCTTTTTTCTTACATTTTATAATAACTTCCACACCAAAAAAACCGTTATTTAAACAATTAAATCATTTAAAATGTAAGAAATTTGGCAAAACTGGGACTCAGCCGTTTGCTGCGTACGCTTATACGCTACACAAGAAATCGGTAAAGAACAGTAAATCTTATCAGCAAGAGACGAGATATCACGGGAGTTTCGTTCAAATCAAACTTGTGGTAAAATTGCTCTTGACGTACATGTCATGTTTGATGTAACTGAGATAGCTTTGAACAATTTCAACACCACATAGGGTTAAGATGATTTGTGTTGTATGGAACAACTGGTGATATAGCTACCAATGTAAGCCATGAATGCATTAATACTTACTTGTTGTTTCTGGAGCGAATGTACGAGCGCAGGAGACTGCCGGGTACCAGATTTGTGAGTTTTCAAGTTGGGACACTTTGGAGACATCTGTCCCCTTACCCAACACACAATTATCATTCAAATATTTATTTTATGTCCGTTATCGTATTCGATATGGCCAATTGAAGAGCTACTATTTCTAACTTAACGATCACACAGTTTTACGTAGCATGTCGACCCACAAGTTGCACTACATTATACAGATAGTAATTTTGTGTTCTTAGCTCATACGTGAGAAACCATTATTAATATGTAACTCAGATATTTAATTTAGCTTTCTTTAAGTTGAATTATTAAGCATGCATAAATCTCATAATTTTAGTTCAATAATGAAAGATTTTATGATGAACAAGAGAGCGGGCAGATTCTAGAGCAAATCGCGCCATTATACTGGATCACATAGTACAGTGTGGAATATTAGGCATTTTGGTATATTGTTGAATGGACACAAACGACTACTATTCAAACTCATTGCCATCATTCGGAGCAGCATTATATTACTCAGTATGTCAAAGGTATATATTTAGAATTTTCAGTCATAAGCGGACAAGAGTATATACGTTTAGAAGAGCGCATTTGGAGAAAAAATGCTACAGAGATCTTTTACCAACAATGGCTTCGGAAAAGATTTCAGGAAAAATCCCAAGCAGATATTGAACAGTAAGACCTTACTGAACATTTGACAAAATTCCTTACATCCTAGGTTGTATTTTTACCCCCACCCCACCACTTTCATTTCTCTGAATGGGAATTGATTCGGTTAGGGATGGAGTGGGAGCAGGGTATTTATTTCGTTTCAAATATATAATATTATGTATAGTGAAAATATAGTACGACAAATGCTGTACATATTCACCTTCACCTTGTTTCAAATGGGGGTATAGCTGAAGTTAATTTTTGTTGTGATGACTGTACTCTTTCTTCGATATATCTGATTCACTCTGATACAATGATGGGGATCGAAACTGTTCTTTTCTGGTCACAACTCGAAAGCCTTAAGCATTTTCCACCGAGCATATAGGGCAGAGGTTAAAGGTGAATCATTTTTGATATCGGTTTTACCCAAAACGTGTCCTCCTTGCCCTACATTCAATGTATTTACTACAAACTGATAATCCAATATCTTCGTATCCACGCTTAACATCTGATTTTTGTTGACGTAAGATTGGTGCAAATGGCATCTGTAGATAACAAAGATAAAAGTGTATGGCTCGAGCTTAAAGATTTGATCTTATGTAGCTATTACATGAGAGAGAGAGAGAGAGAGAGAGAGAGAGAGAGAGAGAGAGAGAGAGAGAGAGAGAGAGAGAGAGGGTGGTGTGCTTGGTAAGTACTAGATATAAAGCTGTATAACGTCACTTTTCTTACGATTATTACTTTAAAAAATCATTTTACGAAAGGATAATATAGTTCTACGTAAGTGATATTATATGATTGTGCTGAATGTTTGTTTTTTGCCCTATACCTTATATCTATAATTCTTTAGAGTTTTAAAAAAATATTGAATTCTATATTTAACTATTTACCACATTACAATCTAATTTCACGCCATACAATATTTATATACAATTACACAATCATTATAAAATAGAGAAATCATGGACTTTACCATCTGATAAATCCATATAAACCCATTTACACGTTTCCATATTTGAACTTAAGACCAGTCATTAGGACAGGGAAAAAAACGACAACAAATACCATCAAGACTTTTAAAGAAACAATACAAGAGAGTCAAATCAAATAGCTAAATCGAAGTGTAAATAAAGCTGATGTTATTGAACGAAATCGCCAAGTTATTTACTCATGTGGTAAATTTTAGGTAATTATGAGTAAATCGGAATTATTTAAGTGAGTTTACTGTGTATGGCCCTACTTCGGCTCTTCGTCATATGTCTTGCTTTCATCAACAATTGCTTCTTACCACTCTTCAGCCCATATTTTGATCCAGTTAAGATAAACATGGAATATGAGCATTCACCAACACGACTTCCTGGTATTTGACTGCTTTTCGTTGAAGAGGTTGAAACTCAAGCAGACGACAAACGTGTGAGGAGGTGACATTTTATGAAAACTGTGGAGCGTAACTTGAATTTGTTATAGCTCTGGTACTTATATGTCTGATCCTTATTAATCAAAGTTGGAATATATGCTTTATGAATCAAGATCTTGGAGCCATACTTCTCTCTTGTAACTGGTGGTACAGTCATACTGAAAATCGAGAAATAGGATGTAGGCCTTGTGATCATTTATTTGCATCTATAGAGATTTTTCCAGAATGAAGAATATCTTGATGGAGGTATGATAATAAGATCTCACAGAGATACAGATCTATCTGTGACTCTGGTCGCCTCAGTTATTATAATTTGCAAGTCTTAGCCTGAGCAACTCTCTGAGACTTCTGGATTCAGCAGTGAGAAGGTTTTCCTTTAAATCACTTATAATTGTCGTATTATCACAGATGTTGTAGGTTCATTGATGATATTAAATGAGCCCCATGTGTGACGACGCAGATGGACGTGATATATCGCAAATAATAGGCATTTCACATCTTTTTACACATATCTATCCTTTCAGGGTTGCGTACCGGTAGATCGGTACATGAGTTGAAAATCAAAATTTCAGAAATATAGACCAATGTACACCCCTAATTTGTTAGATGACGTCTAATTGGTTTATAACAACCATCTACCTTAAGATCATCACCAGTAACAGTGTTATCCAGATGAGTCTCCCTAAGTGCAGCACGGTCAAAATCATCTAAATTTATAGCAACGTGCTATCCGTTGATGAAGCAATTAAATCAGTACATACGAATTCCTCTATATCTTACTATTTGTAGTGGCATCTACCCAAGTCATTATAGATAAAAGCGTTTGGTGTGTGTTTTTTTTTGTAATACTAATAATATATGTATGTATTTGCTTTTGTAAAGCCCAGACATCCGACCCGTGATTCAAAATTGGTGCTATTTTAATATAACATGTTTGGATTAGCTTTAGTGTTGATGTTTAGGAACCGATTTAAGTCTAGTCGCTCAACTATGAAATGCCGTTGCCGCTTGTGTTATTATCGTTTTTTGACACATATGAGCTTTAGAAGAGAATACACAGCTAAAATAATAATAATAATAATAATAATAATAATAATAATAATAATAAAAATAATAATAATAGTAGTAGTAGTAGTAGTAGTAGAAGTAGTAGTAGTAGTAGTGGTAAGAATGAAATTCCAAAATAATCCTAAATAATCCACGAAATAAATTTTATAAGTCCTAGTAATGAAATGTTCAAATGAATTCAAGTTCGACTCCCTACGAAAGTCAGAGATCGAGGGCGATGAAGTATCCTGTAACCTGTATAGCACTTCTGTCTACAGGTCTTCGTAGAATCACAGGAAATAACACTCCTGTGTTTGAATTTCGAACAAACGTTCAAGAAATGTCATTGTTCAAGAATTATGTATGACCACTCGACTATTTCCAGAGTAAGGAATTACAACTATTTTGCACTAAAAACAAAATAATAAAGTAGTTTACATCAAAATCAAGAATCAAGGCGAGGAACTATGTCAACGTGGATACAACGTTCCTAATTTTAGGTTTTCGAAAACTGAACTGAATATCTGGAGAATATCATCTCCAGTAAAACAAATTACATTACAATATCATGTAATTAAAATAATGATAAAAAACAACAACTAATAAACAAGCAATTACCTTAAATCAAATCTAAATTGAATCAGATATACGTAACACAGCGAATTATATGTTAAACTGTATTCATACAAGGAGGTAAGAATCAAAACTGAAATTATACTCGAATATCATCAACCCTCAAAAATATAACTTAAATTGGGTCAACCACAACTGGAGAGAGAGAGAGAGAGAGAGAGAGAGAGAGAGAGAGAGAGAGAGAGAGAGAGAGACTCATCCAAGTAACGTACTTACATGTATATTAAACATTATAACATCTTGAAAAGTTAAGATGGATTGATTACTCATGATTATATTAGTAAATGATATTGTTTAATAAGGCTGTAAAAATAATGAACTTGATTCGATTCAGTCGCTTCATATACATTAATTATTTCAAATAGATTACCTGCAATAATTTGTTCGTGGAAATAAGAAAATATAGAAAATATAAACATTTGAATTTGTGCGATTTTTTAAAACATAAGTCCTATAGCTGATTTGGGTTGGCGTTGTACAGCACATCAACACACTTTGGTTGCTTAGCTATAGTGTACTGTGCCTTGTCCAGTGGCAAAAAACATCATCTGACTTGGGTTGATCCTATAAACTACCGCAGCTCTTTTCAATAATTAGAGTTTGTGGTTCAATTGCTTAAATGCTTTTGGCCGATGACCAGATTGATATAAAATAATTTTATTTTGATCTATTGCAAAATTTTAATTAATGCGACCAAATGCACTTTAATCTTACTTTTTGTTGACAATGTCTAAGGTTACAAAAGTATAGAAGTCGATGTACTTTTCTAGTTTGGGGAATTATTTATCGTCACTTAGTTAAATATTTAACTTTATCCGGAATAAAATTCAAGTCAAGAGCTGAACAATTTAAAATGATGTTTAAGTATTATCTGTGCATAACCAATAATGTTACTTTAAAGTTTAGACTAACTCTCAGTTATGTTGGTACATCTTTACCATCAAATACAACTCCTTTACTCCGCCGAACTCATCACTCTTGTCTGCTACTAGATTTCGTGAAATAAACATGTCTCGACTGGTTTGCTGCTTCAGTTTGGCCTTGCTTTTTAAGCACATTTTCTGAAATATGGAAGCAAATGGTCCTTAATACATATTGTCCGGCATCAAGAATATGTGTGTTTGAGTTCCTGACCATAACACGCGATAGGCTAAGATTGGAATGACAATGAACATATTTATCATAACATAAAGTCATTTAAATATCAATCTACGGAAAGAATCATGATAATAATAAGTAATATTTTTAAAAAAATAATACGTGACCTAAATTCTTTTTCTTGATATGTGGCAAGTGTACAGTCAGATAATGAAGTCCAACATTTCTTGAATGTCCAATTATAAAGGTTTCTTTTAATATCTAGGATTTGCATCCGTGTCGATTCCGATTTACGTAGCCGAGGTGGCTCCGAGAAACATCCGAGGACGGTTGGTGACTTTGACATATTTGTCCATTACAATAGTTATCATCGTTTCCAGTATTGTGGGAGGTCTTTTTAGTACTGACAACGACAATGGTTGGAGGTAAAGATATGTCATAAGTAGTAATAGGGGACACTATAGCGTCAAGGGAAAATCCAGTCAAAAACAGCTTGGGACACTATGGCGTCAAGATTTATAGCGTCAAGGGAAAATCCAGTCAAAAACAGCTTGGGACACTATAGCGTCAAAACAGCTTGGGGCACTATAGCGTCAAGGGAAATTTAACATAGTGGGTCTGTATAGCGTCAAGGGAAATTTAACATAGTGGGACTATATAGCGTCAAGGGAAATTTAACATAGTGGGACTATATAGCGTCAAGGGAAATATAACAAAGGAAATATAACAAGGGAAAAAAAGGGTGGCAATGAAAGCTACTATCTTTTCGAGACCTATGAGTGGCCCTGAAAAGGGCCTTTGGATACTTCTTCTTCTTTTATTTTCTGCTGTTGTTCCACCACCTTTTGATTTTACTAATGATTCCCTTCTTCTTCTTTTCGTCGGGAATCCAGTCAGGATGCCCCATAGCTCTAAACTTCTCTTGTATCTTTATCCAATTGTTATTTAATCTTTTAAAGTCCTCTTTCTTTTTTTGGTTTTCATTGTCCTTTCTTTCCTTTCTCTCCTTACTCCAGTTATCTTTTATCTTCTTCACTTCTTCTAATAGTTCCTTTCTCATCAGTTCTTCAGCTTTCTTGAGCGGGTCTAAACCCTTTTGGACATGGGGGTACTCTGTCAAGATATTATCCAAAAAGCACTTGACGTCTTCGACAATATCTATCACTTGCTTCAATGTCCCCACTCTAACATAGGGTGGATTAATGCAGCCTCGTAACTTTTTGGCTTCTTCTTCTAGCATTCCTCCTAAGAGCTCCCTGGCTATTTTCAGTCTTTTTGCAAAGTCCAAACTCTTCGTAATCTTCCATTTATGATGTAGTTTTTCCACTTCATATTCCCCGTCTAATATCCAGAAATAGCTGTGTCTTAAATTGTTGAATAAACTTGATGCTTTCGCCATCTTCTATGGTTATTCCGTGGAATGGTTATAATGTCAGTCACTTTGAGTATATATATCTTAAGCACGGACGTGAAAGTAAACACCCCCTACATTCACTTTTCATATTATATACTATCCACAAACCCTATCATTTACTATCCCAAATCACACCCTATACTAACCACACACACGGGGAAGCAGCCAAAACACACCATATCATTTACTATCCCAAATCACACTATATACTATCCACACACACACACACACACACACACACACACACGGGGAATCAGCCAAAACAAACCATACTATATACTATCCCAAATCACACTATATACTAACCACACACACGGGGAAGCAGCCAAAACAAGCCCTATTATTTACTATCCAAAATCACACCCTATACTAACCACACACACACGGGGAAGCAGCCAAAACAAACCCTATTATTTACTATCCAAAATCACACCCTATACTAACCACACACACACGGGGAAGCAGCCAAAACAAACCCTATTATATACTATCCAAAATCACACCATATACCATCTAAATAGAGTCAGTGTTTATAATCACACTACTCCTCTCTCACACCCATTGGCAATTGACATAGTATTTCTTTTCTTGTTATTTGGGTAGCCCTGAGAAGGGCTGTTTTTTAAACTTCAAAATACACCTGGCTAATGCTGGCATCTCCCAGGTCTAGCCCCACACACACATCTCCTACTCCAATCATTCTCCCAATTCACTCTTGTGATTGGGAGTGCAGAGGGAGAATGAGTGGCTTCACTATCCCAATCTTCTGTTTGAGGGATAGTGAAAGTCTCTTCATTTCTGCCTCTATTCCGCAACCGTGGATGAGGCTGTGGTTGTTGCGGCTGAGGCAGTGGGGGCTGAACCTGTAGTGGACGAACTGGTTCTGGTGGTGAAGGTGTCCTCACCACGGGCTTGACTTTACTAGTCTGTCTCATCATGCGGTGAGGCAAAATTGACATTTTCATTTCCTTCTCCTCTTCTTTCTTTTTCCTCTCCTCCTCTTCTTTGATTCTGGTCTCTTCTTCTTCGGCCTCCATTGCCAGTTCGTCCAGGAGACGCCTAGCATTCTCCAGATGCATTTGAAGCTCTCTTAACTTTTGAACTCTATTCATCTTTGGTGTTGATGCGCCAACGATGGGTAGCCAGACTGACGAGTGCTTCTTTATATATATAATTCAAGCGCGGACGTGATGGAAAACACCCCCCTAGATCCAAAAATCTTACAGTATCCCTATCATTACCAAAAAAACAAAACACGCGGACTTAAAAGAAAACACCCCACACTTTTATACTTGACTCATATTAATTATAAATTGAACAAGTTATTTTGAAAAAATACGTTGTGCTTATAGACGCACTTCAAAACAAAAGTAAAAAGAGACAGTGATTATAGACTCACTTCTAATTTTTTTCTAACTTTCTCACATACCATGAGCAAATTGAATGATTAATTCTTTTCGAGAATATTGGGTAGCCCTGAAAAGGGCTGTTTTTTTGGGTGTACGAGGAAGGATGGCAATCTTTTATCGTCTAAGATTGCGTCCTCGTTTGGCTACACGATAGGGCCTGCTTCTTCGAAAAGAGAAAGAGAACTCTTTCGTGTCCACACGGCAGTCGACAAAACTTCTGTCTGGTTCCTGCTGCTGTTGTTGCTGTTGCTGTTGCTGCTGCTGCTGCTGTTCTCTCTGTTCTCTCTGCTGCTTTTGAAGTCGATACTTCTCAGTCCATTCTTCTTTCTCTTTTTGAATTTCCTCTCTGAAGAGTTCTTCTATAAGGTCTTCCGTTTCTTGTAGCATTCTTACATTCTCAATCTCTTCAGGCTTTGGCATCAGATTGTGTCTGATACGATGCAGAGTGACGTAAGCTTCGTTCAGCTTAGCTAGTCTTGAGCACATCTTCGTAGGAGGATGAGTCAAACAATGGATGGCCAGACTGGAGACTACCCCTGCTTTATATGGTTCAAGCGCGGACGTGATGGAAAACACCCCTCGACGGTTTAGGGTTTTGAAACGTTGGGATAGTTTTGATGTGAGGGATAGAAAGAAAAGTCAAAGAGCATTTATATGAATACAAATGTAAAACAAACGACAAACACATTGGTTTTCAAAAACACAACATTTTTATTCAAATAACAAACATTATTTCAAATAACAAACACAATTTTTTTCAACTAACAAACATTATTTTCAAATAACAAACATGTTTTTCCTCCATAACACTAATACAATCTCTTTTGACATGGTTGACAACGTTGTGAATTAAATTGAGATTTCCACTGTTGGAAATCATTGGGCCATTGATGTACACTACGTTTCCTAGCTAAAGACAACAGATAGCCATAATGGTCACAAAACCATCGATCTACTTTGTCATCGTTTCGAGACGAATGACGATCGAAATAAGTCACTAAATGTTCTAAAGAATATCCAAGACTGCGATGATGCAGATAATAGACACAATATTGTCCACACACCATAGAATCTGTGCTTTGTAATTTCACATTATTGAATCGTGTCGTCTGGGCATTTCTTCTCATAAAGTCGATGATATCCTCTTCGAAAGGAGGCAATCCATACGAATCAAAATACTCCGCACAACCCTCTTGAGGAAAGTAGACAGCTACCCAGTGAGTTCCTGGAAGATGACTGTCATCTGTGTTGATGACATAAGCTTGATTCTCTTGAGGTTTGCGATGAGGTAGTTCATCTTTAGCACACACCACAGGATTCCAAGAAGCAGTGTACGAACTACGGTTCAAAAGATAATAAAGTTCCCAGGTATCCATTTGTTTGTTGTGTAGCCTTGTTGTTTTTTTCCCCTTTTTTTCACAGGTGATGATAAGTCATCAATTCAATCCAGACTTTTTGTTTGAAACGGTCTGACAAGTAACTGATGGTTTGCTTCGTCTCTTTACTTTTGGCCAAGAGAGCTTCGATGCGATCAATTTCTCGAGCAAACAATGGAGGAGAGGAATGAGCACACAAGCCTTTATACCACTGAAGTAACACGGCTTCTTCGGAGATGAGACTCCAAGCTTCGTTCAGATAATCATCCAATTTTTCTTCTTGACTCATCATCATACATTTATCGTGTTGAATTTGACTGGGATGATCGATTTGACATCCATAACAATCTTTTTTAATCATGTCCCTCATTTTATCTTCCAAGTGTTGTGCAAAACAAGCCACTAACTGTTGTTCCTGTTCTGGCCATCTGGATTGCATGATCACTACTTCTTCTTTTTGGTCTTGGGGATCTGCTTTTTCTGTTACCTCCCATTCCATGGATTCTCCACTATTCAAAGAAGGACAAGGGTCTTCCATAGTGTCTAATAGTCTAGAATGACTTCTCTCAAACTGTTGATTTCTATGGTATTATCGAATTCAGCATACAGAATGACATTCACCGTTTCGGGAAGAGATGCGTGAACTGCTGTTGCTGCAAACTGAAGTTCCACACGCAGTTGTCCCGATTTTATAGGGTGGAAATGTCCCTCGTCACTGCCTTGGTCTGGAGTGAAATCAAAACCCCACAAAGTGTAACCTCCTGCATAATCGTCGTAGGAAATACCGTGACTGGTGTTGGTTCCTAACTGCCCTGTGGCTTCGTACAGTGACAAGTACGACCTCAAGTAATTCTTCTGGGCAAAGTTGGGTTCGAAAGGTCTGGTACACAAAGTTTTGCCATCGCGACTGACTTCGATTTTGGATACATTGTAGTGTCTAAACTGGAAAGGATTTTGATTGTGCACACCGTTGAAGGCTGCATTGCTGACGATACCAATGAATAAACGTTTGGGTAACTGTCCTTGGAACAGATGATCTTCGATCTTAGATCGGAGTCCAGCGGCAATGGTGAACGTTTTGACTTCCACGCGTCGTATCGGATACTTGGCTGTCGTTCTGCTCAAAGTGTGACTGATGTCATTTCCCACTTTAGGTAACACTTCCACACGACGCACGTATAACCTGGCTTCTTCGATGATGGTTTTGTATTCATTGGCATGAGCCATCAAATGGAAAGCAGCACTGCTACGATTCAGTCTCAAGCGAATATCTACTCCGTTGAGCAAATACTTTTCTTGAAACCACATGTCCAAATGCAAACGATCGAACAGTTCTAAACTACGTCCTCGCAGAATTTTCTTTCGACGCTCGTTAAAACCTACATTGTGAGGATTGGCAGGAATGGCAGGATTGCTGCCCTCAGCAGGTACTGCTACTGCTACGGTCAAGACTGTGTCGTTAAACGTATTATCACCTGCGGTGTCAGGTTTCCATACCACACAAGCATCTAAATGAGTGTTCTTGGCTTCTTTTCCGTACGTCAAGAGATTTTCGAGGTACGCTCGGTAAGGGTAAGTATCCGTGCTACTGCTGATCAGTTTGTTATTCATGTACAAATCCACTTCGCTGAACAAAGAATGCATGAAATTGTTGACGGGAGCTACTTGGGCATCGGCTGCTGGATCGGCGTTGTCCGTTCTACTCACTTTCACTTTCAAATACAAGTAACTGTTGTTGAGATCGATGTAATCTTCGGGTTGTCCTTTGATTTCAAACTCGATGGGAGCTGAATCCGTCAAAGAGGAGACGGGATGAAATTCGACCCATTGGGCTTCTTGCATGGTCGTCATGGTGGGTGGCATGGCAAAGAGATCCAGTTCCGACTTGGAACAGGCACAAGATTCTTGGTGCATCATTTTTTCTTTAGGTTTTTTTCTTCACTTTTAATAATCAAAAATGTCTAAGTCTCGAGCGGTTCTTTTTTTCTTCGTCTTTCGAACTTTAGAGGTACGGAGACTTTTGAAATTGTGCCTTCGTCGACGCTTCCTACCTTGTCCTTGCTGTGTCGTCAGGGAAGTAGGAATGTCAGACTCGGTACCGTTCAGGGCATTTATAGGACTTTCTCGTCGACCCAAAATCTCTTTACCCGTTTGAAGCAAGGCATTTTTGCCTGCTCTCAAAAAAGCTTCTTTAGGGTTTTGTTTGTCAATGAGAACATTGTAAAGAAAATCTTTGCCGTGAGTCAATGCGGCATCTTTTAAGGTGTGCAATCCTCGTGTCACCATCGGTTTTAAAACAGGGACCACGGAACGAAAGGCTGATTTAAACATATCTCCTAAACCATGTCCTCGTTGTCGAGTGACTCCTCGGTACACAGGATACATCACTTTTTCAGTTGTTCGAGAATCGTTTTTGAAAATGGAGTTTCACTGTGACTTTCCCTTTGGTAAATGGAATATTTTGACCTAGTTCTCCTTTTATAGAAATGTTGACACTGTCGAAATACGACTTACTGACGGGTAAATAATGAGGATGTACAAATTCACGGTGAACGTGATTGGTATTTCCACCTTCCTCTTTATCGGTAGTGTCAGAATCCACTTTGAAAGGAATGACACGCAGTAACGGTGCAGAGGTGTGTCCTACCACGTTGTACTCCGCCACATCGGAGTACACAAACATCAAGTTGAGACCTTGGTTCAATTCAACAGGGAATCGAAAATATTTTGCAAAATCCGAGTTACTGGTTATGCCTGGTATTTGCTTTTTGTTCTTGAGCATCTCGACGTCTCCACCTAAAATCTCAAACAATTCAGGACAAAAAGTAATGGCCATCATTTTCTCCTCTGAAAATGTCATCAGGAGTCGACGAGACACTGAATAGTACTCAATGGTCACACTTTTTGGGTTTTTTGAGTTTGCAAAGGACTCCATGGCTTTACCAAACACAACATTGAACCTGGTTACAATCGTAGTCACTAAATGTTGACCACTAAAATAATAACCTGGAGGAATGACAAACTTATGAGTGGACAGGACATTAGTTTTGGGTCCATCTGATTTCTTTTCGCCACCTTTACCTCGTGCGTCTAAGGCTTTTTGCAATTGCTCGTCATACACTTCAACTGTAAAAGTGTTTTGATTTTCGACGATGTTTTTGATTTGTGTCGGGTGTATTATTTCCACTAAAGCTACTTCCCAATGATCATCTTGATCCAAATGCATGGTTTGAGGTAATTTAGCCGTGTAACAGCACAACGTGTTCTTAGGAAACACCTCCATGGAACTGTCACTGGGTAACGTTAAGTAAAATTGGTTAATAGTGTTGTTCATAATTCCAATGTTGTTCTGTCCGAGGAGTCACTTGAGGTTAAAGGAGTGTCTAAAAGAGGATTGTGATTGGAAGGGTGACTGTCAGGAGAAGGACTAACGTTGGACGCAAGGCTCCCAATAGTGTTATTGTTGTTCCCGTTGTAAGAGTATTTCAGGGAAGGATTAGGAAGAAGATATCCGATGCAACTGCTGAGTAAAATAGTCCACAATTGTTTGTCTCCTTGTTGCAAACTCAAATTAGCAATGGCTGCACCGATGACACAATACACCACAAAGATTTGACAGAAAAAGACGATTTGGGTTTTAGGGACACGTTCTCCACACCACACCCACAAGGGTTGCTTTTGTAAATCTTGCAGAGATGACGTGGGTGAAGGAGTAGTCACTGTGGTTGCTGAAGCTGAATTGAAGGGCATGATGGTCACTTCTTTTTATAGTCGATGACTTGGGCAGCGTCAATCCAAGAATCAAAACTAGGAGGATATCCTTTCCAACGTACTTTGACTTCTTTGACACGACGTTTTCCTACTTTACGGGTTCTTCGTTCGAGAATGCTTTCAATGTCGTACACGTCGTCTTCTTTTTTGGTGACACGTTGTAACTCAGGCAAGTAAAACGTTCCTTTTAATACTTCTCCGTTCATGTCTTCCAATTTATAGACGGCAGGATGACGGCCACGCACTCGTTCAGTCACACGAAACAATTCGGTGGTCCAATTGGGTAAGTAACCTTTGTCGAAAGTGCGTTTGGTTTTACCAATGCGTACCCAATCTCCCGGGGTTAACACTTCTCCACCTTTCTTGGGGACAGCCCTCGTTCGGGACGTACCAAACAGACGCTCAAAAACAGTCACTTCGTTGTCGGGTGTCACCTCTTGTGGGGCACGTCCAATGCTTCTATGGTAAGATTGATTGTAGGCTTGAACTAAATGCGGTAAGACGTCGATGTACTTGAGAGTGTGTTGATGCGTAAAATATTTCCACATGCGTTCTTTCAAGGTACGTTGAAAACGTTCCACGATACTGGCTTTGGTTTCAGGATTTTCGGTGGTGAAAAAATGAATGTCACGTTTCTTTAATTCTCGTTGGAAAGCTTGGTTTAGAAATTCGGTGCCTTTGTCGGTTTGCCATCGAAGAGGGTGACGACCACTTTGTTTCAACACCAGTTGCAAAGCTCGTACTAACTCTCCGCTCGATTTGGATGTCAATGGTACGACCCAGGCAAATTTAGAAAAGACGTCGATGACACAAAACAAATATTTGTAGCCACGATTGTAGGTGGCTAAATGAGAGACATCGGCTAAATCGGCTTGCCATTGATGATCGATGCCTTCCACTTGAGTGCGACTTCTGTGAAATTTTCGTCGAATGGGTTTGTGTAAAGTGTACGTCGCTTGTTCTTGTAACCATCTTTGTACTGCTGGTAAACGGAGCTTTTTCAGGCGAGTTTTGGCAGCACGATACAATTTCTGAATGCCTCCGTAACCTGCAGGGTGAGCTGGATCGTAGTAAATGCTGGCTAATACTTTCTCCATGGTTTAGGTTAATAAGTGACCCACTCTTCGAGGATATTGCTTTGGGTGGGACGAAATGGGGGTTGTTTGGAAACGGTTTTACGTGTCCGATGTGCCACAGGAGTTGACGTCGAGGGTACTGGTGGTGGTGGTGGTGGTGGTGGCGGAGGTAATGAGATAGCTTTGGTCTTCTTTTCTTTTCTCACCTCTGGTTTCCTTTCTTTCTTTTTCACTTCTGTTGAAGCAGGAGTAGCCATCATCTTTTTAACCCAAGTTTTGAGTTCTTCTCGTTGGGGCGTGGGAGAAGGGGTCAATAAGGAAGCGGCAATCTTACTCGGAATGGGAGTAGCAGTGGGTGTTTGAAAGAGATCATGGGGTTCTTTTTCTTCCTTGGGTACTGGTGGGGTAACGTCTGTTTTAACCACTGTAGAAGGTGAGGGTGACGGGTTATTCATTAGAGCCTTCAAATCGGACAGAGTAGGTAGAGTTGTTTGTTCCACAGCTTTTCGATGAAAGAGTTGCAGTCGTTTCAAGAGTTGACCGTACTTTTGCGATTTTTCGGTTTCGGACAAATCGTGGCGATGCATCAAGGATTGCAATTCGTGTTGTAATTGGGACATCTCGTTCAAATCAGGATTGGGTGGTAAATGGGGGGTACGTTGTTCTTGCCAACGATGGTATTCCATCCATCGTTTGTAAGGAACTAAAGTCAGTTTTCGTCCTTCCATGGGCTTCCAAAGGTTACGTCTGAGATCGTGGTGCTCCATGAGTCCCTTTTATCTTCTGGAAGGATCATACATATTGCTACCCATACCTTGGGGACATCCCTTGGTGCATCCCTGGGGACATCCCTTGTGTCATCCCTTGTAAAAAACCTGGTAATATGCTGGATAGGATACCGGATTTCGCTAATCCTCCCAACACAGGAAGAAGAAAGGGTAAAAATCCTCCTCGTTGCACCAACATTTTTTTCTTTTGACGGACGGGTATTTTCTTTTGGACCATTTGACGAAGAACGTGTCGATGTTTGGCTAAGCATTTTTTCTGGTGTGAAGACAAAGGTATCGTGCCTTTCAAGACATTCAAACAACATTCGCACACGGTATCGATGACATCTTTGGAAGCCGTTTTAATGATTTGCTTTCGCATGGGTGAAGAGGCTTTGGACAGGACAGACAACAAATCTCCGTGTTTGACTAGACGAGGAGGTAGTCCTTTCTTTTTCTTTCCCTTGTGGGATGAAGAAGAATGTTTTGTGTGAGGTGACATCTTTGCTTGTTCGTTCCACAATGCCACTGACGTCCATGACTTGAAACACACCCTCTTTTATCTTTTTTTTTTTTGTTGTGCCATCACTTGATTTATAAGTGGCATCACTTTTTCTGGAAAGAGCTCATGGGGTAGGAAAAATCCTCCGCGTTGCACCAGCATCTTTTTCTTTTGACGTACGGGTATTTTCTTTTGAGTCTTTGGACGACGAACGTGTCGATGTTTGCCTAAACGTCCTTTCCTTTTCTTTCCTTTGTGAAGTGAAGAAGAATGTTTTCTGCGAGGTGACATCTTTACTTGTTCGTTCCACAATATCACTAACGTCAATGACTTGGTACACACTCTCTTTTATCTACTTTTTTGGGAACTAGCGCTTCGTCAAAAAGGTAACAATGTCTTTCACAAAATTACCAAAGTTACCTCCTTTTTGGTGACTCTTCTTTTTCTTTAAAAGACTACGTCTTTGGAGGGAAGGACGTCGATGTTTGGTTTTTAAGCCTTTGGTAGGATGACGAGATTGTCTTTTTCCTTTTCCTTTTTGGACAGCAGAACGACGAGGGTGGCAGTGGTGGTGTGCACGTTTTTGAGGAGGCATTCTTGAGTGTTCAGCAGTGGTACAGAAAAAATACTGATTCACGTCGTGGTCTTCAACTCATATTTTATACTGGAATGCGACGCCACTGATTATCTTTCCGTCGTATCAACTTCATGGCAGGTAACACACGTCGTGAAGGAGTTCGTAACGGGCTCAATCGGGACAGTTCTTGTTTGGACAAATCTAGTAAACTCTTTAACATGCCAGATCTTTCTTGGACTTTGACTTTCGGGGCAGGTACTTTGTGAGCAGCTGCTACTGCCGCTAATGTGGACGAGGGTGTCCCCGGTGGAGGAGACGTTTTGGGAGACGCAGATTTCCAATGTTTCATCAAATTAGGAAAAACGGGTGTCAAATTGGGTTTGGCTGGCATCACCCGCAACGGAGAAGTGGCAGTCCCTGAGGCTACTGGCAACGTAGTCCCTGCCAAACGTCCTTGTAGATCTTTTCTTACAGGTCGTGGTTGACGAAGATAAGGTTGTGTCCTGGCCGAAGTGCCTTTCTTGCGGGTACCCGCTTTTGTCTGTGGACTTTTCTTTTTCTGTGTTTTGGTCTTAGGGGCTTGTTTGACTTTTTTTGTTTTCTTCTTGGGGTGAACTTTGGGAGTATTGGGATCCCATTTTAAAAGGGAACGAATGATGACACCTCCTAGAGAACCACTACCTCCAGGTTTCAATATGATTTGCTTTTTGGTGTGAGTGTCGATGCGAGGATTGGCCAGTTGCGTCAAGGCTACTTTGTTTCTGTCAAAAAAGCGTTTGGTTTGATGTGGAATGTGAATGATGCCTTGCAGTATTTGACGTGCTGTCACCGTAAACCATCGTAAGACTTCTTTGAGACTGGCTTCTAAGACGTGAGCACGTCTTTGTGGATTTTTTTCGCGACTGATGCCGTACAAGGCACGAATCAATTTGATCGGAAGATGAGACTGAAGGGACGTCATGTTGACGATGTATGAGACAAGGTCAAAGTAACCCAAGGTTTTTATAGATTTTTTTTTAGTGGTTCATAGTGTTATGTCGACGAGGAGGACGTGTACACAACAGGTCCTCCGTCTTGACACCAGTCGTGAAACAAATCGGTACGAAATCGCAAATAATCAGGGGTAGTGGGTTTTAAATCCACGAGTAAATAGGCGTGTGGCGTTTGAGTGGCATCATCGTACGCATGAGTCAGCCAAGGTGTTCCTAACTGTTTGGCTAAAACTTGCACTTGTGATTTATCTCGAGGACTTTTAAACAAGACCACGTAATGAGCATTGAGACTAATGGTACGATGGGCTTTACTTTGTTGAAATAAATTTTGTGTAATGTAAATGACACTGGCATTACGATGATGCCCTTTACGCGTAAACCACAGTTTAATTTCTTCTTCGTCTTCTCCTAACATGTCGTCAAAAATAACCCAATGAGTTTGACTAGGGTCAGACACGATCCCCTCGTCTTCTTTAGGAATGCCTGCTACAAACACAATGGAATCACCTTGACTTTCTTGCAAGAGGCTGTATGCCGATTGCCACTCTTTGTAACACCACACGATGCGTTGAGGTGGACGATCGATCAAATGATGTTTATGTTCGATCAAACGTTTGACAAATTCGGTTTTGCCTGAACCGCTCGGTCCAGCAATTAACATGTTAAAAGGATGACGAAGATACAAGGCTTTCCAACTAGCAGAATCTAAGTGTTCGTCAATGACTTTGAATGTGGAGGAGGAAGGAGTAGTAGAAAGAGTAGAGTGAGCCATAGTCGTGTAGTGGTATGACAGTATTGACACAAAAACAGACAAGACAAGAGGTTTTTATACTTTTTTCAAGACACGTTTATTTCTATTCATGTTTAAATTTTAACAACACGAAAACATAAAAGCCAAATGGATAAATACAGGGATAAAATACATAGGCAAACGATCAAAGTGGCAAATAAACAGCTCCCTGTACAAAATGGTTTGGGTAACGAAGGTGTCCTAGAGGTAGTATGTAATGTTCTTATAGTCTCCTCTACAGGGGGTACAGTCACATAGGTGTCTTCTCGAAAGGGTCTTTGTGGGGGAATGTCCATGACAGTTCTGTCTTGAACAGAGGGATTGTCTAGGATGACAGATTCTTTCTCTTTTTCTTCTGGTACTGTCACTAACACAGGTTTAAAAGTGACTTTTTTCACTCGACGATGAATTTTAGGAACACAACGCTTGGGCATAATGGGATGCTTCGTTTGTCCAAGCCTCAAAATTCCAACTTTTCCAGTCACGTACATCTGTCCAATGAGGGTGTAAATCACAAGCTACACACACATCTTCGTACACTGCTTCCGTACGTAAAAGTTGACGAATCTTTTCTTCTTGGAAAGGTCGAGACGTATCCAGATGAAAGCGTAAGGCTTTGAACAGAATAAGTCTCTCGTGGACATTTAAAGGAACCACCATACTGTCTTATTTTTTTGATAGGTAGTGTTCGTAAAGTGTCCACAAGGAATCGGCAGGTAAACGAAATCCCAGAAAGCAAGTCACTAAAACACACACGACACGTCGACCCCAATTCATAGGGTATAGTTCTTGTAATAAGTGTTCGTAATCTTTCACCGTGTGAATCTTCTCATTGATATCCTTCCACGGAATCTGTTGGATCACCAATGATAAAGGTTGTGGCATGGCCGTTCTCTTTTATACTTCTTTAGGTCGAAGACTATCAGTGTAGATTCAACCCAGAATTAAACATAGAATTAAATTTGCTCCAAAAGCGAAAGTGATTAATATAACGTGTAATTTCGTCCCACTGCCATTCAGGGTAACGGTTAAGAAGGATCAAAGCATCTTCAGAGGTAAACGTAGTAAATTGGTAACAGAGCAAAAAAATACCCTTGATCCAGAGAAATCTAACACGTTGGTTAATTTTTGTCACTTGCCTCTTGTGAATTTCACGACACAAAAGTTCTACAGTCACCCATTGCGATTTTTCTTTAGCAAGACCTTGCCAAACGTCCTTGTAGATCTTCTCTTGCAATTCGTGTGGTAATCCTTGAATATAATGTTTTAGAGAGGGTTTATATACTGGTCTAGGTGTGTTACACGACATGGAACAGTAGTGTCACTTCCAATCACTAGGTCCTACTAAAGGTAGGTATTGACAATTCGGAGACCATCGAGCATGTTCCAAGTAAGCGGAATCTTTCTGTTCCCACTCGTAAATGGATACACCACAACTGAAACACTTGACTTTATCCCCTTCGCCCAAGTAGAAAAATCCGGCTCTGGCTAATTCTTCAGGAGTTGGTCCAGGCAGATATTTTGGCCATTTATCTTTGAAGGTTTGGAATCGACTTTTGAAATGACAATATTCAGGCAAACTCGTCGGGAACGAATATTCGACTCTCCTCACTTCTGTTCGATGTAGGTACGGTGAAATTCCTAGGAGTCCACGATAACGTGTCGCACCGCTTTCGCATCCTTCAGGTTTGACACGCACAGCATCACTTTCCAGGGTAGATATAGGGGTAGTAGTCATAGCAAAGTTCCCACGATATCCAGCTGAATCGCTAATGTCACAGCGCCTGGCATCTCTGCAATCGTACGGTTCACCATCGCACTCTGTAACGCAATTACAGTGCATACCGCAAGGACACTTACAGTTTCCTTCCGGACAACTTCCGTTGCAATGCATGGGTCTTATCCATCCAGTACTTTTCACACTCGCTGAAGGTACATTTGTTTTACAATCCCCAAATTTGAATGATGTCTGTTTAAATGGATTCATCTTCTTGTCGCTGTGCCGTTGTAGTGACAAATGAACTATTGATCGTGGACGATGTCCCTTTTTATATGCTGCTCAATTTCGACGTGACCGTACGGGAGAGTAAAGTGATTGGGAAGTCGTACTCTCTTTTGGTACACGATTTGGTAGACTTTTTCCAAAGGTCGGCTAACAATTTGGTGTGTGGGTAAACGGACAATCTTGTGAGGTTCGTGGGTAGTCACTTGAAACGTTTCATCCTGTCCCGACTGCAAGGCTTCTTGTAGTACGTCAAAGTTCACCACTTGACTGGTGCGATAATTAAGAGTCAATCCTTTCACTTTACATTTGGTGTGCATTTCTCCTTGTGGGTCTCGGTATTCGTAGCCGTAATTTTTAGGACCGCCACTTGCAAAACATAGAATCTTGTCGTCGGGATGTTCATCGGTCCAGGCTCCTAAACGGTCTCCTTCGATGACAGGGTTACACTGGTTCGGTCGGTGAATGTAGATGCAACTGTCCGTGTCAAAATACAACACGCGATCTCCTAACAGTTCTAACACTTCGTACAATTTTAAGCGAGCGTGGGCTGTCACGTAAGCCGCAATGATGACATTTCCAAATTTGTCGGCTTCTACAAAGTCTAGTTCTTCTTCGTAATTGACTAAGATCAAGTCCTCACGAATGACGTCCACGTGTTTCATGACTTTGGTTGGGTCGTGAATCATCTGGAAGTAGCGAGATGTCTCGGACAAATACTCCGTCTTGGGTAAAGACGGACGTTGTGCCATTTTACCCCACAAACAATTGAGCATCACTTTGGCAAACGATCGCCTTCCTTCATTTTTCTCGATGTGGTCTAAAGTGATACCTTCCTGCTCCCGATATTTTTCTTTGAATATCTTTTGGTCTTCGGGAGTGTGACACCAGGAAGGATAGCCACTAGCTTCTTGTTTTAGTTTTAAAAAGGCATCCACGTAGTCTGCAAAAATACCTTTCTGTCTCTCGTCGCCCTTGCGGTATTGTTGTGTTTTGGGAAAGTGGTAAATTTCGTACACTTCTAACAGTTGATATCCCAGGTCCAGAGCTTTAAACAATTCCACGCTCACCCACGTTCCTGTCAAGGCGCGTTCTTCCTGAGTGTGATGACAAGGTTGGTCTTGGTTGCACGTTTCGGCACATGTGCGACACAAAGGAAACATCAGTTTTCCTTGGCAATGGTGAGGTAAAACGGGATGGTACAAGTCTGTGGGTGGTAAGACTTTACACTTGATCAATCCTTCGTACTGTCGAATGTGGTCCAAGTCAATGTGTTCTGTCATCAATTCTGGATGCCCTACGGGAAAGTGACAATATTTGCACACGTAAGGATACAGCGAACACACGTCCAAGTATTTGATTTCTTCTCCTTTCTCTTCATCCGATTGGTACAGCAAACAAGTAGCATTCGTTCGTCCTCCGTACAAACTATCCCGAGGGTTCAATGGGTCCACCATCTTGTAACTTTCTACGATGCGTTTAAACTCGGGATCGGTTTTCAAACGCTGATCGTACTCGTGTTCCCACATTTCCACCACCTGGTATCCTTGCTGTTCTAACTTCAAACGTCGCTGACACGTGGTCTGGTACAAGTCTTCCATGGTTCGTTGTAAAAACTGATTTTTGGTGTTACGCTGAGGGTAGCATAGGGGACATCCGTGAAATAAGCATCCGTTAAACTCGTACACGATCTGAGGGTTTTCTAAGTCCCAACCATCTACCGAATACGTTCCGATGGTCTTTTCGCCTCCTCCGTTGCGAGCGTGTTGGATCCATTTGTCTTCCTTGTCGCACAAGTAATGGAGCCAGCGTAGGGCTTTGACCGAGTATTGACGTTTGACAAAATTTGTCGTTTGAGGACTGATGACCGCTAGAGTATTTTCAGGCATAAAGCGTTTTCGGTACACTAAAGAACACGCTTTGGCGATGGTACAAGCTTCTTTCAAAGGATCGATCCCTCCGTATTCCATGAACAATTCTCGAAATTTTCCACAGCAACGTCGTAAAATGTCCACGTCAGATCGACAATACTTTAACATTTCTTCTTGAAAATCAAAGGGGTCCGAGGCGTGAGTCTGGTACCAAGCATAGAAAGCTTCTCGTTGTTCGGTGCGCATGTTGTCGGGGTCGTAGTCGTCAGCCTCAGGCAAATGGGGTAGAAGGGTATGTTGATTGGCTTCGGTATTAAAAAAGTGTGGAAAATAACCTTTAGCCAATTCTGTCATTCCAAACGTTTTAGGCATACGACTCAAAGGCATGGCCAAGTAACACATTGAATCTTTAAACTGTACTTGTCCTACTTGCATAGAAATAATTTTGACTCCGTTTAAAGTCACTTGAGGCCGTTCGGTACTTTGTTCCGCATAGTATCTGAGCAGAAATTGCCCATCGTATCCCGAGAAATTGTGAGCCATGACCGTGGCATGGCGATGACAATTGCCGTAACGTTCGATGTCTTCTGGACTCCACGTTTCGTCGATGGGGTTAAGGATCCATTGGGCAAAATCGGCTAGCGTGTTTGACCCTCGAAAGATTTTTTCACGTCCTCCAGGAATCTTGCTGCAGTGTGGGCAATGACTAAAGATGGGCTCTTGGATACAATGCTCGCACGCACGGTGAGCTACGCAGAAATTAGGAATGTGAATACCAGTTTCTTGCATGCATTCGAAATCAAAAAAGATAAAATTCCCTTTCTTCTGGGTATCATCTGATCGGGGTTGATATTTTTGAATGAAGCATTCGTGTTCCAAATCCACGATTTGGTGACAAATGTGACATCGTTTCTTCCCTCGACAAACGTGTAACTTGGCACTATTGGTACGTATGCCTTGTCCACAAGTAGGGCACAATCTCAGGAGTTGACAAGCACTTTTCTGCTGTGAACCTTGCATCTTCAAATGTTGTTGGTAACAGGTAGGACTGACAAAAGTACGCTGACACACAGGGCAATGCACTCTTTCTTGTCCTTGGTCCAGACAAGGTTGTGAGGCCAAACATCCCTCACATTTTGATCCACAATGCTTGTGTTGTTCTCGATTGTTATAACCATAGTCACATTTTTCACAGTAGTAACCGTATTTCAGAAATCCAGTGATACTGGTAATGGTATCAAAATGACCATCGTGATGATAGACGTGAATGTATTTTCCGTCTTTGAAATCGTGGCCTCGAAACAAAAGTGGACCACGCACTTCTTGAGGGTGTACTTTCAAGGTGTAACGTGGAGCCAAGACGTCTTGCAATTGTTGCATTTCTGGAATGCCACAAGGGGTGTCTTTGGATATCCCTGCTTGCTGTAACAGGAGTTCTGCTTCACTTCTTTGTTTGGCTCGGTCCGATTGTTGAATAGTTTTCCAGGCTCTTTTCCATTCTGCCGTATCGTTCTTGTTGGTATACATTTGTCCCACGACGATGGCACGGGCTAAACACATCTGGTCTTGAGGATTGTTAATTTGGACGAGGCTTCGCTTCATGTTGCGAAGGCTGTCGACCAATAATACTTTTTTGCGTCCTGTCCCCTGGGGAAGAGACACGTGGGTCATGAACAGTGTGGCTTTTCCGTCGGCGATGTGAAACTTGTCATTGGATTGTTGCACATGTTGAATTTTGTCAATGACTTTGGAAGGTGTTAATTGTGATGGGTTAGTAAACTCGATCCAAACGGGAGACTTTAAATTATCGTGATGAATAGAAAGTCTCAAGCGATCGTCTTCTTTAGCTTGACATTGCTGTTTCAATGCAGTTAACACAGAATCCCACACCTCGGTAATGAACCCTTCTGTATTCTCCAAAGGTACATTGGCCTTGAAATCTTTAAACTTTACGGCATACGTGTAAGCTGATGTTTTAAATTTTCGAGAGGAACGCTTTTCTGTCTCTCGAATGTGATAGTAATTTTCAGGGTTTACTAAGGGTGGTGCACTTTGCTTGGAAGTCGATTGTCTGGGTGTAGATTCGGGCTCACTCATGTCATCTTCAAAATCACTGGCATGAATTTGAGCCAAGACTTCAGCTACTGTGCTAGGCGATACATTACGTTTCTGTCTCTTACTGTCTTTTCCTTTCTCCACAACATGATGTGGTCTTTTCATCTTGTCTGCAAAAAGTCAAATGACTACCTTTTAAAGACCATAACCCCTATATATTCATGTTCGATCCGTGCATATATAAAGGGTTAGTGTCTAACCTTTCAGTATTCATTTCACTCTCACATTGACCAGAACGATGAAAGAACCTACAGAAGTGGAACTTCTCATTAGAGCTTTACGTGGGGTCATACGAAAGTTTTCGTCAGACCAGCCGACGGCCTACTCTCCCTCCTATCGAGATAAAAGTCAAGATACTTGCTATATCTGTAAGAAGAAAGGACATTGGGCTACAGAATGTTCAGATCGTGACAAAAATAAAAAAGGTACCAATAGAGACAAAAGTCAAGATACCTGTTATTATTGTAAAGAGAAAGGACATTGGTCTCCAAACTGCCCTAAGAAACAACAGGAGCAGGAGGAGGAGGAGGAGGAGGAGGAGAAGGAGGAGGAGGAAAGAAATTCTGAACAGGAGGAGGAAGAGGTACCCTCCCCCAAGGAAGAACCCCGACACGTTCACAAAGACAAGAAAAGAAGACGAAACGAAAGTGAAGAGGAAGAAAAAGAAAAAGCTGTGACAGTAAAGAAAATGAAAAAACAGAAAGAGTGAAACAGAAGAAAACCTATGAACTTTTTTAAAGTGGTCTTGTGTTATGTTATGTTGTGATATTGAATTGTGACGTTTGTACTAGAATACACCAGAGAGAAAAAACGTAAGTGTCTCTTGGTTTTGATTTGATAGTATAATTACCTACACTCACACATTCCTTCACTCACACGTACATCATGGGTTTTTAAAAAAATAAAGGACTTTTGAGTTTTCATTGAAATAGGCAATTGACATAGTATTTCTTTTCGAAATAATTGGAGTGGTCCTGAAAAGGACCGTTGGTGTTTTGTGTGTTTAAAACAAAACAAACTCAGAAACGGGACGAAATCCTCTTGAGCTGTCTTAAGCCTTTGCCACGGCCAAGGCCTACTTCGGGACTGGTGGTTCCTGTCAATGATTTGGTAGAAATCACTAACGGTAGTAAGGTAGACGTAGTCACAGAGAGATCGGGTTGTTTCGCTCGAGAAGGTCTTTTTCTCTTCGGTCGTGATAAAGAAGTCTGATACATTTGTTTCAGACTCCTTAACTCAGCTAAAATATCTAAAAGTACCGTCGTGACCGTTTGATTTTCACTATTTTCTTTCTGTCCTTGGTCTTCATTCTTCTCCGTTGCTGCTGCTGCTACTGTT
This sequence comes from Unio pictorum, assembly GCA_030141615.1. Taxonomy (NCBI): domain Eukaryota; kingdom Metazoa; phylum Mollusca; class Bivalvia; order Unionida; family Unionidae; genus Unio; species Unio pictorum. The sequence continues at coordinate 8,629,283 of JARLTB010000059.1, forward strand.
TCTTCCTGGTGTTTTCTTCTTGCTTCTTCTTCTTCTTCTTCCTGCTGTTGCATAAGAAAAGCTTGTTCTTCTACTTTCTGTTGTTGTAAAAATCGCTCCAATGCTTCTTTTTGTCTCTGCTTAAAATCATCGACGTGTCCATAAGAAGATACAGAAGGCAACGAAGGTTCCGGAATAAATTCTTGCGATGTTAAAAAATCCACAATATCCCAGTTAAAATCAACTTCTTCTGGATGTAGATTTGTCATGACTTTAGTAGTCACTGTTGGTCCATGACTTGCTGTCTCTACTCCTGTCTCACTCCAATTCATTGTCTTCTTACTGTCCGCCATGATTGACAACTCTCTTGAATCGATTGACTGCGCACAGGCGCTAGTACCTCTATATAGAAAAGGTGACGTCACAGACTGCTCTCTTCCAATTGGATGGCTGTGACTGACTTTTGTAACGCACGTTTGGATTGGTGGATACACTCAATCCGTTTCAATCCGCTCTTCCCCTATAAATAACCGCAGTACACGGCATTCGCTTCACCTGTTCTCATCAGAAGATGTGGACTAATGTTGAATCGTCAACCCTTGTGTCAAGTATGCTGTTTAGGACTGACATACCCATGTATGTCAGATCATCATGGAGTGTCATTCATAGGACGGAGACAGCCTATTGGAAGAGAAGAGTCTATGTGGAAAGACAAGGTTGCTTGAAGAGAGTTCTCTTCTATGGACCCACAGTAAGGAGAAGTTTAAGGAAGAGAAGAAGATCTGTGAGATGTCCTCTGTGTTAACAAGACAACGTTAACATTACACATAACGGTCCTTTTCAGGGCCACTCATAGGTCTCGAAAAGATAGTAGCTTTCATTGCCACCCTTTTTTTCCCTTGTTATATTTCCTTTGTTATATTTCCCTTGACGCTATATAGTCCCACTATGTTAAATTTCCCTTGACGCTATATAGTCCCACTATGTTAAATTTCCCTTGACGCTATACAGACCCACTATGTTAAATTTCCCTTGACGCTATAGTGCCCCAAGCTGTTTTGACGCTATAGTGTCCCAAGCTGTTTTTGACTGGATTTTCCCTTGACGCTATAAATCTTGACGCCATAGTGTCCCAAGCTGTTTTTGACTGGATTTTCCCTTGACGCTATAGTGTCCCCTATTACTACTGTCATATGTTATACATATTCATAAAATTTCAGCTTGTGTATTAGAAATACAAATAAAAAGATCTAGATGATAATTTCGAGAAAGAAACGAATCGTTACTGGGGAAAAATAGATACGTGTTTTGCAGAAATAATATTTCTCCGATCCAATGTACGTAACGAGCTAGAATAACTTCAGTTTGTTTTAGTTATGTGTAAAAATTCCAGTTTATATTATATTTTCATTTGTTAATGAATGCCTTTGAAACTATCGCTTGCATGCGTTTTAATTCAAATAATATACATGCATTTCTTTGTGATAAAATTGTAGCACTAATATGATATAATATTGCAATGTCGTGATACAATTGTAATAGTGATATTAGACAGTGTCGTAATGTCGTGATACAATTATAATACGATTGTTACACAGTGTTACATTTGTAAAATTGACAATATGCAATGATATACACTGGATTCATTTAAACTTGCGGTTGTTTTTTGGCTATGGGGTAGGTGTGATTTTGCATTAATGTCAATTGGCTTCTGAAATGTTTGCCTCCCATGTCTGGGAATTGAACATATGAGACTACAGTCTAATACCTTGGGGCTTGCCATCAAGAACGAACCCTGATTCATAACACTGAGACCCACCATGTAACAACATGTACACGTACAGGGCATGAAAACACAATTTATAAATGCATTAGACATTGACTGTGTGGTACATTTCTAACTCGTATGGACTTGGCTCGTGGGTCAAAACTCTCACTTGAAATCGCTGCATTGTAACGATAAATACACTGACTGGTCGTAAAAGGCAAACATTCGTGTTTTATTTGTTATATTAATTACACAAAATATGACAGCTTCGAGTTTCTTGTATATTACACTTTACTTTTAATTTTCCCAGATACATGCTTGGTTTGGCAGCAGTTCCCAGCACCATTCAGTTCATTGGGTTCTTTTTCCTGCCAGAGAGCCCCAGATGGCTTGTCAGTAGGAACCGCCAGGAACAAGCAAAGAAAGAACTGTGTAAAATAAGGGGCATGAAGAATTTTGACACGGAGTTGAGTAACATCATATTGTCTGTGGAAGAGGACAGGCAAATACAAGCAGCAAGTGAGTCAACCCTAACCCATCTCTCTCTACTGTCATGTCATGTCATTGGTTGCACCTGAAGTTCTTCTCTGTGTTATAATGAATAATTGTCGAACGAAGGTTATAAGCATTTTGACAAATTTCCGAATCATAGTTTATGACTTATACATAGAATATAGCATATATTGAATTACATACACAAAACAGCCAGTATTATCAGATCCAGAACTAGGGTTTCCATCAGATATCCTTTATATATCTATATTAAGACTTTGCAGTTTGGCCTGGATATTGTACGTTAAGCTGCAGACTAAATACAACTAGGTCGTTTTTATCGGACATTAATACATGGGATAGAATTTGATTTATCTAACAAGACGGTTGCAAGCTGGTTTCAGCTTAGAAACCTATTTTAGACATTGGACGATTACTCATGGTTGATTTTAGTTATAAGCATCTAACATAATAACAACTGGTGATAATTTCAACTTGGTGAGTGGTGTTTTGAAGCCAAGTGAAATCATCAGAATGTAGAAGCAAATCAAAAAAGTATAGAATGCATCGAAGGTAGAGAAGGTATACGTAAATACAAGAATAAGATTTATCCAGATGTTTTACAAGTATGAACTGTCAAAATAATATCAGGAGCCACAAAGATAACGCCAAAAATTAGAAAATCCCACCAGTCTTTCTAGTCCGAATTTCCTCTGATCCTTGCCACCTCATTTTTAGATATTTGGATATTCATATTGGGGTGTAGGGTCAGAGCGCATTCCCTATCAAAAAGTTGGAATTCACCGACACCGTCTGGTGTCGGCATGGGGTAGGCGCTTACTTGCCGGCCCAGCAAACTTAAACGATCTTTCATCGAGATATATCTGATTGAAATCGACAGGAATATGAGGTATTTTCTTTAAAAATATCGTGAACATTGCATTTGATATGTATTTAATATCTGCTGATAGACGAGACGAAAGTACATCTTTGCTAAAGTTGACCTGGATCTGGTCGTTTGTTCTCTTAGTCACGTAACTGCACAAATCTCGCAAACTACATTTCAATGACATGTCTTGTCTATCAGCAGATTAAAGACATAACAAATGCTATATTCACGATTTTCTAGAAAATAAATGATATTCCTGTTGATTTTAATCAGGTATATCTCGATGAAATATCGCTTAAGCGGCTACCCCATGCCGACACCAGACGGTGTCGGCGAATTCCAATTTTTTGATAGGGAATGCGCTCTGACCCAACACCCCAACATGAATGTCCAAATATAAAAAATTGGGGTGGCAAGGATCAGAGGAAACTCGGACTACAGTCTTTCTTGCCATTGAAAACAATCTGCATTACATCTGAAGTCCTTTTTTGAAACAATGACGTTTTCACTTCTTGCAGGGGAAACATTTAGAATACACAACCTAGCAGATAAAAAGAAAAACAAACATAGAGCCAAAAAGTTGTTATCATTAAAAAGGTACAGGAATCACATTTTTACTGCAAATCGGATTGTCTTATTTGATCCTCTAAGTACCAAACGCTCGAGAATTATTATTTTGTTGGGCGATAACCATACTGTTTCGCTAAAAAAAACGACGCCTACATACATGCATTTTAATACTAATGTTAACATTTTAATTCTGACATACAAAACGTGATACGGTATTTGATACGGAACCGTTATGAAACCAAACATGGTCTTGGGACTTCTAAACACAAGCTTGTGCCTAAATTTGAAGATATTTGGTGAACATATGATACAAGGAATACGCTGATGAAATGGAATGGAAACAGAGGCAAAATATGCCCACGGGAGAATGCACAATAATTTAAAATAGATGCAAACTCTGAACAAGATATTAAGTTTACAAGTAGATATTGTTACTATTGACAACAATGGTTGTTTTCAATGGTAACAATACGGTTGTATTATGGTTGTACAAGTAACAATAATAATATTGTATTTATATTTAGTAAACTTATTGCAATCGATTAAAAGGATGAATAATGGCATATTTGTACTCGAAAAATACACTCTTTGCCAATCTTTCACTTGAATAGTTTGTTTAACTTGTATATCTTCACATTTATCTATGTACCTTTCTGCACAGCTAATTAGATTTTGGGTGACTTTAGCAATATAGTGCATTATACGAAAGATATAAGTACCTTGGGATGCCAGTTCGGTTCCAACAAGGATCCATTAATTTTTTTTAAAGATGTATACACATTACACAATCGGAGCGGTCGCGCTTCATACATTACTTCCAAGAGAGTTATCCATCACTATACCCAATCTTATTGTTCAAATAAAAAAATTCCTGTGGGTTATATTGTTCAGGATACAGTAAGAGTTATCTGAGAAATTAAAGTTAGGAAAATATGGCGATTCAGATTCAATGATATCGTCCGCCAAATATGGCCTATAGTATGCCTATAGTATGCTGAAAAATGGCGTTGAACCCACAATAACAATAATTAATTTAGATAAACTTATAGGGTGTGTTGTTTGTGTTGTCAAACAAATTATTCAGTTAACATAATTCCTGAAAATGGGTTTAAAAGCCAAATTAAAGATCGCAATGAAGATGATGATTTTAATGGACAATACAAACACTTAAACATATTCCACCGGAATTTGGAATCCATATTAAGACAATACTCAGAGAATATGAACCAGAGTTTAGAGAGGAAAATATAATTGCAACGAAACGTTTTGTCAGCATTTTTTAAAATAAAAAAGCAGAGTTTGTGAAAAAAATATCATTAAATGCTGGAGAAATAAATTTAACAAATTAAACTTTTGTTTAATAAGTAAGAGATTATAATCATTGAAGTGGTAAGTATGTGTGCCCATACTAAATGTAATGTATATATCAAATTAAAAAAATACATTACCCTTTTAAGTTTACAATATCATTCATTTTAAAACTATGATCCAGGAAATGAAATATGATTATTACCAATTATTGGCGATATATCTATACCAATGAGCAAATTCAATGGACCTCGTTATGATACTCCCCACCACATATGCTAACGTCATTTAATCAAAGTGAATAAATGTTACATGCATACAGTGGACTCTAATATTGATATTTAATTCTTTTATGGTATTTCTTTGTAACTGTTGGTAAGGACAATTATCATTGTACAAAACAAAGTCATCATGAAAAGCATTTACTACAGATAGATATGAATATTAACCGTTAGAATAACTTTTGCTGATTTTATCTGATTGAGGAAAATGTATAAATTTTAAGTTTTAAACGACTGTGTCTGATTTATTAGATGCTTGTATAGTTCCGTGACTTTGGAATGCTGATCTCAGTCTGTTGGAAATATTTAATACGTAACACTAAATCCTTTCTCTGTAATAAAAGTGATAGCTTACTATATCAATTATCAATTCCATTTGTTAAACATTTTTTTCTTACGTTGTTTTACATATTTAGAGTTATTTAAGAGACATAGATTTTATGTGCTTTGTACTTATTTTGTTACATCCGCTATCATAAAAGAGTTTTTTAACTTGAAAGTCTATCTTCGAAATTCCTTCCCACGTTTAACTTTTATTGGTTAGCTCCTCAGTGTTTTGACGATATGTGTTGTCTATTTTATATCCAATTTCTTTCTTGATATCCATTTATATGTTTTCGTTAAGTAACAAACTACATCTTATAGCTAAATTCGTTTTAGAATAATGTCTTTCTCACCAGGCGTTATGTAATGCCATAATATGGATTCAAAATTCTCATGTAATATGTTTAGGTGTTTACATTGTCCATTAATGATCACTAACTTCACTGTACAAATTTTTTATTTGGTTTTATAATACTGTCTAAATCTCAATATATTGCAAACTTTTAACGTTTAAGTTATGTTTCTTTCTTCCTAATGGTTACCTATAAAGTCATTTTCAGGAATTATGCCAATGTAATAATTTGCATTATAACACAATCCGTTAAGGTCGTGGAATACTATTGATGGTTGTTGTTGTTGTTGTTGTTGTTGTTGTTGTTGTTGTGGGTTTAACGCCACTGTCAGCACAAAATAGAACATACATGGAGCCAAGATAAAAATACAGGAAAACTGAGGCAAGAAAAATTAACCACGGAAAGTTACCGGCAAGCTTGCAAACATACGCACATTGTTCGAGCAAGAAACTCAAATCCACGCAAATTCATATATGGTAATCGTTATTTACAACTGTTACAGATTATATTAGGCTGAAGTTTCCTTATCTGAGATTGCATTAGCTTTGATAAGATAAATCATTTATCCCACAATAATAGTTTTTAATTTCATAAAAAGTCAAAATGGTTAAGAATAACGGTTAAGTAATTATCGTTTCAAATATTAACCTATATTGACAAATGGTTACCATCATAGTTTGATGGTTGAGCTTTTAAACGATACAGTTGTCAATAAAATGTAAGTGAGAAAATATCCATGGTATATTTTAGGAGTTTTCTATCCACGAGAGACAAGATGTCTTGGAAAATGCAGAAAATTACTTAGAAATTAAGATGCATGACTGGTAGAAAGCATGTATTTGTATAACGGACAAAATGTCATGATTGCTTTAGCAGCAAAGAAACATCTCAAAACGTGATGTTTAATAAATTAAAACTTTACTCTGTTTATTCTAAATTAGTTCTGTCAAATTCTCATTGTTCTTTGCAAATTACGTACCCGATCTGTAGGTTAGATAGCTATTAAATTTATTTGTTGTAAAATGACAGCAGCTTCACATATTTATTACATTCTGAATCATGTAGTTTAAATTTTGAAAGAAACAGAACATTAATAATAATACATATAATATATAATAATATATAATAATACTCTTAATCATAGTAAACGATACATCTGTCTATAAATTTGAAGTAGGAAAATATTCATCGTATAATTTAGAAGGAGTTTTGAGTCTACGATAGACAAGATGAATTTGACCTTGCTAAAAATGTTAAACTAAGACGGAACTGACTGGTAGAGCGTAAGTACTTGTACAACGGAAATAAGTTGATTCTTACATCAGCATGGAACCATCAGAAAAAATTGCGCTGTTTAAATGATTTGTCGTAAAATGGCAGTAGATTGACTGGCATCAGTATTATATTCCAAAAAAATCACATCGTTGAATTTCTGAAAGAAACAAAACATTAAATACTATCTAAACTCCCAATCTTTACTTCAGTTGAGAAACAGTGATGAAACTACTCAAGTTAAATTAGCAATCCGGAATTCCTTTTGTGTTCTACTTTGCAGTATACACAAACAGTAACGATATGCGGCACTTTAATATATAAATACTGACCTAAAAATCCCAACCATGACCATGGGTTAAATGCGCGTACTACGTTAACAGAGACAAACTACTAAACGTAAAGTTCTATCCATGGGTTCTAGTTTCATTCTCAGTTACAGGTCACAGCGACACTTTTACTTCATAACCGACAATTCAAGTACGATCATATAGATTTGGCAAATAATTAACGAAGAACTTGAACTTTGCTGTACTTAAGGATTTTAACGTGAAATCATTATTGTAAGGGAGTTATGAAGACCAAAGAAAATATTATTTAAATAAGAAATTAAGTTATGTTGTCCATACTAATTTAAAGGTAAAATTCCCGAAACAACGTTTAGCACCTTTATCAAATTTACTGCTTTTATGATTATGTTATGAAAGGTTTGTTATGTAAAGGTGGTGATGAGCTTTTCATAACCTTCTTCTCATTTCTTGCTATGAGAAGGAATTACTCGTAACTTAAGAAACGTCAATATCCATGGTGAGAGACAGAGCGGGAAGAAAGTGTTCAGGCTCTCTTAAAAGAGTGTCGCCACGATAATGGGATACAGCTACATCTGTAATGAAAACTACAAACTCTTGCTAGCTTCTGAGTATGATGAATTTATTTATATAATCAACACACATACATTACTACATTCTAGAAACACATCTATAAACTTTATAATCATAATACATGAAATATATATAAAATTGAACTTTCATTCTAAGCTTTCCAACTTCATTCATTCGTATAATTTTTGTATTTTAGAATATTATACAAATAGTTAATTCTCGATCGATTTTATGATAGCCAAAGTATAAAATGTAATAACTGCAATTAATGCAACAACCAATTTAAAGAAATTTATTTTACTTATTTAAAAATAGAATATTGATTTAGAATATGTTGATAGATATTATTCTTTGTTAATTAAAGACTACCTTATTTCAACATTAAATCTAAACATGAAGTTTTTAGTGAATTCGTCTTTTACAATAAAATTTACCATAAAAATAAATAAATATAAATTCTTTAAAACATTTAAACATTACATTGCAATATATTATAAATTAAAGAATTCAATGAACAATGTTGCAAACATATCAGTTTTACCATTTAAATCTCAAACATTAAAAAATTCCTATTCCAAAAGAAGTTTAAGACATTTACAGTTCTTACCTGTGATGAAAAATACAAACTCTTGCTAGCTTCTGAGTATGAGGAATTGGCCTGGGCGATATACGCGTTTATTTATATTTGTGTAGCGCACGACACAAAAAATATGGCCATTCCTCAATAGACCAGGCTAGCAGAGATGCTTGTTCACCATTAGATAAGAACAATTTTGTTTTGCGTCTTTCGAGAGAAAGTTAGTGATTCTTAGTCAAAGGATTGGAAATTCGCCAATGCTTAATCTCGAAATCTGCGTGGCTTGCAGAATTATATATTTCCTACTGAGCAGACTTCAGTTCTTACTGAATCAGCGAAAATAATAGCATGTACTGTATAATGCCTTTAGTAACATCATACACTTATTCCACACAACAATGTACATTCATATAGCTTACTAGGTTTATGCTTGCAGGGCAACTATTTTCATTCCATTAATATATATAGTTGTGTTTTTGAAATAAATGAAATTAATCTTAATATATTTTAGAAACTTACTTTAATATAAATGAATAAAACATTACTTTAATATAATTTAAAGCAAATTGCATCATCATACTTTTACTAAAATTCTGCCCTAATAATTATGTCATGTGCGTATTTCTGTCGGCCCATCTGGACAAGATATCTGTGACATTAAATCTGTTTTTTGACTGTGATCTAATTGCACATTGTGTATTTGGTCGATATATCTTTGTCTGTACTAGTCGTGCTTAGAACAAAATTTATGTATACATTTTAATTACGTTCGCAACAAGTCTTGGGCAGGCGTCACTGATTAGAATAAACTTAATTTTTATAGGAAAAAAATGAAGTGTTGGTAGCCCGGAAAGAAAAATTTTATTCGATGTGGCATACAAATATTTTGTCATTAGAAAACGTTACAAAGGATCATTATTTTGTTAAATAAAAGAAACAATCATAGAGCTCATAAAGGTCGGCCGTTAGCTATGCCTCAAATAATATTAAATTTAAGATGTTAGTATTAAAATTTGAGTTTATGATGAACAAATAATTTATGTACCTGATTCTGATTGTCAATTTCTAAGCTGGTGGTCGATTAGCCATGGTTCGAGTGTTTACAACACAGCCAGTAACACGAGCCTTAATTCTCGGATGTACCCTACAGATGCTTCAACAGCTTTGTGGAATCAAAGCCGTCAGGTAAGAAAACAATTTTGTAGTTATTTAATTTTTAAGATTTCTGATGATTTGAGACCATAGCAAAATACAATCAATAATAACCTCAAAACAGCATGTGAGACACTTTTAATACGATATATTTCCTTAATAGTCAATTTAATTTCGGAAAAGATTATGTTACTATTTGAAAGACTAGATAGTACGATGGTTAGTACAGACGTTTTGAGCCACCTTGGTTTTGCTATTTGTTTCTAAGTGGTAGCCCAGAGATAGCCGGTAGATTTCTGTGCATTCTCATGTTCTTTTCGCTTCAGTGACCACGTGACACCACTTTTTTTGAAGTTCAGTGTAAACACTTTAAATGTAAAGCATAACAATTGTAATTTACATTGTACAATTAATATTTTATAAAGTAGAAACATTAAATCAGACTAGTAAACATAAAAGAATTTGAAACACGATTTCATTTACTTCAGTTTTTTTGATACATCTGTTTTAACTCTTTAAAACTGTTGGTTGTTGGGGTGGGTTTAAATCACTTTTTGTATATACAAAATATGCACCAAATCTACAATTGAGCAGATTTGGGTGATGAGCTCATCTATCCAATTGAATTCAGCTAAAATGCGTTTATAAATACGTTGGAGAAGATCGATTGAATTTGTGAAAACAAGTGCCAGGAAATATTAAATGGTGTAAATATATACATAAATATTGAATTTTCGTTATCATCATAACATTATATGAACAGATCGAGTCGTCAAATCTTCAAGGTCAATGTCAAAATAATGCCAACATAATTTATTTTCCGTGTGTGCACGATACTATTCAAATTGTACACGTTTTAGGGAAGAAACATAATTGACACACATATAACCGTTCTGATTTGTGCCATACGCCAAATTCATTTATTTATTGAGAAAGTCCTTGCACGGAATTGAAACGGAACTGCACGTGCGTTAATTTCGACAGCGGTACCAAATCTGTAAATCTGTAGATTATGACGTCAGCACCAAAACCATAGCATGTTTGGATAATATAACTAACTTATTACATATATCATTGTCCCATTTAAAGATCACGATGTCACCATTTCATAGTTCATGTAAGGGTCAAGGGATTATATTTGCTATACTTCCGCCATCTGCCATTTGTATAGCTCATCTGGCAGAATTTGGCTTAAAGTTTGAAATCTCAGAAAAAAAATAGTCCAGCCGCTTATGTTATAGAACTTGATGGAGCAGCAAGTTCCTGTGACTGAAGCATCTTACACGCTTTGCTATCCAGATTTCTTCAGCTTCATTTCCGTGTCTTTCACCCCCAAATTTATGTTGTGTTTTGTTTTTCTTCACCCGTTCGTCGCTTGGTTGTTTTTTTTCTTTTTGACAATTGTCGTCAAATATGAAATGACGATAGCAAATAAAATAATGTTCTGTTCTCTCTCCCAGTTACTATAGTGTCAGTATCCTAAGGCCGGCTAGACCTCCTACAGAGATTTACATCTTGTTTTCGTGCGTGCCGTATGCTGTGCACTGCCTGGCTACATTCATCGGTATTGGTCTGGTAGAGAAAATGGGACGCAGGAAACTGACTCTGATTAGTTTGTTAGGTACGTGTTACTAGGGATAAAAAAGTCAAGGTAAATCAGAATAACATTTTTAACGTAAAGACGAAACACAAGTAAAGATTCCGATTCTTTCCAAAGCGGAGTAAGAAATAAGCTAACTATTTACATCGTGAATATACAATATTATTACAAATTCAACGAACTTGTGAAAATGACATTTAACGAAAACCAACACCAAGCGTTGGTGACATGGGACAATGTACGCAAATAATTGGAATCTGTATATCTGTATATATGTAAAGCCTTTAGTATATATATATATATATATATATATATATATATATATATATATATATATATATATAATGGATTTTTCATCTAACAAAACATGTTTAATTTTATATTGTCTACTTTTTTAACTTATATATTGGTTTACGATCATTTTTATGAGAATGATATGTGTTTAATTAATCTGTGTGACTGCTGATGTTAAATATGATCTTTAAACTTTATTCCGTGTTATAACTATCATTGATATTATTACGATTCTCAAATGCACACCGTGATTACTTTTACGACTGAAGACATAAGAACATTCATATATCAAAGATATAAAAGGAGACCATAACAAACAAAGAGTTTTAAAAAATGTGAATTTGCTATGAAATATCATTTTACCTTTCACAGCAAAATATAGTTAATAAGAGGCTTTGCAAGAATATATTTTCTTTAAAATGACGTTGCTTTTCAGTTGATTTTTTTTCGTTTTGCTGGGGAAACTTTTATAACACAATGAACGTCATATAGAAGGCACGTGTAATAGGTTAGATTTTTCACATCGGAAGCAAAAGGTTCATAAAACCGTATCTTAGAAGCTGGAACATCACCACAGTCTCGTCCCAAGGCAAAAAGAGTTGCCTAAATTCATCGTATCTTATGGTATGCAGGAAATATCTCATCGGGTCTAATGAACACCGGCATGCTCGCGATTGGTGTGGGTGGGTTGGGCATAGCAAAGCGTCGTCTGTTATCAGAGTGATACGGTCTTGACGGGCAGTGTAAAACAACAGCTGTTTTTCAGAAGCACGTGCAATTTCCAAATTGTATCACTAGTTTTTGGCGTAATCGCCATCAGTTATGGTATATAAGATCTGGTAGATTTGGTCAATATTATCTAAAATTTGTATTTTCAGTGAAAAATAAAATATGAGCTTTCCAACATTTGAACTTGCGAAATCAAATTTTATATTTCATGTAAATTTGACTTAAAATTAAATAATACTTTACAATTTTAATTTAAAATATCATATTGGTACCACCGAATAGATGAAATAATTTTGTTTTAATGATCTCTCTCTCACTCTCTTTCATATATATAGTAGATGGTACTTTAAGGTAATATTCATTTATAAATGGGTTGCTTACATAACAAAACATTTGTCCATGATTGTAACTTGTAAATAAAATGTTGATAAACCTTTTCTGCTCAGAAAATTTTGGAAACAGACTTGTTTAATTTAATTAGAATTTTCCATTGGAATTGCTCACATCTAGGTTAAGTGAAAAATTTTATAAATAATGGACTTGGTAAATAAATATACAATTCCAATCTTAGGTCATTTTCTGGAATCCATTTGTTATCATAGTTTACAGTTGTGGTCAGATATAATTCAAGTTGAACTTTTTTTCTCCAATTATCTATTGGAGTTACTAATTTCTCATTAGCTTAGGATTAACGCGTTATTTTGGAACTATTTTGAACCCATTCAAAGACATTATGGTTTGTATCATTGTGGTATATCATCATATATGAGACTATTGCGATTATTTCGGAACATGTTATTAGTGTCTTGAATTTACAGTTTGTGTTGTAGAGGAGTAAACTGCTTGTTGATTATACTTAAATTGTTGGTTTCACTTGTTTGTATTTTTCATTTTGAAAGCTAATATCATAACAATGTAAGTACCTTTTCTGTGTTTACCGTATACTGTTTAATATAAAATTATCTTCCACCCCACATCTCTCTCCCTCCCTCCCTCCCTCCCTCCCTCTCTCTCTCTCTCTCTCTCTCTCTCTCTCTCTCTCTCTCTCTCTCTCTCTCACACACACACACACAGACACACACACGCATGCACTCACGCATGAACCAACGTTACAATTACAAGGTTGTGTAGTTATAATACATTTGAAGATTCGAGCAATCATATATTTCACCTTACTTTCACTCGTCTTATATTTTTAAAGAACTTTGAGTTTCTATCTTGTATGAGAAAATATGCAATTTTGAATGATTTATCTTCTTGTAAGATTCTATAAATGTTTAGCCGTTGCATGTTTTACTATTTATTTTTAATATCTTTGTTTTTTCTTCTTGATTGACCAAACTATTCATGTGGGTGGGGCATATCAAGCGAATATGTTCCTTGTTATTTAAGGAGCCACTGTGACCCAGTTGTTATAATGCCGGGATTACGGTTGGGAGGTGTGTGTTGTTTCTGATTAATATCAGCTTGTGTCAGTTGCCGTGATGTAATTATTACTTACTCTTAAGCACTGAACAGTCTCTCTTGTACTGAAGTACTGTGTAACGCCAATCAATCATCGAGTTTTGTTTCAAGATTTTACCCCCTGTCGAATGAAAACAGTGTAAACCTGGATGCACAGGGAAGAGTCTTCCTTTTTGACATTCACGTCTTGCAAGTGTTACTGCTATTTATATCTCTATTTCAGGTGTAATTATATCTCTAGTTGTGCTTGCCGTTGGCTTTCAGCTCTCATCAATCCACGTTCCGTACATCAATACCAACGCCATCGATATCCTAGATAACAATGCTTCCATGCTGTCAATCAATACCAAGGGCATCGATATCCTGGATGGCAAAAATGCCAGAGGAGATTGTTCCCGACACAAGTAAATAGATCAATATATAATTTTGCTATTGCATAAACTCATGAGAAATATTATTGAGTCTTTTCTTAAGATGTTAAATATTTATATGCAAGCAATAAAGTATCAATGTGTGTCCGTCTGTCTCAAGAAGCTTGTTATCAAGACTGCACAAAAAGTAATGAATTTAAACTTGAACTGGGAGATTTGTACCAATATGACTTGATTAGATTTTCAGGCCATTGCAGTGATTTTTCAATATTTTAAACATTTTTGGAACCTTTTGGTTGTTTTCCACTTTTTATATATACATGAACCTTAGCCTGATTAGGCAAAACCACTTGATAATACAAAAAAATAAATTTTTCGAGCTGATTTGTCTTCTTGTGTAGGTAACCTGATTCGCTTTTTCTGGACATTATACACATTTGTTTAAGGTTTGGGATTTAGACTTCTTTTGATTAAAACCTTGTTATTACGATGTATATATATATATATATATATATATATATATATATATATATATATATATATATATATATATATATATATATATATATACACTTGGGTAGCTTTTCCTGCAAATATAGACATTTTTGTTTAGAATTAGAATTCTTTGTCTGCACTCTGAGAAAAGGTTTTAGAAACAAAATCCAGTTCTTAATTTCCTTCTTACACTAATATTACTGAGTTTCAGCCTACGGCACGTACAAACAACGATGTAAACTCAACATTTGTTAAATTGTTGGCGCATTTATTTTACATTTGTGCTCGTTGAAAGCCGTTACATAAGTCATCTGAGGTGCTCGCTTCAACAGATTTCTGACACATGTTACCTCTGTCCGCGTGATTTCTATTCTCGTTTGTTTGTTCTCAATATAAGAATGAATTCATTTTTGATTTACTTGATAATTATTGGTCTTATCTGGTATAGAATACGATAAAGAGATGACTTATCTTTTGGTAACTATTGTGAAGGTCACATAACGTAGATAAAAGTACTTTTTGCAGTCTAAAGGGTGTTTTGGGAGGAAACCATTGCACATACATCCATGAATATTTTAAATCACTTAAATCGTAAATTATTTAGTCCGTATTACCAAAGTTCAAACTTAAGCTCCTGCATATCCTGGGATATATTAATTATATATGATGCCGGAAAAAAATAATTAAATGGAAAAAAGTATGCTTTACACAAAATATATTGCTTTGACTGCAACTAAGGCAGATAATAATTTTTTCTTATTATTTAAACTATTTTTCACAGCAAATGTCAAGCATGTGTCGGCAATACCAAATGTAGATTTTGCTATGAAGAAGGAAATCCACTAATGACTGGAACATGCTTGAACGTCAATGATAATTTTACAGAGAGGTATGCCGTGTCACCGTCTAGTTGCGATGATACCATTGCTAACAGAAATAGCAGCGACCGAAAGTTCCTCTGGGCCGATTCATATTGTCCCTCTGACTACGCGTGGATGGCTGTGTTAGGCCTTGCAATGTTTGTACTCGGATACGCTCCGGGTAATTATTATTATATTTTTTTAATGTGTGTTTTAATGCTGGCCTTGCATCTCATTAATCATCAAATATGGACAACAACATATTAAATTTGATTGGGATCAGCACACCTTTAAGGTCAACTTCTGTATGGCAATAAGTGCAAAGCCTGGTCTAATGATACAGTACGGTAGCTGTAATGATCGAGAAATCAATCCCATTGCAGCATAATGACCACTCAACTACGACCCCTGACCTCACGATAGTGAAAAGAGATATCAGCACGAATATGGACAGTGCAATGATGAGAATATGGGTCATAATCCGTTGATAACAGCTTGGACCTACTTGATGTTTTAGACTGCATTACTACAGACAACATCACAAATAATTAGCATTACACTGAGACATAATATAAGACGAAACTTCTGAGAGATGTTGTCCTGTGCTGCCATATTTGCTGTGTCAGCAGGTTCAGATGTACACACCTTACTTTCTGTCGTCGTTTATATTTAAAGACAACATTGGTTGATACATTACAAGAAAAGGGATATGTTTGGAGGATGGAATTGATACACTTAATTGACACTGACATTGAGGGAGAACATTCATCCCCAATTCGACAAATAAGCCCGAGTGACATGTCCTTTCGGCAAACAAACGCTGTAGTTTTTACCAATGGGAAAATATTCTAAAGGAAAATTTCATCGGAGAATCTTTTGTGGGAATCTCCTGTGGGATGGGATGGAAGACTCTCCTAATTAAGATCTTTTTAGAAAATTTCTTACGAACTATTTACGATACATGCTTGTTCCAAAAGCAGCAAAACGTGTGATGACTGATTGGACTGGTGTCTGTATGATGTGTCTGGGTGGAACATGATGCAGCAAAAAATTATGTGGCATGATGCCACAGTGCTAGACATCACTATAAACTGCTACAATACCGACATCATAGCTATATATGACTTGAAAATTGTTAAATCTGCGTTAAATATCCAAATCGCACACACTTTTCCCGAAATGTAATGCCATTGTGAATAGATTGTTTAGATAGTGATGACAAGTTCCAGTAGCAAACTTATGAATTACAAACACATGACGTCAAATGGCGGCTTATGAGATGTTCGACTACACTAGTGACATATTGAAAGAAATGATGGATTGTCTCAAAGCAAAAATGCCACTTTTTTGATAATTATATACATGTATGAAACCATACCCTCCAACCCCAAATAAAAATCTTAAAACTAAGTTGCATTTGACACTTATTTGACTGTCAGAGACACACATGTGACAGTCCGATATAAAATTCAAAACTAAAATTCGAATCATGTCAAGAATTATTCCACTCAAAATCCCACAGCTTTGAAAACTAATTCGAATTGAATTGTCTTAATATAGGTTACATCTTCGTGCCTTAGATTAGAGGTACGAGGATCAGGACGATGGCACCGCCACAATGGAACCCCTCCTGGTTCAGTTTCTCCGAGTCAAGCATATATTTACGTTGCAAAGTACAAAATTATTTTGAATTAAATAGAAAACTAGTTCAAAAAATTGGTCATGCAATCATGTATAGCTTATATCCTTACCTTACAAGCAAGCTTAGAACTCCGTCTATGTGACCTCTCCTGGTAAAAGCTTTCGAGCTGTTCGTTTGAAATATAATCATCACCTACTGACATAGTCTCTGCTCAATAAAATCAGGTAGGTCAACTACTATTTTGAGTAACAGTTTCATCACATTTGCTAAAAGTATTACATTCAATTGATAACATTAATTAGTACTTTTGTTCAGAAATTTATATTAACGTTCAGTATGAAAAATCAAAATTAGCATACGTTATTGAGAATATTTGGATTATACAAGAATTGCCAAGATCAGGATGCTGGGATATAAAGACAGATTTTAGTCGAATTACCTTCCACCATAATGACATTGATTGTGTGTATTCCTCGCACTCATGTACTCGGAGGAGTAAGTGATACACAACCAAATGTTTGCACTATTTTTCACATCTTGATATTTGAAATCAGAACACGATAACCCACCCCAACCCACAAAAAGAACGATTTATTCACATATCATTGAAATGAAGATATTTAATCGTATTCTAAGTCGCATGTGAAATTCATGTTTTGTTTTCTTCATAAATAATGCACTGTGCCAAAGTGAATGCTTCAAACCAATGGATCCGACATGGTAATGTAGTAATTAACTTTACTTTGCCATTTTATAGGTTTAGGACCGATGCCATGGACAATTAATTCCGAGATTTATCCACTTTGGGCCAGAAGCACCTGTGTATCACTAGCCACAATGACCAACTGGGTTTTCAACTTGATTGTATCTCTGACCTTCCAGACTCTGACAAAACAAATTACCAAGTATGGTGAGTATTCTATAGTGAAGTAAAAACTGGAAGTTTTCAGTGAAGTGGAAATATAGGAATCATTTTCCTGTATTCTAAGTCCAACTCTGCCAAGATAAATTTCCTGCCATATTAAAAACAAACACTACAATCTTTTAATTAACACTTAATGCATACAGTTTATCGAACTAGTAGCAGTGAGGGTGAACAGACCTTTCTGCTGGAACGTCATTTATGAAAATAATAAATCTTCCTACGATAATGATGTAAAAAAAGACCAATAACGCCAAACCGAAGCCAGTAACTGACCGAGAGTTTATAATTCGGTAAGTTCTATTTTGTTACTTTAATTTTGTCGTTAGTGGTTTTGAAAATTTGTATGCGCATTTGTTTACCCATCTGGAAGCATCAACCTTTCTTCTCTAGAAGATGATGACCCGCATTTTCGATCATTTAAGCATGATGTAGGACTAGAAAAGAAACAAGAAGAATATTATGACCCAGAAGATCATACTGGTTTTCCTGGAAGTGCCATTAATATATCCTCTCAAGGTAGTGGTCTTATTTCTTGTCCTAACAACGTCCTTGTCTATGTTGAACGACTAGAAATTCTGACTGGCGGAAAACGGGCCGGTAATAATTCCCCAGAAATTTTTAAGGAAGCAGCTGATATTTGTCAACGTTTATTTACAGGTGGCATCATGGATATTAATGTTTATTGGTCTCTTACTGATGACATCGTTGATGATTATCACAGTGATTAAAAAAACAAATTAACAAATAAAATCGTTATACATTATGCTCAACGTGGACCGATCATGATCAGTGTGATAAATTCGCGATTACCAACTTATAAAGCTATCTACGGTGATGGACTCGGTGATATTGTTGAAGGGTTAGTTAGAAGAATCGCTCCAAAAGCAATACCGATTGCAAAGTAACTAGGATTGAAAGCTGTTGATGTTGTTTCTTATAAAATTATTGGTGATGTTGGTAATGTTGCCGCAAAAGCATTCTCAGTAATCAAGGATAGACTAGCAAGATTAATACGACGAAAACCGCAATCAGTAAAATTAACCAGCACTGAAGTGATGCCTGAAAATGTCAGTAAAATAATAAATCAAGCCCCAAATAAAACATTTGCAGAACTTGCTGGTGTAACACTATCAAGAAAAATACAAAATATAACTGCTAGTCTGATAGCAGGAAGTGGTCTTCGTGTTAGACGACAGCAACTATATCAAAATGCTAAAACATATATCTGATACAGCATTTTTTACATGGATGCGTTTGTTCTCAGAGACGAGTCTGTGCGCGATTATCAATATTATTCTTATGATGCACGTGCACCTCACGCACGTGGAAGTATCGAATTACAGGTTCAGGATACAAGTAGATATTTCTTGCCCGCTGAGGCATTTATTGAGATCGAAGGTAGAATTATGAAAGCAGATAATACCGCATACGGAATTGGTAATCGAACTGGATTTAAGAAATATAATTTTAAATTTGAATCTCTACCTAAAATCTTAACGACTTTTGATCATAAAGATGTTTTGTACATTAGAAGTTGGCGATTTATGAATTAATCAAGAGGTATTATATAAAGTACCGACACGTGAGGTTTTTTTATACGCAATAAAAAGGTACTTAAAATGTCGTCAGAATAAGATTCACAATGCCACCAGTCACGGCAGAACAATTTAGAGTTAAATAATTACTGATGAATACAGCAATAAAAAATTTGTTGACGCATAAACATTTAAATGAATTGCAGATTGAACATATTTCTGTAATTACATGCGATATAGATCAGATTCTAAATTATGCACATTCTTGTATTGAATTTGATCGGCTTAAAAGTATTATCTTAATCTTCAGATTGATGAGTATATTACCATTAATTTTTCAGATTATCAAACAATTTCTTCAGATTTATCGGAAAAACGGTACTTAAAATAATAAGAATGTCACAGAAAATATAAAAAAAACCTGAAAATTGCGCGAAAACAAATAAATATATTATAATTTTTTACTGATTCTAGTACCAATTTCAGGTAAAATGGTACTAAAATAATATTTATAAACTAATTTCATAATGTGATGGGGGAAAATGGTACAAGAAAATATAATTATTGACCATATTTCACATAATGATGGGACAATAGGTACTATGCAAAGAAAATCAGTCAGATTTTATAATTTCATGAATCAGACAGTACCAAAATAATGACAACCCTACTGAAAATGAAACAATTACATAATAAATATTATAATATGATTCTGAAATAATACTATTTTTAGTTGTACAAATAATAGTATTATCACAATAAATAATTATTATCTTATTTCTTTGAAAAAATGATTTCATAATTTCATAGGGTAAAATAGTACTTAAAATAAATATTGTACTGAAAAATAAATTGATAATAATAATAATAATAATAATAATAAGAAGAAGAAGAAGAAGAAGAAGAAGAAGAAGAAGAACAATAATAATAAAAATAATAATGAAAATAATACTAAGGCACTTTCACTTTCAAAATCCGCTTTAGTAACGTTCCACTACTTTCACTTTCACTTTCAAAATCCACTTTAGTAAGGTTTTCACTACTTTTACATTCACTATCACTAATAACTTTGTCACTGTTTTCACGATCTGATACATTTTTTAAAAATTGTCTTTCGCGTGCGTTGATAAACTTTTTTGTTCATCAGTCGTGGGATAATTCTAATCTAATTTTTCAATCGCTCGTGAAAGTGAGACGAATTTTTCTGCTTCAGTATTCTTTACCCTAAATAGCCAAGGATTGGAACAGAGACTGTTCAATGAGCTTAAGAGATTTATACTCTGATGGTAATGAAATCTATCTTGAAATTTTCTTGTTTGTAATGATCAAAAATCACAAATATTTTATTTTCAGGATTAAGTTTATGACATATTTTTATACCGTCATGTTGTTATTTTTTAATTACAGAAATAACAGGAAATAATAGCATTAATATTTTCAAAATTCCTTATATAATAAATATATATGTTTAAATGTAATTTTAATAGAAAAAAAATCAGTGTCACGATATAAGCAGATATCATTCCACGGGATACCTTTTGTATTTCGCCTTTCCGTAGGGTACTTTTGTGAGACCTTAGTGATGATATTTACACCTTCTAATTTCGTCTCTGATGAATTTAGAAAAGCAACTTCACTCCCTCTTGTATAATACAACGGTTAGTGTTAGATCTCGTCGTAATACAGAAATACATGTATTTTAACTTTGACTTTGTCGAGGCAGAAATATTATGAGCGATTATATTTTAAGTGTGTTCTGGAAAATGGAAATGCATCCACGCCGTTTTTACTATCATGATCAGTTACCAATCCAACATAAGTAACTTTATTATAATCTCTAAAACGTATATCAGCAAGGTTGGTACGTAGTGCATTGCTAACGCGTTGGATTCTCATACTCAAAGTTCCAATCCCTTGACTGACAAATTGTCGACGCTGACGATATTTCGCGGTTTTTGTAAGTTTGTAAGTGACTCGGCTGGGGATCGAATTTACGACCTCCCGCATCCGAGGCGGATCCTCTAACCACTAGGCCACCGGAGCGAACTAATTCGGTATATATCGCTACCCTTTAATAATAATAATAATAATAATAATAATAATAATAATAATAATAATAATAATAATAATAATTCGAGTACTTGTAGTAGGATCCATATAAAAGGATGACTGATAGAAAAAGTTTTGGTCTTCATTTTATACCAACGAAGTGAGCATAAAGTACCTATATTTAGATTAAGCAATCTCACAATCCATGTGTGACAGAACATTGCATATAAAAATCCTCATTCGTAAAACTGGGATTTGCTCAGTTCGGCTTGTAAGAGAACACTAACAAAAAGCATAAGATTTCTTAATCGGCTGAGTGGAATATGTGACCAATACAGCACAAATAGAATGGGACAAATACAGAACACGGAATCTGCGAACAGATCTTGTTAAGGAGACTTTGTTGATTTTGTGGGTTTAAAGTCATTTTTTGCACATGATAGGTTTTGCGTGGTTGCCAGTATATCTGGAAGAAGAAGAAACAGGGAAAACCTTGTAAGAACCACCGACGCATGGGAAACTACTGACAAATTTACAAACACACGTTGGCCAAGCCAAGACTCCAATGTATACGGACAGAGGTGAGACGTGTGAGTGATCTGCAAAGACGAGCACCGGACATTCGGAGGGGAGGGGGCTTTAGAAGAATTTTGATATAAAATTAAAATCCGTGGGTTATTTAAATTATATGAAATTTGCAATAACTACACCTATTGGATTACATAAGATTTTCACCGTTTAATTTTTGTAAGTTAGGGCCGAACAGTCTGAGGCCGAAATGACACGGTCAGCGTGTCGTCCAAGGAAAGGCTCAATAGAAAACGAAATGCAAGGTCTTTGCCTTCATTTTGGAAACTTTATAATGTTACTGACAGTTGAAAATATTTCTTGCAGGGATTATGTAAGAATACCACCGCTCCGGTGGCCTAATAGTTAGACCGTCCATCGTGGAAGCGGGAGGTCACCGACCGAGCAATACAAAAGACTTACAAAAATGGTACAAGCAGCTGCCTCTCCTGGCGCTCAGCATTAAGATGTAAATCTTAGGACTGGTGGGCCTGGAGTCAGGATAATGCGAAAGGGTGTGGCATCATGCAACATGTCTGAGGCAAAATGCCTAAGTGTAAAACATCACTATAAACTGCCTCAATGCAGACATCGTTGCGATATGACTGAAAAATTGTTAAAGCTACTTTAAAAATCCTAATCTCTCAATCTCTCTCTCTCTCTCTCTCTCTCTCTCTCTCTCTCACACACACACACACACAAACACACACACACACACACACTCGTAATAATACCATTCACATGGGTTTTGTCTAGCATCATCGTTCATCTAAACCCCTTACTGTATTGGAAAGAAACTCTTGCTCTCGGGATTCGGCCTACGCTTATACTGAAAATAACAGCAAAAATCAAATAGGCGTGGTCCACTTATTGTATTGTTTATTACTCCAAATAATTTACAATGACACAAGATTATAGCAAGGTACTCTAATCTCTCTCTTGTTTTTTTATTTTAT
Organism: Unio pictorum; assembly: GCA_030141615.1. Classification (NCBI taxonomy): domain Eukaryota; kingdom Metazoa; phylum Mollusca; class Bivalvia; order Unionida; family Unionidae; genus Unio; species Unio pictorum. The sequence continues at coordinate 8,652,616 of JARLTB010000059.1, forward strand.
GTACCTCAATTTCCTTTTACAATTGTTTTAAAGAATGAGAAGAACTTAAAGGGAATATTAAATATTGAAACACTGATATAACATTAATTCCAGATGTCTTTCACTTTTCTACTGGAATTCATTTAAAATTTTGGAAAATTCTGTCATATATATATATATATATATATATATATATATATATATATATATATATATATATATATATATATATATATATATATATATATATATATATATATATATATATATTTCTGGTCTCAAATCATGTCAAAAGTAAACCTGTATGGAGAGGCAGTAGAAAGTTCAGTACTGACATATTTCATCAAAGGCTTAAAATTCACTGGGTAACATAATATACATTACTTGGAATTAAACACTAGCCTAGAGAGTTATAATGAGATGAAACTTTTTCTTTCCAAAATGAACCGACTCCATTAATACACAAACTGGCCCAGTTGGAAACGAAATATTAACCCTTATTAAAAAAGCAATACAAATAGAGCATACTTTCGTGAAGAGACATAGCTATAGGAATATCAGTAACATAAACCTATTTAAGTTGTTGGTAATTGGTTATAGCAAAGATATAATCATTTATTTGACCATGAGAAGCATAGAGGTCAGGGAGAGAAATTTCATCATCAGCTATATCTAGGACCTAATTAATTTTCAGCATCGCGGTTAGTCTCTGTAAAATAAGCATTTAACTTATGTTGATTTACTTCATTCATATATATATATATATATATATATATATATATATATATATATATATATATATATATATATATATATATATATATATATGCATATGCGTACCAGTTGATCATAAATTTAGGCCATTTATTTACTGGTTTAAAACAGTAAGCCACAACAGCACGATAGCGCTGCAGCCAGCGTCCAAGAGATGCGGGTCCGATGCGTGTAGATGTATCATTAAAATTTCGGTCTCAGTGCTTTTTACGTTATTTTAATATCTACTGTCCTTTTTGTTTGTTACTCTTTAACCGAACATATATTGACGGAGTAGATACAGTCATAGAATTGACGGTTCATCTGTCGTTTGTTTTTAATATTAAAGGTCGGAAATCACTCGCTATTGCTAGATGGCACTGCAGTTAATGCCAACCGCCATCGATTTTGAGGCATGTAGTCAAGTTGGGGTTACGTCATAAAAAACATAGACTTTTCCCCGCAATATTATTATTATTATTATTATTATTATTATTATTATTATTATTATTATTTTTATTATTATTATAGGTACAATCTGGCTTTTCTGTGGGATCAGCTTACGTGGATTCATCTGGCTCTTCTTCGTGCTTCCGGAGACTAAGAACAAATGGCTGGAGGATGTGGAGGAACTCTTTATGTCTGAAGAATACAAAAAGTCGCATAAGCGGGACACGTTTCTCGATGGAACTAAAGGCACAACTATGCAGGCTCTTTCTACTAACGAAGTTATCAGCGACTCATTTAAGCAGGATCATCAATACAGTGTTATGTCAAACCTAGCTATTACAAAGGTTTAATGCATGTTGAAACTTTAATGTTTAATACCACTTAGCAACGAACACACACACACACACACACACACACACACACACACACAAACACACACACACATAGTTACTTTTGAAGAATATCTACTTGATTGAAACGGTAGTACATGTACGGTAATAATTGTTAGATTTCATTAATAATTTTCAAGTTCTAGTTTTCGGAAGTATATACAATATTTGGATAGTATTTTACATAAAATTTTCAACAGATTGGTTTTAGTCTATTCCATTTTCAAAAAAAAAACTTTTTATTCCCATTTATCAGTTTTATATGTATCAGCTTACATTTTTAAGCCAAATAGGGCTTGGTATATTTTAGCGTTTTAATCGTTTTAGAGTACTTCGTAAAGAACGAGTTTCTGAAAACTTCATGCATAAATATTAAGATAAAATAATTAATTTCTGGGGTTTTTTTTGTTAATCAGTATCATTTGTCATTCATTCTTAACTGTGTCAGTGCAAAACATATTTGATCAGTTATATTTAATTTGGCAAAGTCTGGTATTATCGATTGTAGACATGAAGACCTCATACAAGCATAAACGGCACATTATTATATAAGTATCATCGCATATTCTTTTATACAGTTTTACACTGTGTGAATTATTTCATTTTCGTCTCGCTCTTGTACGTGAAAATGCGAGCCATTGCAAGCAAGATGTCATTCGTCCTTGTTGTTTACAGATGTATCAACTCGAAGACTGTCTGATAAGCATTTTTAGAGTACCATAGCTCAGGAAAAAGGCGACACCCTTCTTGTATTCTATCGCACTTGGAATAGTATAAATCAACTGTATTGTACGTGTAAATATTCTTGGAAAGATCACGTCAGTGAATTAATGAGAGATGACAAAATAATTGATGTATAGTTAATTAGATAACATACAGTTCTTGCACAAATTTCATTCTTGTGAATTGTCATTGGGATGATGGCATTAGTGATTTATGTGTACAAATTTTCAAATGTTCTATAATTACAATGTAATGTTAAACTATTAAGAAACCATTGTCATTGTATATTAAAACAAACATTTTAATTCCAAATCTGGATTCTATTCGTATACTGACGATATAGGGTATTACAGACTGTAAACAATGTAATAGCAGAGTTTTACATCAGGAAACTTTAAATTAGCTTTACTGCTTAGTTTGATACATAAATGTTCTAAAAAGAAGTACATTAGGAGAATTTACAATTTTATATTGCAGAGTAATTTTTTAAAATACGTTTTATACAAATAATAAATAAAATTATGAAATTTGAATTCAATTTAAATTCCATTGTTATGATTTACGCTGTTCATACATAATTTTAAATTTAAACCTTATGAGACATTTTGTACTGAATACACATCAGAAGGAAAAAAAGTATCTCCGATGAATAAAATTGATCAAAAGACTTGCAGGCAAAATGCTTTATAGTGGATTCACCCCAAGCAGTTTTTGAGCGTGTGTTTCTGAGACACTCAGTGATTGAAGAGATGGTATCCAAACGTTGTAACATACGTTCTACTTCGTTATTACGAATGTATATTGCCTTAAATAGAAAATTTTGTAAATTATGGAAACCGGCATTAAGTGTTTTCAGACATGAGATTACAATGACAGATCGTCACAGTTATTTATGTCAAGTGTACATTCATTCGAGAATTTAGAGACTAGCGGATGGGTTTATCAAACAATTTTATTTATACATCCTAACAAATAAATAACTTTAGAAATTACCCAAAATTTTCATAAATGTAAGTACAGTGCTAACATCAGAGACTATATTATATTTAGTTCATAAGGTGTGTCTAGGAGACACAATAACTGTGGAAGTAAAGACAGTTTTTCCGCTTTCAAATCTGCTAATGACAACCGTCACATGTTAACCTCACCGTCCGTATCCAGCCTACTGGTGGGCAGCCTTCTCCAACATTTCCTGTCATGACAATTGGGTGATCCAAACCATTGAATAAGGGCTTCGGAATTCGTTTATCGAATCCCTTCCCTTTCCCTTTCTTCTTAAGCAAATAGCGTCAGATGACAGATGGTCTTTTGTAACAGGAGATATGGTCACTTAACGCCAAAGGGGCAATGGACATTGTGCGCAAACCACGGTCTCCAGGGTTGAATTCAAGGATTTTTCTCATTGAGAAGGCGAACGGGACGATGATATCGGTCAGCGATCCGAATCATGCCAATTCATTCTACCATCAAACTTAAAAGACCGCGAGGTCAATCCGCCTCTGCATCGGGAAAGACGAGTATGTTGTCAATCTCGATCTGAACGACACCTATTTTCACCTCCCAATCTCCCAGGGTCACATAAATTCCTTCGGTTTGCTTACCGGGTTAAAAGTTTATCAGTTCCAAGTCCTAATCTTTGGCCTCAGATATCCATCCTTATACCAAGATTACGGATTGCGTCGTTACCCTGTTCCGGTGGACTTTATCTTCTACGACGACATTATATTTACAGACATATTTCTAGAACGTATAGTAAAATCAATTCAGTTCTAAGGCAGGAGCAGTCTCATTTCACTTTAGCATAACCTAGGATTTTCTTTGATCAAATCAGATAATCATCTATCGCAGAGTTGTCCACCCAGCTAATGGTAAAAAGATTCAATTCAGTCTGGAAAGATACTCGGACACAGGATCAGGCTCGGACCTGCTGTGGTAATGTGTGGCGATCATGGTCAACCATCGCCTTTTTTGGATTATCTCTGAACGAAGGGCTGAAAAAGCATATGGATTAATATGAGGAAATAATTGATGACCATTAGGCGCTTGGTCCAGAATTAAGATAATTTTAAGAATCAGTCAGACTACAACCGAATAAAATTCAGTGTGAAATAATGCGTGAAATAATTTCAGAAACTCCAGTGATAATTCATTCATCAGAATCATTAACTATGTCTGATATAAGTGCTTGAATTGTTGATAATATCAGCGAATATTCAAATGTAGTTTATCGCGCAGTGTCTTGAGTCAGAAGGATATCTCAGCTGCGAAGAATTATCGTAGATTTTACAGAAAATAATAATCAAACTCCTGGCAATGGTGACGATGTAGTAAGAAAACAGTTATAAACATTGTGACAAAACCTATAAGCGTGATTTTGATTTTGACGCTAAATTTATTATGGCATTAAAACAACGACATAATAATCATTTCTGCAAGTTGCTTCCATAGTCAGCGATGGTCTGGGAGTTTATATGGAATTTTCCCGGTGACACGAGTTTCACAGTCATCATATTGGAATTTCTTACCCACCTCAGTCGTGTACCACTTCCAATCGATCGTGTAAACGTGACTGTAGTCCGTTTCTAACATGATTCAGAATAATTCAGTGGTAAAGCATTTTGAGGAAAAAGTCTCAGTGAATGTTTTATCACCCAGAATGGCAACCATCCCTATAACAACAATATTTGATGGGATGAGAATCCTAGAATTAGATAAGACAAATCTAAAAACCATCAAGGGGTCATAAGATGCAGAGAGAAGGATGCATATGTATTCCATCACATGTTTCATCTTGCAACTCATGATCAAAATAAAATATCATCCAATATATGAGAGAAAGTTCATATCTTCGTGTTTTTTTTTATATAACCTTAATGCCCCAGTGTTGCTGCATTTATTGTCAAAGAAAAAACATTAATAAATGAACCAGTTTATTATAAACCATGAAGATACATACCATACTCCTTCAGGGCTTAAATATTCACAATAGTTATAACCTATATCAATATAACTCGCTTTGGTTAAATCCCAAGAATAACCATTTTGCATCCTGTCTGAATTTCTTTTGATCTTTAGGACAAGTTAGGGGTGCCCTTATATTAAGTGTTTGCTATATGATCATAATTCTGTTTAATTTCAAATTTGTATATTTTTTTATCTAGAGGTTGTTTAAACCGGAACACGTTTATTCACTGCTCTTTCTGTTGGCTTTTCAAGTCTGTCGACATACATGGGCTGGCTTATCGGATCTTTTCCTCCTTTCACGCGACCAGAAACCCTCAACATGACCTTTTTTCACCAGTCATTATTTGGTGCCATTGCACCTCTTGTACAATCCTTCCGATTGGTTGATAGGGTTGAGTGCGTGTTTGATTTATTCCAACTCACCCAGGTCCTACATTCATGTTGATAGTCCCTCAATAGGGGCGCGATATGACGACCAAATTAAATAGCACGCTATGCGTGCATAAACTCCCGTGGGGATGTGGCACCATTCCATATCCCACGGGAAAAATTAAAAACCTTTCTTTTGAAAGATAAAAGAGTGAATAATGACCCTTCGAGGCCGGTTCACTTTAATTTAACATTCATTAATTCTTTATGTTGGGATTTACTTGTTTGTATCTTTGGTCTTTTTCATGTATGTTGTTTAAACTGGGTCACTGTTTCGTTCACTGTTTGTATTTGCTCTTTCTGTTGGGATTTACTTTGTTGTACCTAATATTGCTGGTTAGATGTCCTGTTGTTTTGGGTGATGCGTATCCTTTTTTGGTGGGTGGTGGTGGTTCTTATTCATTAGTAAATCCATCATCCGTTGTTGTTGTTGTTTGTTTTGTTGTTTGCTGTAACAATATTCCCTGGCCTTGTTGTTGTACTCTTCCTCCTTGACCCTCATGTCCCGTTTCTTCACACCTATTTATTACATTTTCTGTCATAAATGCATCCCTTATATCAAGTTTTTGCAAGGAATCCATGCATAATGTTCTCCCTCCCCCAAACAAACAAACTGGAAAAATCATTTTAGTATTAATGATGCAATTTCCCTATTGCTGGTAATCTGAACTAGATTACAGTGAGGCATTTAATATTTGTGAAACCGAAAATTATTATAATTTAATTCCACACAGCGTTGCAAGTTTTATCCTCTCTGTAAATCAATCAAGTTTCGGGTCAACATCATGATATGTAGCTAAAAGTACATAATACATTTAAAATACTACATGTGAAACAAATTAGGTACTTTTAGTTACATTTAATGATGTTGACCCGAAACTTGATTGATTTACAGAGAAATTTAATGATCCTGACTGAAAAGGTTACTGAGTTATAGATAGGAAAAAATTTGTGATTCTGTGTGGAACAAAGTGATAAACACATTCCGAGGTATTTATCTGACCTCGTTTTATACTGAGCATCGACTTATATATGGCTGAAGGATGGAAAATTTGCCAAATTTGCTCATTTGACTCATACTCCACATTGGCTAATAGGATGGCAAATACGGTAAATACAATTAACATATTCTATTATATAATTCCGGCAATTAATTCGGCAATGAATATATAAAATGTAAATTCTTCACACTTCCAGAACTCCATTATTGAGCAAGCAAGACTACATACAAAGTAACAGATTTGTTACGAGTCTATGCTCTTTAAAAAGTAACAGAAAATAGTGAAGACAACAAGCTTTGTAAAATATAACAAATAATTTATTTTCCTAGAATACAAAAGGAAAAAATGAGAAAAAGAACCTACGGTATTGCGAATTAAATTAAAAAATTATCCAACAATTAAAGACACAAGTCTAGTAATAGAGAGTCCTGAAAAACTCAGTTCAAGTCCCAAACAGATCCAAAATGGAAGGCGATGACGTGTCTGTTATAGTCTACTAAGTACTGATGTGTCAGCAGTATCTTGTTGAATCACAGAAACAATATTCAAGTTTAAAATCAGTATAAATTCAAGCGAATGTCTTTATTCAAAATATTGTAAGATCACTTTTGTATTTCCAAAGAAAATAATTACTTGAATTCAATAATTTGAAGAAAATAAAATTCATCACAAACTGATCACAATATAATACATCTTAAAGTACTAGATGTTTAAGCACGACTGGTAAAATCATCCGTGTCACAAGATAGTATAGTTTATCTGCTTGACATCAGGTCACAATTAACATTTTCTAAACAAACAACCATTACCTAATGGAAAATAACGTTATATTATGATCTAATGAGTCTTGTTGATTTACAATACAATAGCTTACAAATTTCACTTGGGAATCTCTAAAAAACGTGCCCATGATCAACATATTTACTCCTGCTTTGTTTAGCTGAATAAAAATCCTGATAATAAGCTCATACACATAGAGAATAATATAGCTATTGTTAGTTGTTTGTAGAAATGAAATAACAAAATTTTAAAAGTCAATCAGGTGAAGCAGAAATAAATTCATTTGTGGACAGGGTCAAGTCCAGCAAATAATGTTACATTACAATAACATCTTACAGCACATCGTTTTGCAATTTCTATAAAGTCGAGAAATTACATCAGAAGTCGTTGTAGAAATGCAAAACGATTTGATGAGATTAGCGATTTGCATTATGCGGAATGTACAACATAAGCTACGACAAAAATATTGTCTGACTAACTTTATCTCATTTCGTCGCACTTGAGATATTTAATCCAAAATCCATTTGACACTTTGTTCAGAGGATGCATGAATGCAACACACGTTTTGTTGGATATAGACGAATCTCTAGGAGAAAAGGAGAAGAAATTAAATACATCGGTATGTGTACGTTGTATCCTTGGGTGTGCAAATATGCTTGATTCTTATCGGTCACCCAAAAATACTGACATAAAACATCGGCGTGGAACACATTCATCAGTACGAAGGACTGAATAAATGCAAAGTTTTTACATAGTGGCCTAGCGGTTAGAGCGTCCGCCACGGAAACGGGAGGTCGTAGTTTTGATCCCTGACCGAGTCATATCAAAGACTTACAAAAAATGGTACTAAGACCTGCCTCGCTTGGCACTTAGCATTAAGAGGTTAGTGTTAGGACTGGTCGCCCTGGTGTCAGGATAATGTGACTGGGTGGGACATCATGCTACATCTCTGCGGCATGATGTCCCAGTGCTAGACATCACTATAAAATGCCTCATTGCATACATCGTAGCGATATGACTGAACAATTGTTAAAGCTACGTTAAACATCCTAATCACACGCACACACATCCTCCTACCCACCTCAACTATTATGTTTTAACAAATCACCGCCAAGGAAAACTGATATTTCATTTCTATCATATGTGTGGTGAAGTATGTGATCAAACCAAACTTGTTACCGCAAGGAAGAAGAATGCTCTTGGACAGAAACGTGAGTGAGTGTAGAATTGTTTTATGCACAAAACAGTCCATAAGAACGACCACTCAGTCCATGGATTTTATCTGGCTATATGAACAAATATCTCAAACTGAAACACAACGTTCGTGGTTATTCTTTTCGTATGAGACTTCAGAAGAAGAAAGACATAAAAAAAACTGTATCGATCTTTAGATGGCGCTACATTCTGGCACATGTTGAAAAGAAAACAGGGAGACGATGGTTTGCTAAAGTCATGTTACATTATTTGTGGAGAACATTATCACCACGTTCGATATTTACCAAGACGTAATAATTGATGGATCCAAGTATATATGTGTTGATCATCCGTGATAATTTGCTCGTTGTTACTTACGAGCACTTGGACACAGTTTGCACTTTCCTCTCAGACTCATTTGGAAATATCATTTATGCATGCATGATAGCCAATACCCGGAAAAAATTGTGTGTCGACTATGAAGCTTTAGTAGATGTGTCCTCTACGTTGACACTGCCATTTATAGCCATCACCCTAAAAATCCATTGGGCCGCTTAGGTGAATTGACGGAGGAGCACACAGAGAACATAATTGCCAGTTGTGATAGTGACTGCCCTAGTAAATTTACGGGTTTGGCGCTAAATAGCCTAAAAGTGCTGGTGCGCCATTAAAATTCAATCAGTAAATCAATCAATCAATTAATTACGGATAACATTACAGAGACGGACAGGGAAAACATCATAACACATGTAGCGGCACTCTACTATCGATCCAGCCAAGTAGTAAACTTTGGCGTCTTGAAAGAAGCGTTACAGTCTTGGCAAGATAAAACCTTTCGCTTTCAAACATTAGATCTAGATAAAATTAGTGACAATTAGTTGTGTACTCTAGTGTGAAGAAGACAATTTTTGAACTTGATCCACGCTTTATACATAAGAGGAACAGTGCAAAACCAGATGGTTACGCCATAAAATTTTCGACTGGAAAGAAGAAAGTGACTAGAAAACTCTTTTATCGGACGCTTGACTATAAGACGTTCCTGACTATGACAAAGACATTCTGTGTCACTCATGCAAAAAATTAAGTTAAATTAGAACCAGTGCAAGAAATGGTGAAATCTGAAATAACGTAATGGAAATATTTTACACATTAACATATTTTCAAGTAATTTGACGCGTTACCACGTCTCATTGAAATTTACAATCAGTCGTATATCGTAGCATCTGATGTGTACCAGAAGATGTAACCCATGAAAACATAATTTGTTTGGGGACATCGCCTACAACCCCAAAGAAATTAATATTAAAGACGAGACTGAGATCGTATTGGAAAAACTAATCGCACATTTGACAATGGTTATTCACCGATAATCGAATTGTTTTATCGATGGATTAGTACGTAGACGTGATCCTCATGTTTATAAATTGGAAGACATTGATAGAGTAGTGTTAAATGGAACTTTTTACTTGCCTTAGATACAACTATATGCCAAGAAAGAAAGGCGACGTGTACGATATCGAAAGCGATCTCGATCGAAGAACACAACAGTGGGCAAACGTCGATTTGAAGAAATGAACTTGCGTTGGAAGAATATCCACATAGTTTTTATTATTCTATTGCCGCTTCACAAATCAACTATCAAAAGAAGAAATTATAATACAGCTGCTGCCTATTCTTCTCAAAGTTAATTTCTCCAAGAAATACAAAATATAACAGCATCAGTGTGTTGTGTGGCAATCGTTTTCTTTAAAAATAAGTTTTGTTGTTGCTTAAACTTGGTGGTTTATTGGATCATCGGAGCCGCGATTACCAATTTTTGACAAGTAAAGTAAATTTGGACAGTTTTAGTCATCAGTTGTATTGGCTGTCTTTTTGAGAGTCTTCATTGAAATATACTACCGACAGTAACAACTATGGAACTGTGAATAACAGTTTGATTTACACTTACAGAGTGACGGTTTTATGAACGTATTTTACACACAATACTTTATTTTAATTCACAGCCATACAGTTGCATCACGAAACACACTGGGTGATCGCTTTTGATAGATTGTTTTTTGTTTTAGGGTTTAACGCCATTTTTCAGCCCAAGATAGTCTATACATGGCGGCCAGTGTTAATGGTGGATGAAGAACCCAGGAAAACCCAGGAAAGAACTACCGACCCACAAGAAGCTACCGACAGGCTTTCTCACATACCCACATTGGCTGAGCCCGCGACTCGAACTCACACAGACAGAGGTGATATGGCAATAATCCATAACTGTGAGATCTTTTGAATACTCGTCCACTCGTGTCCCCGCTTTTGTTATAATCATTCATTCTACATATTTCTTCAATGTTAATGGTGCAAACACGTTCATTGTCGAGATCCTATACGAACATGTTCCATAACTATTGGATATCATATTTACTCTCATTTACTAACATCGGTCAGTCATCAGTTCTATACCAGTTTACCACCTATACCATGAGAATTCCTGTAGGATATTTTTTATTGCTCAACATTTATTTCCGCTATGTTTAACAATCTGATCAGCAAAGCCCTACAGAAAGTCCACTGATACTAGATATCGAGTACCATAACATTGCTCACCTTCTAAACATAATTTTTTTTTCAAGCGGCAGAAAATTGTCGGTTACTTTTTGTCCAAGTTTGTTTTCTATTCTGGGTACACACATTGCTCTCATCCTGCGAAAGGCGTATATACCAACAATTGGTTCTTTAAGCATTTTCCTTACAAAGTGGAATTGAACCATGAACTGAAAATATTGTTGTGTTATCGATATCGTCGAGTTCAACGTGGTGGAAACACATTCGCTCCGTTAATCAGAATCATTCATGTCAAAGTAGATTCTACCATAGCTGATTACGGGGAAGGTTTTAACACTACCAAGTTCACAGTGAATTTCTACATCCTCATGATCTTATCGATAAAAAGTATTAGTAATTAGTAATAAAAGGGTTTATTGGACACAATATTCTATTCCCAAAAGGAGAAGTCACTGTGAAACTTTTGAAAACAATTTTCCAGATGTACCCTATGGACCAAGGATTCGCTCGACAAAGTGGGTATATTTTAGGAGATATGTTAAAATCAGCTTTTCGTCCGGTATGATAAAGATGCGAGGATCTGGATGGGCTGAATTTAAAGATGTGTCGTTTTTGACCACTTCGGCCGTTGTCGAATTTTAAATCAAAGGACATACTGATAGCAGTTACTTGTACATGATAATCAAAGTTCTTGCAGTGGACAACACCAATAGCAGGGAACATGCCAGAACATATTATTCCCCGTCAACATTTTCATATATTCATTGTTCAGAGTATAACATTTGTACCTGAATAAGAAAATAAAATCAGAAATCGCATGGAATCTTACCTTTCCGAGCATACCCAGAATATCTCTTGACGTACGGAAATGAAGCTAAGAGCACACAAATGATGCCTCCGTAGTCAGGCAATCTGGCACGGCGGATGTCTTCAAAGATACTGAGTTGACAGAAGCTGATGATCCTCACAAAAAGTTTGATTTATCGACCGTGGAATGAAAATTAAACAAGTAAGCAGTTTAGAACTGATCAATAGCTTGCACTTGGACGTTGTGTATCAGATCCTCTGCACCAAACTTTGCAACGAAAAACTTGAGATCTTTCCTGACAATGTTGGAAGCCATATGACAGTTAGGCACCAAAAGTAGCCACGGTATTTCGTACGACAACTATGCTGAAGATGTGCTTTGTTCATTCCAGACTAAGGAAGTGTGTGTGGTGTATCGGGGTTTGTTATGCCGCCACTAGGGTAGGTGTGTTATTATGGTTGGGACAGGGTGCTCCCAATATCTTATTTAAATTACTATAGAGGTCCCACACAGGTTTGATTTTGTAGGAAGTGAAATTAGTGATAGAAATAGGTAAAGCTCCAAGCCTCCAATCAGCAATGCCGACAGTTAAATTATTGAGTACACAATAAAGCGAAATTCAAATGAATAACAATTTAATAGAATTCAATAGTAAAATGGTAATAATTCCCCACCAACTTTGTTCCTCTCTACCAAGTGATAGCCTATTGATTCATTTGATCTACAGTGTTTGATAGATTTTCCATCTGTCCTTGTTTTCTACTCATCTTTAGCTCTCTTATCCCGAAAAATTCCGTCTCTTCTTCTGACTTCGCTCCAAACTTCCTCTTCTACTCTACTGTTCCTTTTCCAAATTCTCCTCCTCGACTCCTTTTCCGACTACCCTTCGATTCACAATCGAATTCTCCACTAGTCTTTATTCCGTCTCACTTCGAAAGATTCGTGACTAAACACTACAGGAAGTCTGTCCCCTAAAAACTTTCTTTACGATTCTTTGTCTTTCTTAGAATTTCCGAAGTTTCTCCGTCAAATTACAAGTGACATCCCTGAGTATTGCTTTATAACGTTCCAGCACTATGTTTGGGCAATTATTAAATTTCTGTGAACGTGATAAGATTTACGACGCCTATAAGGGTCCTTTGTTCTTGAATAAGGATTTTCAACGTCAACGTGCGACTTTTCACTCCCATCAAAGCTGCGTTCACGTACCTTTAGGAAGAGGACCAACTACAGCCGCGGAGTCTAACATATATGCATGGCTTTACCCATTAACTTGTTCCCCTTGACTTACTTAATCGCGGACAGGGCAACGTGACACAGTGACAAAAGCACATTTCCACCTCACGAAATCTGGCCAACATAGTGTGGAACTTCAATTTGCATTTGATCTGGTCAAGACGCTGAACATCATCTTGCGTGTAGAATTTGACAATAATATGAAATCTACAGTTTGAGAGAAATCGTGATACACAATTAGAGAAGAAAAGATGGAACACGAAGAGCCCATGGAGGATGTAGATGAAGATTGATTTGATCTAAAACAGGAAGAATAAGACGAAGAGATACAGTCATGATTTCATGATGGTGGAAGAAGAACATATGTTTCCTGTTTTCTTCAGCAACTTGCTGAGGGACTGTCATCTCAGAAGAATAGATTATGAGAATGTGATATTAAGTCATTTGTGACCATACCATACCACCATTGACTTCTCTGGAGACCAAACACATTGAACTTTTCTTGCTACAAAATACGGTGAAACGACAGTGCCTTAGAACACTGGAAGTCAAGTGTGACTCCACAACATTGTCATCCTTGTAAATATGTATATATTTAATATTGTTTGGTTGTTTGTGTCCATATTTTGTGTCAGAAAAGCTTGCTATTATTAAATTTTCTTTCACATTTCCTTACTGAATGCAAAGGATGAATATGGTCGCGTGCGTGCTTTTCTCATATATAGCGGTGTATTTGGCAGACCTGTTACTCACCATCGCATTATGTGATAATGTGTGTATGTTTGATAAATTCGTGTACATCGTACCAATCTTCTGTAGTATTAGGTTTGTGTGTATGTAAGTATAATGTGTGTAAAGCACGTTGGCCCATTTTGTTGATTAGTATGTGTAGTGGATCTTCATTATTGCAACAGTGTCTTGGATAGCAATGAAAGAAAGTAGCTGTTGGATAGTAGGTTGTGCATCAGATAGTATGTGTGATGATTTAGTAGTCTAAAAGTGTTTGCTAGATAGTATTTCAATGGATTCTAGTTAAATTTCAAATGTTGGAAGACTGCTCTTGCTCACTTTGCTTCTCTCGCCGTGTTGGCTGGACATGAAAACTGCCAATCAAAAAAGCACAGAAAGACGGACAATAAAAAGGATCATCTTATGACAAGTCTCACCACCTACCTCGTTCTCTATCTCCTAAACCATCGTCTCGAGCTACGGAATTTCGCTTATGACATGCGATGGTGTCTCTGGATTTGTGAAGGGTAGTTTTACCCATACAAAGGACAGTGTAGAGAGAAAAGAGAGAGGTAGATGATAAAATGAATCTTATGGTAGGTAAGAATGCTAATTAAAACGTAATAATTAATCAGATCAAATGTAAATACATTTAAATGTTTGAATAACCTTTTGTTGTTTCATCGTTCCGTTCCGTCTACAATCCCTGTGTAGCTGTACATTCAGGATTTAGAAAAACCAACCATATAGTGTTTATAATGCTCGACATCGTTTAAACCAGCTTTCACGTACAAATCATCAATATGTCTTTTATTTATGTACTCAGTACGAATTTATTATATATCATCGTTTGTGGGCATCTACAGGGAAGGCCCACCATATGTTCGTGTAAATTATGAACTCGCTTGTGATTCAAAGGTTAATTCATGGAGTATAAAGGCCTTTGACCAATATCATCAAGAAAATCCCAAAGTCCCATATTGTACTACTCCAGACGATAAAATGAGAAGAAACTGTATCCACTCACCTTAAGATTAAAGTCAAAGGTATTCGCACTTTATCATAATAAGATAATATGATGAAACTTGAACACCTCACTATCATCTACAGTTGGAGTGTTTATGAAGGTGCACTTTGAGCAAACTTCTCGTGTGATATTTAACCCTCAATTTCGATCTAGTATCAGGACTTTTCGAGTCAGTAACTTCAAAATTTGGGATTTTAACTCTTCATTTCTTCTTATAAGCTTCAAGTTTCTCACTGGTTTCCTTACGAGAAAATTATTTGGAACAAATGCTCTCGCGTACACGTTGCATGCTACATTTTAGTTGAATTTTGAAATTTTGTAGTAGGGACCCCGAGTGGCTGAGTGGTCTTAAGGGCTTTGCGTTACAGATCACTGCCGTCTCACTTCTGTCTGCGTGGGTTCGAGTCTAAGATTCGGCCAATGTAGTTTTGTGAGAAAGCTTGCCAGTAGCTTCTCGTGGATCGGTGGTTCTTTCCGGGGTTTTTCTCGGGTTCTTCTTCCACCAATAATACTGGCCGCCATGTATAGCCTATCGTGTGCTGAAAAATGGCGTTAAGCCGTAAAATAAACAAATAAAAATATTTTGTATACATCTTGTTGTGACATTAATAGTTTACTATCTGGCGATGGAGAGGATTCTTATAATTAACTATAAATCCCACTCCGTGTCACTTTGCAAGGAATACGATCTGTATGACATGAGAAAATTCCAATGTTTGTATAACGCAAAATACATTTTTAACATTTTTTTTACATAGCCGATAAATGATCAGAATGGACAAACAGGCATTGTTTCTAAAAAGTCACTTCAAAGAAGATGACATGAAGAATCTAATTTATAATTCATGGTCATGTTTCTAAATGATAGCAATGCTCATAAATGCGGTAAAATTAATATTACTTTTTTAAATTGTCTTTCATCAAAGTTAAGTTCTTAGTAAAGATGTGAAAATGTATTCGCTAGGCATATTACAATTTTCAACTTTAGCGTTAACTAAAACCTTGATTTAACAGTAGATATTGTGTTATCATAAAGTTGCGTCCAAATTGTAAATATGGGTACATTTCATAGTTTCAAATTTATCAATTTCTCCATAGCGAAAATATAGATGCCGGAACCTAAAGGAAGGAAGTTCTTGACAGAATACGCAACATCCAGAAAGCGCCAGATTTATTAAGAGAAACGCATGATATGTGTCTAATATCACTTCAATTAACAAGAAATTTGGCAACATACACAGACACACATGCAAACATATAGCCAGCCACAAAGACACAATATTTGACACATGTATTGATATCTTTGAGTGTTAAAAAAAGAAGTTTACTTGTTTAACTTACAAAGCTATCAAACAGATGATGCTTTTACACAATAATGCAATATTCCACTCCCGATTCCCTGCAGAAATCCAATTCAGTGAATCGAATATGAGATTGGTTGATTTGACATTTATCATATTTGGGGTTTATCAAAACTCTTCTCACCCAAAGATGCTATAATTTTTTTTATGGCCAAGCGATAACAGAAACATACACGTCAGATACCATTCTGACAATATTGGAATAAAGAAGACAGAAACAGTGAGCAGGTCCTTCTGTACTAATTATGTCTGGTTACTTGTGTTTAACTTAGGAAATATAGCAGAAAAAATTTTCATGCTCGCATACAAAAAATAATATGTATTTTCTTCTTAAATTAATGCATGTTTGTTCGTAAATAATTCGACCAGAGGCCGTATTGGTTACGTCTATTAGTGTATCAATATTTGGAATCGAATGCAAACTGCATAGATCCAGATCAGCTAGTGCATTAAGCATATATCGTAATCTACGATTGCATAATGCACTGGCAGATTCGGGGCAATGTCATTTGTTACACTTATGATTTCTAGAGGAACAGCGCAGATCTCCTTATTCCGGCGCGTGCGTGTTAGCAAATTCGGTCCCTTGATGCTCTTTATTATGCTCGTTATACACGGATACAGACGATATACACAACCGGACTCGACGGCTACATGAACAGTAAGTAAGGTATCTTGCTCAGCAGGACAAGAGTATCGATACTCGAGTGGAGTAAAACATTGGTCTGAAAGAGACAAACATTAAGTATGCCACCAATGATTCTATCCGAGTCCATAAAAAGGAGTTGTATATGGTTCCAATGTCTTGTTGGGAAATGAACAAATCGCTAAAGTCAGTCAAAACAACACCATTTGACAATACTCACATACATGTGATCAATATAATAACTGTCAAAAATATAATGTATTTCCTGAATATAACAAGTCTTGTCAGACATTCATGACTGTTGTGACTTGCTAATTCAGTATATATTGTATATCAATTCAACTGGTCATAACTTCAAAAATTTCTGACCACGTTTCATATAATGTTCAATGTGTGCTCAATTAAGTTTTAAAACTCATTTTGTATGACGTGGTCAGCAAAGGAGTATACTTGATCTTCTCTGGTTTGGCGAACATGTCACTTAAGGTCTAGTATCAACATCAACCATTGGTTCTCACAATCTTTTGTGGCCGCGTGTTAAAAGTTGTTGTTATTTTTGGTTTAACGCCATTTTTCAGCACATTGTAGGCTATACATGGTACCAGTGTATCTGGTGGAGATATTACGAACTCTATGGTCTTAAACTAATTACGAAACAGAAGCGAAACCACAGGTATTCACAAATTTAAAAAAATAATCACATTTTCTATAAAATGAAAGTTTAAGAGGGAATTTTTTTATTGTTAATTTTACTCCAAAATAATCTTAAATGGTTCTCGCACAAGTAGAAAAAAATAGTGTTCCGAATGAAGTCCGTATCTTGATGTGCTGATGTACCAATAACATTCAATGTGATGAAGTGCCAATAGTCTTGATGTATCACAATGGCATGGTCCAGATAGTATTTAAATGCATTGACAATAATCCCATTTTTTTTAAATATAGTCCAAACAGTCATATGAGCATTTTGTAATTCCATTAAATAATTCAAATAAATGATTCCTCTCAAATTTAATATAAACACAACATTAACTACTTTTGCAGCCTGAAAATAAAATAAGAACAATAAGATGAATAGGAATGAATACATATTTATTTTTCCTCTTTATATAAATGAAAACGGCTCTATCACGACTCTTTGTCGTTATACGTTCCTGCTTGATCTACTTTGAAATATTCAACCATCGAATCGGAAAATTACCCCAAACAATAATGGACAAAATTATATGAAGAACCCTGAAAATTGCGGGATGGACCATATACACACAGGAAACTACTGCAAGCTTTCTCACATCTATGCTAACCAATCCTGCTGACTCGAACTCACGGGGACTGAGGTCTGACATAGGTAGTCTGTAAAGACGAGCGCCTTAGATAACATCGCCTCCCGGGGCCCATTGTAAAAAGTCAAACGACAATGACGATGTAGACGGATGATAAGGTGAGGGATCCAAGAGATTCACCTTTCCAGAGCATCTCCTAATTTTGTTTTAATTTGACTAATCGAGATTGCCATCTTTTCCCTAGTGTGACAGATTGCACAACACAGGTTTGCTTGTAGGAGTACAAACTGACAACATACCACAAAGTAGATTAAAACACAGAGAATATATAATAACTCTGATCATCGGTAACTCAAATATGATTTCATAAATATACGTAGCTAATAAATAACATAATTAGCTTATTTGTATTTAATGCAATAAGTATCATTAATTACCTTTAATTACTTTTTCCCAATAATAAAACTTTCCATGTTTGGCTGAGCCGACCATCCAGCAAACATTGGAAATACGAATAGACTATGTTGCTTTCTTCCATAATCATTCCCTTATCAAATTTAATTATTAAGAGATGCAGCCAAACATTTAGGACTGATATATATATATATATATATATATATATATATATATATATATATATATATATATATATATATATATATATATATATATATATATATATATATAGTACCTTTTAAGCATAAGAGCTGTTGGGATCCACACAAGGAGAATAACGTTTCAACTTAAATTGTGGGATGGCATTGGTCATGGTGTGGCAGAACAGGCCACCACAGCAAATATTATATGCATCCCAATCGGAAGTTTTCTTGTAGCCATATCAATAGCAACCGATGTGACTAGCTACAGCAGATCAACTAATTTCGTTACGATTACGTTCGCGAAACTGTGTCTTCTTACGTGTTTAGACTCTAATACATGGTAACAAAGAAGAGTGAAAACAACAAGCTTTGTAAAAGTTAACATATCATTTCTCCCCTAGGAAAAGATTGTAAAAATGGAAAAAGAACTTACAGTTTTAAGAATCAATTTAAAAAAATAATCCAATTCAAAAATTAAATTACAAAAGTCTTAGTAATAAAATGTTCTAATAGATTTATATTCGAGTCCTGTTGGAAAAAACCCAGATGGAAGACGATGACGGATGCGGAAGTCTGTTTTGTGGTTATCTAGAGTTCATTATAGAAACACAATACGTAACACTCCGATGTCCAAGAATTACGTATAAGCACATCAATTATTTCCATAAATACAAATTAATCCATTAAAGTCCAAATTAATTCAAGGAAGTTAACTTGGATTAAAAGACTGGTTACAGAAAAAGAAAATGTCTTAACGTCATTTTCAAAAGCCCATAACTAAGAAATTTTCACTAAAACAAAGATTATATCATATTGTAATACGCAGTTTCAAAAATAAATTCCAAATTGCGAAATCACGAAGGAGGAAGGAGTCACGTGATCGTTTATATCAAGTGGCACATGACCCTTACAAAAACCAATCATTTTAAAATTTAAAAAGTTATTTACTTCTAATTCACTAGTCCCATCTCGACCTTGACCACAACCAATCCTTTAAAATTAAAAAACCCTGTTTACGTGGTTTCACAAACATTGAATCAAAGTTAGGATCTAGGTCAACATTACTTGTTTACCAAAGAATAATTCAGGCCAACCGCATTTATGAAAAAGAAATATCTTCTCTTGTGAATACATTTACAGTACAGTCTATTCAACCGCTCCGGTTTCCTAGTGGTTAGAGCGTCCGACCCGGAAGCGGGAGGTCGTCGGTTCGATCCCTGGCCGAGTCATATCAAAGACTTACAAAAATGGTACTAATAGCTGCCTCGCTTGACGCTCAGCATTAAGAGGTTAGTGTTAGGACTGGTCGGCCTGGTGTTAGGATAATGTGACTGGGTGAGACATCATGCTACATGTCTGCGGCATGATGTCTCAGTGCTCGACATCACTATAAACTGCCTCACTGCAGACATCGTAGCGATATGAGTGAAAAATTGTTAAAGCTACGTTAAAAATTCTAATCAAACAAACAAACAAACAGTCTATTCAGAAATTGTCATTGCACCACGAAGCAGTCTCTATACAATCAGTAAAATGTATTCATAATGCTATCGAGGATAATGTATTTAGCACGGCGAAGTTCGCGACCATATCGTCTGGAATAAAACCCCACGAAGATCGTCACGCCACAAATACAGAACCGAGGCGTTAGCGTCCCGAATTAAGTGATTTATGTATAGGTCGTTAAAATTGACTATTTGCTAGTGTATATAAATCTGTCATGTAGTGTATTGGCCTGGTTGTGTCACCAATTTTGATAACTTTGTTTGTGGGCATCTACTATGAAGGCCCACCATATGTTGGTGTAAATTATGCACTCGTTTGCGATTCAAAGGTTAAGTCATGGAGTATAAAGGCCTTTGACCAATATCATCAAGAAAATCCCAAAATCCCATAATGATTCTACTCCAGACGATAAACTGAGAAGAAACTGTATCCACTCACCTTAAGATTAAAGTCAAAGGTATTCGCACTTTATCATAATAAGATAATATGATGAAACTTGAACACCTCACTATCATCAATAGCTGGCGTGTTTAGGAAGGTGCATTATGATAAAACTTCATTAATTTATCGTATGAAATTTAGCCCTCAGTTTCGATCTAGTATCATGTCATTTCGAGCCAGAAACTTTAAAATTTTGGATTTTAACTCGTCATTTCTTATTATAAGCTCCAAGTTTCTCTCTGGCATTTTACGGGAAAATTACTTGGAACAAATGCTGCTTTCGCGTACACGTTGCATGCTACATTTTAGTTCAAGTTTGAAGTTTTGTACACATCTTGTCGTGATATTGATAGTTTGGCGATGGAGCGGATTCTTATAATTAACTGTAAATCCCACTCCTTGTCACTTTGCAACAAATACGATCTGTATATCTTGAAAAGATTCCAATGTTTTGTGTACCGCAAAGTACATTTTATCTGTTGGATTCTTTTATTTTTTTATTTTTTATTTTATTAATTTTTTTTTACATTGCCCGACAGATGATCAGAATGGAGAAACATGTTATGTCTGCAAAAACTCACTTCAAAGAAGATGACATGAAAAACGTAATTTATAATTCATGGTTATGTTTCTAAATGATAGCAATGATCATAAATGCGATAAAATTAGTATCTGCTTTTTTAATTGTCTTGAATAAAAGTTAAGTTCTTAGTAAAGATGTGAAAAATTATTTTCTAGGCATATTACAATTTTCAACTTTATCATTAACTAAACACTTAATGTAAAAGTAGGTAATGTGTGATCGTAAAGTTTAAATAGTTTGATCTAACAAAAATCAAAAATCAAATATATTTGTCTCACTGTAGTTATTGATATGGATACATATTGCATGATGTTATGACAGAGATACTGGGCGATCGGGTACTTTATCGGCACACTCCTATCTAAAGGTCCTAGGACATAGAACAACTTCTTATCCTATATTAACGCTGAACCTTGGATTTAAGTCATTTTGCTTAATTAGTCGCTTCGTAAACAGTCCTCACTATATTGCTCGGTAAACCGATCACCAAGTCTTGATCGATTTAGAATTCGCAGTATTCTGGACTGACCGAGACAGCCATGGGGGAGAAAGCTGAGAAAAGGGGCTCCACCAAGCACGAAGGTGAAATGATGGAAGAGGAAAAAGGTTCCTCGTTCTATGTTTATTACCTTACCTGTTTTGCTACAATTGGTGGACTGTTATTCGGCTATGATACGGGGATCATCTCTGGCGCCCTTCTGCTAATTGGGGACCTCTGGAAACTGGAAACCATCTGGAAAGAAGCCATTGTGAGTGCTACCATAGGGGCCGCTGCAGTGTTTGCCCTTCTTGCAGGGTACTTGACTGATTTATTGGGAAGGAAAAAAGTTATAATGTTGGCTAGCTTTGTCTTCACCGCTGGTGCGCTAGTTATGGCAGTGGCTAAGGGCATAGTAGTGCTTCTGGTCGGCCGATTGATCGTCGGCATAGGAATCGGTGAGTATCTCAGAATCCTTCACTTTAATATTTTTTGGAACTTCATTAGTGTGATGGTAAAGGAATCGCAATCAAGCCCGTACATAACAGGTTCAATTCTTCATGCAGGAATGGTTAAGATCTTGATATTGCCATACTTTCTTAACAACTTACATTATTCGTTTTTTTCTGCGTTCGCATTTAAAAGGTGTTCTTGAGGATGGTTGCATTTGCGCTCAGTGGCTTTCTGTCTTAAACTACTTCACACTAAAAAGCAAATCAATGGCTTTGACAATCTGTTTATATCCTAGGTCTTACGAAAACAGTAAGTGCTTATAAAATCGTGTGTGTATGTGTGTGTCAGGGGGGAGACAAAACAGTAAACCATATACTGTACTTATCCGTTTTGAATCAAAAGTGATTTTAAGTGTTACATTATTAGCATCTTTTTGACAACCTATCCATCCAAACTCCAAAAAACAAATACTCGATATAAAAAAGCTTCAGAACATCAAGCCTATGACTGAAGTGTGGCGTTCTTCGTATATCGTTCGAAAACGGTTTGCAAGATCGCGGCCAGTTTCATGTCACGTGACATTTAGTCGTTGTGATAATAATCGTTATGATAATAATATCCCAAGAGCATGGTACTATATATACTGTATTCGTACACATTTACTCTAAATATCCTTTATTTTTACAAGTAATTAATTGTGATGGGAAAAAAATAAATAAGAAAAGATCTGCAGAGAATGAAAAAAAACAGCTGTTTTCCTAACGTATATAATACTGCCTCTGTCTCTGTCTCTCTACTTGTTTCTAAAACTCAAATTCATGTATTAATTTATTCTTCGTAATTAAGGTCAGAATTTACTTATTATAAACATTATCAGAGCCGAATAAAGGGGTTGGGAGTGTGCGGTCATTTATACTATGGGGGCCAATTTAAATCAACAAATACACTCTGAAAGCAGTCCTTAAAGCTATATTATTTTATTAATTAGCAGCTTGAGTTTGTTCCTGACCAGTGTCCATTCACAATGACGCATATTCCTGTTAGGAGCATCAGTAGCCATCCTATGAGATATTTATTTTAATTGTTACTTGTGACACACCGATTAAAAATGTTTGCACTATCAGGCAAACTTTATGTCCTTATAATTTACAATTTTTTTCTTTATTTTTCTCTTTACAGATTAAATTCACTTTCACTTTTTCGATAATTGTAACAGTGCTAAATTTTTTCTCTCCTGGTTGTACCACGGATGAGCATAAGGTATGGTCTTTTGTTCGTCTGTATGTATGTTATTTCTTCTACTATATTACTTGGAGGATTGCAATGATACTTTACAAAGAAATTCATCCAACAGCTTAACTGGTCCTAAATGGAAAAATTATCGTGAAGAAATGGTGCCAATCTGACATCCAGCATAGCTACCGAATCTATAACCCGTGTGTATACAATACTATATATTGCACATTAAAATATTTCATCATAACTTCTGTACATGAATCTGTCTGACAAGAATACTTTCACTGGTTTATAAGAACTCGAACGTCACTGATACTTTAAGATCAGTTCATGCAACGCTTAATAAAATCCAAAATGTCATGTATGTCCAGTTAATAAATAGCCAACGTAAGTCCGATTATAGTCTGTCTGATAAGATGTTGCGAAAAAGGTCTGATCTTATTTTCTTACATTTTATAAAACTTCCACACAAAAAACCAATATAAAACAAATCAATGATTTAAAATGTAAGACATTTAGCAAAACTGGGACTCGGTCGTTTGATGCGCTCGCTTATACGCTTCACAAGTAATCGGTAAAGAACCGTAACTGTTATCAGCTAGAGACGAGATATCATCGGAGTTTTGTTCAAATCAAACCTGTGGTAAAATTGCTTTTGGTGTACATGTCATATCTGTCGTAACAGAGATAACTTTGAACCCATTCAACACCACATAGGATGAAGATGATTTGTGTTGTATGTAAAGCTGATGACATAACTACCAATGTAAGCCATGACTGCATTGATCCTTATTTATTGTTTTTGAGCGAATGGACGAGCGCAGGAAACTGCCGGGTACCAGATTTGTGAGTTTTCAAGTTGGGACACTTTGGAGACATCGTCCACCTACCCAACACACAATTATCGTTCAAACATTCATTTTATTTCTTATTAGCTATGGCCAATTGAAGAGCTACTATCTCTAACTTAACGACCACACAGTATTACGTAGTATGTCGACCCTCAAGCCGCAGTACATTATACAAATATTAATTTGGTATTCTTAATTCATACGTCAGAAACCATTATTAAGATATTAATTTAGCTTACCTTAAACTGAATTATTACGCATGCACAAATCTCATAATTTTAGTTTAGAAATGAAATATTTTATGATGAACAAGAGAACGGGCATATTCTAAAGCAAATCGCGCCATTATACTGGATCACATAGTACAGTGTGGAATATTAGCCATATTGGTACATTGTTGAATGGCCACACACGACTACAATTCAAACTCATTGCCATATTTCGGAGCAGCATTATATTACTCACTATGTCAGTAGTATATATTTAGGATTTTCTGTCAAAAGCGGACAAGAGTATATATGTTTAGTAGTGCGCATTTGGAGAAAAAAAAATGCTACAGATCTTTTAGAAACAATGGCTTCGGAAAAGATTTCAGGAAAAATCCCAAGAAACTATTGAACAGTTAGACCTTACTGAACATTTGGCAAATTCCGTACATCCTAGGTTGTATTTTTACCCCCAGCCCACCCTTTTCATTTCTCTGATTTGGTAATTGGTCGGTTAGGGATGGAGTGGGACAAGGAGATTTATTTCGTGTCAAATATTATGTCTAGGGAAAAGATATTACGACAAATGCTATACATATTCACCTTCCCCGGTTTCAAATCTGGTTATAGTTAATGGTAATTTTTGTTGTGGTGGAGGTACACTTTTTACGATATATCTGACTCATTCTGAAACAAGGGTGGGAATCTTATCCGTTCTTTTCTCTTCACAACTCGAAGGCCTTAAGCACCTTACCACCGGGTCTCTAGGGTAGAGGTTAAAGGTGAGTCATTTTATATATCGATTTTAACCGACACGTGTCCTCTTTGCCCTACATTCTATGTATTTACTACAAACAGATAATCCAATATCTTCGTATCCATGCTTAGCTTCCGATTTTTATAGACATTAGATTAGTGCAAAATGTCATTTTTATATAACAAAGATAAAGTGTATGGCTCGAGCTTACAGTTTTGATCTTATGTAGCTATTACATGAGAGAGAGAGAGAGAGAGAGAGAGAGAGAGAGAGAGAGAGAGAGAGAGAGAGAGAGAGAGAGAGAGAGAGAGATACTCATCCAAGTAACATACTTACATGTATATTTAACATTATAGGATCTTGAAAACTCAAAGCTGATTGATTACTCATGGTTATATTAGTGAATGATGTTTAATAAGACTGTAAAAATAATGAAAAGGTTCGATTAAGTCGACTCACGTACATTATTTTTTTCCAGCAGATTACCTGCAATAATTTGTTCGTAGAAATAAGAAAATATAGGATATATAAACATTTGAATTTTAGCGATTTTTTAAAGTCATTAATTCCTATAGTTGATTTAGTTTGGCGTTTTACAGCACATCTACACAATTAGGTTACTTATCTTTGGCAATTATAGTAATGTGCCTTGTACTGTAACACAAAAGCAGTATCTGACCTGGGCTGATCCAATAAGCAACCGCTACTCTTTCCAATAATTAGAGCTAGTGGTTCAATTCCTTAAATGCTTTTTAAAGGTGACCAGTTTGATATAAAATAATTTTTTTATTTATTGCAAATTTTAATTGCTTCAAAATACGACAAAATGCACTTTAATCTAACTTTTCGTTGAAAATGTCTAAGATTAAAAAATATAGAAGTCGATATGATTTTCTACTGTGGGGAATTATTTCTCGTCACTTAGTTAAATATTTAACTTTATCCGGACTAAAATTTGAAATGATGACGTTTAAGTATGATCTGTGCATAACCAATAATGCAAATTTTTTGTTGGTACATCTTTACCATCAAATATAACTCCTTTACTCCGCCTAACCCATCACTCTTGTCTGCTACTAGATGTCGTGAAAAAAAACATGTCTAGACTGGTTTGCTGCTTCCGTGAAGTTTTGCTTTTAAGCCAATTTTCTGCAATATGGAAGAAAACGATCATTAATACATATTATCTGGCAATAAACTATGTGTTTGAGTTCCAGACCATAATAATCTATAGGCTGCGATAGGAATGATAATGAACATATTTATCAGAAGGTAAAGTCCTTTAAATATTAATTTACAAAAAGATTAATAATAATATTAAGTAATATTTAACAAAAATAAAACATGACCTGTTTCTTTTTATTGTCATGTGGCACGTTTACAGTCAGATAATGAAGTCCAAAATTTATTGAATGTCCAATTATAAATGTTTCTTTTAATATCTAGGATTTGCCTCCATGTCGATTCCGGTTTACGTAGCCGAGGCGGCTCCGAGAAACATCCGAGGACGGTTGGTGTCTTTGAATCAGTTGTTCATTACAATAGGTATCCTCGTTTCCAGTATTGTGGCAGGTCTTTTTAGTACTGACAAAGACAATGGCTGGAGGTAAAGATATGTCATATGATATACGCATTCTTTACATTTTAGGTAGTGTATTAAAAATAATAAGAAAAAGATCTAGATGATAATCTCGAGAAAGAAACGAATCGTAACTGTAAACAAAATAGATACGTTTTTTGCAGAAATAATATTTCTTCGATCCAATGTATGCAACGAGCTAGAATAACTTAAGTTTATTTTAGTTATGTCTAAAAATTCCAGTTTATATTCTTTTTTACATTTGTTCATGTACGATTTTGAAATTATCGCTTGCACGCGCTTTTATTCAAATAATATCCATGCAATTCTTCTTTATAAAATTGTAACACTAATATTACACAATGTTGCAATGTCGTGATACAATTGTAATACACAATGTTGTAATGTTGTGATACATTTGTAAAACTGACAATATGCAATGTTATACACTGGATTTATTTAACATGCGGCTGCTGGATTGGCTATAGGGTAGGTGTGATTTTACGTTAATGTCAATTGACTTCTGAATTCTTTCTCTCGCATTCACATATGAGACTACAGTGTAATACCTTGGGGCTTGCTATCAAGAACGAACCCTGATTCACAACACTGAGAGACCCACCATGTAACAACATGTACACGTACAGGTCATGAAAATACAATTTATATATGCATTTGACATTGACTGAGTGATACATTTCTAACTCGTATGGACTTGGCTCGTGGGTCTTAACTCCCACTTGAAATCACTGCACTGTTACCATAAATAAACCGACTGGTCGTAAAAGTCAAACATTCGTATTTTATTTGTTCTATTTCTGGAACAATATATGACATCTTCCAGTTAGTGATATTTTATATTTATCTGGTGTCTTTCTTGTAAATTATACTTTAATTTTAATTTCCCCAGATACATGCTTGGTTTGGCAGGAGTTCCCAGCACCATTCAGTTCATTGGGTTATTTTTCCTGCCAGAGAGTCCCAGATGGCTTGTCAGTCGAAACCGCCAGGAACAAGCAAGGAAAGCTCTGTGTAAAATAAGGGGCATGAAGAATGTTGACACGGAATTGAATGAAATGATATTGTCAGTGGAAGCGGACAAGCAAATACAAACAGCGAGTGAGTACTCCCTACCACATTTCTCTCTACCATCATGTCATTTCAATGGATGCACTTCGTCTACCTGAAGTTCTTCTCTGTGTTATAATGAATAATTGTCGGAAGAAGGTTAAAAGCATTTTGACAAATTTGCGAATCATATTCTATGACTTATACATAGAATATATCATACATGGAATCGAATTTGATTTATCTAACAAGATTGTTGCAAGTTGGTTTCAGCTTAGAATCCTATTCTAGACCTTTGACGATTACTCATGGTCGACTTTTGACGATTACTCATGGTCGATTCTAATTATAGGCATAAAACATTATAACAACTGGTTATAATTTCAACTTGGAGAGGGGTGTTTTGAAGGCAAGTGAAATGATCAAAATGTAGAAGCACATCACAAAAATATAAAATGCATAGAAGGTAGAGCAGGTATACGTAAATACAAGAATTAGATTTCTCCAGACGTTTTACAAGCATGAATTGTATCAATAATATCAGGAGCCACAAAGATAACGCCACAAATTAAAAAACTAACACCAGCAGTCTTTCTTGCCATTGAAAATAATCTGAATTCTATTTTTGAAATAATGACGTTTTCACTGCTTGCATTTCAAATACACAACCTGGCAGATAAAAACTGAAACACATTTAGATCCATAAAGTTGTTATGATTAAAAAGGTACAAGAAAAACGTTTTCACCGCAAATCTGATTGTCTTTTTTATCCTCTAAGCACCATACGCTCGAGAATTATAATTTTGTTGGGCGATAGCCATACTGTTTCACTAAAACATACGACGCCTACATATATGCATTTTAGTAATAATGTTAACATTTTAATTCTGACATACAAAACCCGATACGGTATGAAAAACGGAACCGTTATGAAACCGAACATGGTCTTGGGACTTCTAAACATAATATTCTTCTTAAATTTAAAGATATGTGGTGAGCAGATGATACGAGGGCTACGCTGAGGACATGGAATGGAGGCAGCGGTAAAATATTCCCACGGGAGAATTCACAATAATTCAAAATAGATGCAAACGCTGAACAATATATTCATTTTTCAATAGTACGTATTGCTACCAATAACAATACGGTTATATTATGGTTGTACAAGTAACAATATTATATTTAGCTAACTTATTGCAATTGATTAAAAGGATGAAGAACAGTATATTTGTACTCGAAGAAAACATTCTTTGCCAACTTGAATAGTTTGTTTAACCGATATATCTTTACATTTATCTATGTAAATTACTGCACAGCTAATTATATTTACGTGACTTTATCAATATAGTGCATTATAGACACGAAATATATAAGTACCTTGGCTGGCCAGTTCGCTACATAACGTTCAAACAAGTATCCGGGAATTTGTTTTTAAAGATGTATACACATTTTGTGTTAAACAATATGCAATACTTTGAAATATAAATCCATCATAAATGTGCTATGATTTGTATTATGGTTGTACAAGTAACAACCGATCTAAGCAAATTTAGAAGCGCTATAAATTTAGTTCTGAAAATCTACGAATTAATTTTCTTAAACCATCACGATCAACACCACAAAACGAGTTTTATTTTCACCGTCCAAAACAACTAATACGAAACATGCAAAAAGATACGCAGACTCTAAACAAACCGTTTTTATGCACGATTAAGCACAGAGATCATCGTAATGCAATTAACATATTTATTTTAAAATAATTAAGGTATACAAACGTGTGATTTAGTTTATGTTGAAACATTTCAAAAGAACAATTATAGGAATTCAGATTTAAGATATCTACAAACATTGCTCGTTATCATTCTCATATAAGTCATCAGGACGTTTTTGATAACATATATATTTCATAAATATATAAGATAACAACCTAGTAAAAGAAACGCACACTTTTTCACATATGAAGGAATAATCATTTATGGTAACTACATTTTAAATTGAAGATAATAAAATAATGCAGTGTGACATACACTGTTGGCAAAATCAGTTAAACTAGGCAGCATAGGTGACATTATCTGAGAGCGGAATATCATATTAGCATTTAAAAGATAAAAGTGTACGAAAGTTGGTAATAACAGTAGAAATGTTTTATTTCTGCATTTAAGTTAGTAAACTATCATCTGGTGGCTAGCTGGTCAAAAAGCTTTTAAATACACGCGGCAACAATATAGATGTGTAATAAGTTTTCTTAATCGGGACTTGCGTTTTGTAAAATGCAAGAGAGGTGCGAACAATTCTCCTGGCAGTGTTGAGGAGATTTATTCACTCTCCTCAATTTGTTTTTAATGCATTAGCACAAAGGAACAGTGGCAACTGTTAACGTAAATATTGAAGAAGAAAAATTACACGTTGAAAATATAAGCACTGGTTTCATAAGACGATATCACCAAATAATCTAACTTGTTAGAAATTATAATCTAACTTGTTAGAAATTATAATCTAACTTGTTAGAAATTATAATGTTTCATCACAAAACTTAATTATTAAGGTTTTAAAGACTTTAATGACACTAAAATATTTACGATATCATTGCTTACGGCACATGACGTCATGTATCAAAATGGCTGAACCTTTAAACATATTAGTATTTGTGAAAGGCAATTGCCATGAAATCAGGTACAAAAATTGAGATGTTTGCATAGAAAAGATAAGAAATTTTTGTTTTGAACAGTAAGATTGGGTAGAACGATGGATAACTCTCCTGGAAGTAATTTATGGAGCGCGACCGCTTCGGTAGCCTAAATGGTTAGAGCGTCCGTCTCGGATGTGGGGGGTCGCTGGTTCGAACCCTGCCCGAGTTATACCAAAAATGGTATTATTAGTTGCCGAACTTGGCGCTCAGCATTAACAGGTTAGTGTTAGGACTGGTCAGCCTGGTGTCAGGATAATGTGACTGTGGTAAACATGATGCCACATGTCTGCGGCATGATGCCCCAGTGCTAGATACACTATACATTGCCACATTGAAGACATTGTATCGACATGACTCAAATTGTTAAAGGACCTTTATAAATTCACACACACAAACACAACAAACACACACATATACATAGACGCGCGAGAGCACTTGCAAGGTTCAAAACACAAACCCTACTTAATTTGTTTAAGCATGAAGTTTAGACAACACCTTGACGTGAGATATATTACCAAAGAAAGGATTACTTGATTGATTAAGCACATTAAACGAAACATACAGGTTTGAGTGAGTCTACTGCTGCAGATGTGTTAGATACTTACAAACGTTATTACAGGTACAGAACAAGTACTGTTGAATGCCAGTTAAAATTATCGAGGGATGAAATTATATCAGCGGTAAAAAGTAATGAAAAGCAGCATGGACGTTTTCTTTCTGCAATAAAGCACAAAAAAGACAAATGAAGGCCCTGCAAGGTTGAATCAAATACCATATCTCTATTAATATATATTTTAGGTCTTAAAGTTAAAAACAACGTATATGCAACCCGTTTAAATTGTTCAGGATACATTAGGAGTTTTTTGAGAAATTAAATTTAAGAAAATATGGCAGTTCAGATTCAATGATGTCTTCTGCCACGTATAGCCTATCGTGTGCTGAAAAATGGCGTTGAACCGAAAACAATAACAACAGCAGCCATCAATGAATATTAGATACACATAAGGTGTTGTGTTATGAAATAAATTATTCAGTTGACATAATTCCTGACAATGGGTTTAAAAGTCAAATTAAAGATCGCAATAAAGATGGTGATTTTAATGGAAAATACAAACATATAAAATTATTTCACCTTAATTTTTGAATCCATAGTATGAACCAGAGTTTAGACAGCAAAATATAATTGCAATGAAACGTTTTGTCAGCATTTGCTATTTAAAAAAAGTAGAGTTTGTGAAGAATATATCATTAAATGCTGGTGAAATAACTTTAACAAAGGAAACTTTTGTTTCAAACAACAAACTGAATTCTCCCGATAGACATCATGTTTGTGAAAGTGAAATTGCATATGAAGAACGAAATAATAAAGTGAGAGAGTATGATCATTGATCTGGTAAGTATATATGCACATAATAAATGCAACTTATATATCAAATATAAAAACACATTCCTCTTTAAGTTTACAACATCAGACATCATAAAATTATGATCCAGGAAATGAAATATGAATATTACCAATTATTGGCGACAAATCTCTATCACTGAGCACCGTTATGATACTCCCCACCACATATACTAATGTCATTTACTTAACGTGAAAAACATGTTACATGCATACAGTGGCCTATAATATTAAAAGAATATTAACCGTTAGAATAACTTTTGCTGTTTATCATCTGTTGAGGAAAATGTATACATGTTAGGTTTCAAAAGACTGTCTTATTTATTTGATGCTTGTATAGTTCCATGACTTTGAAATGCTGATCTCAGTCTGTTGGAAATATTTAATAGCTAACACCAAAATCAATTTACATTGTCCATTAATGATCACCATCTTCATTGTAAATAATTATTTGGTTTTATAATAGTCTAAATCTCAATATATTGCAAACTTTTAACGTTTAAGTAATGTTTTTTTCTTCCTAATGATTACCTTTTTCAGGAATTATGCCAATGTAATAATTTGCATTATAACATATTCCCTTAAGGTCGTGGAATACTATTGATGGTTGTTGTTGTTGTGAGCTTAACGTCAGTTTTATCACAAAATAGCATCTACATGAAGCCAAAATAACTGGCGGAGGAAGATGCAGGAAAACTGAGGCAATACAAAATGAACCACGGAAAGTTACAAGCATGCTAACATTCGCGCATTGGTCGAGCCAGAAACTGAAATCCACGCAGATTAACATATGGCAAAAGTTATTTACAACTGTTACAGATTATATTAGGCTGAAGTTTCCTTATGTGAGATTGCATTAGCTTTGATAAGATCAATCATTTATCCCACAATAATTTTTTTTAATTTCATAAAAAGTCAACACTGTGAATAATAACAGTTAAGTAATTATCGTTTCAAATATGAACCTATTTTGACATAGGGTTACCGTCACAGTTTGATGGTTGAGATTTTAAAGCGAGAATAGTAATATTAAGTGATACAGTTGTCTATATATTGTAAGTGAGAAAATATTCATGGTATATTTTAGGAGTTTTCTATCCACGACAGACAAGATGACTTGGAAAATGCTGAAAATTACTTAGAAACTAGGATGGATGATAAAAGAACGCACATATTTGTAGAATGGAAAGAATCTCATGATTGTTTTAGCAGCAAAGAATCATCTCAAAACGTGCTGTTTAAATAAATCAAATCTTTACCCTGTTTAATCTAAATTAGTTCTGCCAAATTCTCATTGTTCTTTGCAAATTACCAACCGGATCTGTAGTTTAGACAGCTTTTAAATTTATTTGTCGTAAAATGACAGCAGATTCACTGGCATATTTATTACATTCTGAATTATGTAGTTTAACTTCTGAAAGAAACAGAACATTAATAATAATACAACTCTTTATAATACTAAGCGATACATCTGTCTATAAATTTGAAGTAAGTAAATATTCCTCGGATAATTTAGAAGTCCATTAGTCCAGACATTGCTGAAATTTTTAAACTAAGACAGAAATGAATGGTAGAACGTAAGTATTTGTACAACGGAAAGAAGTTGATTCTTACATCAGCATGGAACCATCAGAAAAAATTGTGCTGTTTAAATGAATTAAAACTTTATTCTGTTTATTCTAACATTTTCTCGCAACTTTTCTGCATTCTTTGCGTAGTAGATCTGAAGCTTCGGCATGCGCTCTTTAAATGATTTGTCGTAAACAAAATTACAGTAGATTGACAGGCATCACTATCATATTCTAAATCAAATGGTTGAATTTCTGAAAGAAACAAAACATTAAAAAAAACTAAACTCTAAATCTTTACTTCAATTTAGAAACAGCGATGAAACTACTAAAGTTAAATTAGCAATCATGAATTCATTTTGTGTTCTACTTTGCAGTATGTACAAACAGTGACGATTTGCGGCACCTTAATATATAAATACCGACCTAAAAATCCCACCCATGATCATGGGTTAAATGTGCGTACTAAGTTAACAGAGACAAACTACTAAACGTAAAGTTCTATTCATGGGTTATAGTTTCTCTCTAAGTTACATATCACAGAGACACTTTTACTTCATAACCGACAATTCAAATACGATCATATAGATTTGGCAAATAAGTAACGATGAACTTGCACTTTGCTGTACTTAAGAATTTGAACGTAAAATCCTTTTTGTAAGAGAGTTATGAAGCCAAAAAAGATAATTAATTAAATAAGAAATAAAGTTATGTTGTCCATACTAATTTAAAGGTAAAAATCTCGCAATAACTGTAAACACCTTTATCAAATTTACTGCTTTTTATGATTACCCCACGTGTATATTTCTGTCCGTCATATCGACAAGATATCTGTGACACGTAAAAATCGTTTATTGACTGTGAATCATTTGCATACTGTGTATTTGGTCGATATATTTTTGTCTGTAATAGTCGTGCTTAGAACAACATTTATGGATACATTTTAATTACGTTCGCACAAGTCTTGGTCAGGCGTCACTGATAAGAATAAACTTAATCTTTATAGGTAAATAAATGAAGTGTTGGTAGCCCAGAAATAAATATTCATTTTGTGGTTCAATTCAATGTGGCATACACATATTTTGTCATTAGCAAATGTTACAAACGATCATTATTTTTTTTCTTTAAAATCAATCATAGAGTTCATTAAGGTCGGCCGTTAGATGTGCCTCAAATAATAATAAATTTATGATGTTTTAATTAGTATTAAAAATTTGTGTTTATAATGAACAAATAATTGATGTACCTGCTTTTGTTTTAAATTTCTAAGCTGGTGATCGATTGGCCATCGTTCGAGTGTTTACAACACAGCCAATAAGACGAGCCTTGGTCCTCGGATGTACCTTACAGCTATTTCAACAGCTTTGTGGAATCAACACTATCATGTAAGAACACAATATTGTAACTATTAAATTTATTAAGGTTTCCGATTAGTTGAGACCATTGTAAGATACAGTCAATGTTTACAACAAAATCGTGTGAAACAATTTTAATAAGAGGTCAAAAACAGTTTTGTAGTTATTTAATTTTTAAGATTTCTGAGACCATAACAAAATACAATCATTACCGGCAAAAACTATCATGGGAAACATTTTTAATACGATATATTTCCTTAGTAGTCAATTTAATTTCGGAAAAGATTATATTAGTATTTCAAAGACTATATAGTACGATGGTTAGTACAGACGTTTCGTATCACCTTATTTTTGCTATTTGTTTATCAGTGGTCGACCAGAGATAGCCGGTAGATTTTTCTGCAATTCTCAAGTTCTTTTCTCTTAAAAAACCACGTGACATTACTATATCTGAATTTAATTGTCAACACTTTAAATGTAAATCATACCAATGTAATTTACATTGTACGATTAATATTTTATTAAGAAGAAACATTAAATCAGGCTAATAAACAATTGAAAGAGGATTTCATTCACATAGGTTTTTTGATACATATGTTTTAACTCTTTAAAACTGCTGGTTGTTGGAGTGGGTTTAAATCACTTTTTGTAATTACAAAATATGCACCAAATCTACGATTGAGCAGAATTGGATGATGACCCCATCTATCCAGATGATTTCAGCTAAATACATTTATAAACGGGTTGGAGAAGATCGCCTTGTGTAAAAAGTACCAGGAAATATAAAATGGTGTAAATAGATACATAATTATTTTAATTTTCGTTATCATCATAACATTATATGAACAGATCTAGTCGTCAGATCTTCCAGGTCCATGTCAACATAATACCAACATAATTTATTTTCTGTGTGTGTACAATAACATTCAAACTGCACGTTTTAGGAAAGAAACATAATTGACACACATATAACCGTTCTGATTTATGCCATACGCCAAATGTTTAGAAAGTCATGGCAACGGAGTTGCATGTGCGTAGATTTCGACGTCGGCACTATATCTGTAAAACTGGAAATTCTGACGTCAGAACCAAAACTGTAAATCATGTTTGGATAATAGAATGAACGTATTACATAGATCATTGTCCCATTTAAAGATCACGATGTTATTATTTCATATTCAGGTAAGGGTCAAGGTATCAAATTTGCTATGTCACTTCTGGCGTTTGCAGAGCTCATCTGGCAGAATTTGTTTTAAAGTTTAAAATCTCAGAAAAAATTAAGCCAGCCGCTTATGTTATAGAACTTCATAGGAGCAGTAAGGTCCTGCGACTGAAGCGTCTTACATGTTTTGATATCCAGATTTCTTCAGCTTCATTTCCGCGTCTTTCATACCAAATTTATGCTCTGTTTTGTTTTTGTTCACCTGTTCGTCGCTTGGCTGTTTTTTGGCAATTGTCGTCAAATATGGAATGACGATAACAATTAAAATAATTTTCTGTTTTTTCTCCCAGTTATTATAGTGCCAGTATCCTAAAGCTGGCTGGGTTCCCTACAGAACTGGCTATCTGGTTGGTGTGCGTGCCGAATGCTGTCAACTGCCTGGCCACTTTCATCGGTATTGTTCTGGTAGAGAAAATGGGCCGCAGGATACTGACTCTGATTAGTTTGTTAGGTACGTGTTACTATGGATAAAAAAGTCAATGTAAATCATAATAACATTTTTAACGTAAAGACAAAACTCGAGTAAAAGATTCTGATTCTTTCCCAAGCGGTCCAGGAAATATGCTAACTATTTACACGGTGAATAAACAATATTATTACAAAATCAACAAAATTGTGAAAATTACATTTAACGGAAACCATCACCAAACGTTTGGGACATTGTGATACGTAAGCAAAAAACTAGAATCTGTAAATATGTCAAGCTTTCAGTGTGTGTATATATATATATATATATATATATATATATATATATATATATATATATATATATATATATATATATATATGAAAGGAGACCATACTAAACAAAGAATTTTTAAAAATGTGAATTTGCTATAAGATAACATTAACCTTTCATAGCAAAATATACTTAATAAGAGGTTGTGCAAGAATA
This sequence comes from Unio pictorum, assembly GCA_030141615.1. Lineage (NCBI taxonomy): Eukaryota > Metazoa > Mollusca > Bivalvia > Unionida > Unionidae > Unio > Unio pictorum. The sequence goes on from JARLTB010000059.1 coordinate 8,689,809, forward strand.
CCATTTCTTTAAAATGACGTTGCTTTTCAGTTCATTTGGCTTTCTTTTTCGTTTTTCAGGGGAAAAGATTATAACACAATGAACGTCATATAGAAGGCATGTGTAATAGGTTGGATTTTTCACATCGGAAGCAAAAGGTTCATAAAACCGTATCTTAGGAGCTGGAAAATCACCACAGCCGCATCCCAAGGCAAAAAAGAGTTGCCTAAATTAATCGTATCTTACGGCATGCAGAAAAGATCTCATCGGGTCTAATCAACACCCGCATGCTCGCGAGCGGTGGGAGTGGGGTGGGCATAGCAAAGCGTCGTCTGTCATTTGAGTGATACGGTATTGACGGGTGCAGTGTAAAACAACAGCTTTTTTTCAGAAGCACGTGTAATTTCCAAATTGTATAACTAGTCTTTGGCGTAATCGCCATCGTTTAGGGTATATAAGATCTGGTAGATTTGGTCAATATTATCTATAATTTGTATGTTCATTGAAAAATAAAATATGAGCTTTCCACATTTGAACTTGCGAAATCAAATTTTGTATTTCATGTAAATTTAACTTAAAATTAAATTATACTAACAATTTTAAATTCAAGGATAATATTGGTACCTCAAAATAGATACACATGATTTTTGTGATGTATCTATCTATCTATCTATCTATCTATCTATCTATCTATCTATCTATCTATCTATCTATCTATCTATCTAAAGTAGATGGTACTTTAAGGTAACATTCATTTGTAAATGGTTGCTTACATAGCAAAACGTTTGTCCATGATTGTAACTTGTAAATAACATGTTGATAAACCTTTTTAGTTGAGAAAAGTTTAGAAAAAAATTGTTTCATTTAATTTGAATTTTACATTGGAATTGCTCACATCTAGGTCAGGTGAAAATGTATATAAATAATGGACTTGGTAAATAAATATATTCCAATATAAGGTAATTTTCTGGAATCCATTTGTTATCAGAGTTTACAGTTGTGGACAGATATATATAATTCGAGTTTAAATTTTTATTTCAATTATATATTGAAGTTACTAATTTCTCAATTACATAGGATTAACGTCTTTATTTTGGAACTATTTTGAACCCATTCAAAGACATTATGGTTTGTATCATTGTGGTACATCATCATATATGAGACTATTGGGATTCTTTCGGAAGACTTTATAAGTGTCTTGAAATTTCAATTTATATTGTAAAGGAGTAAAATGCTTGTTGATTGTACTTAAAATGTTGGTTTAACTTTATTGTGTTACCCATTTTAAAATCTAATGTCATAAGAATGTGAGTACATTTTCTGTGTTTAGCGTACACTGTTGAATCTTAAAGTTTGTTCTCTCTCTCTCTCTCTCTCTCTCTCTCTCTCTCTCTCTCTCTCTCTCTCTCTCTCTCTCACACACACACACACACACACACACACACAAACACACACACACACATGCGCTCACGCGTGAACCAACAATACAATTTAAATATTGTGCAGTTAGTAGTATATTTGTTGATTCGAGCAAGCATATATTTCACCTTACTTTCACTCCTCTTATATTTTTAAAGAACTTTGAGTTTCTATCGTGTAGGAGACAAGATGTATTTTTTGAATAATTTATCTTTTTGAAAAATTTAGAAATGTTTAGCCGTTGCATGTTTTACTATTCATTTTCAATAACTTTATAAAAACAATCGTTGATTGACCAATATATTCATGTGGGTGGGGCATATCGAGTAAATATGTTCCTTGTTATGAAAGGAGCCACTGTGACTCAGTTGTTATAATTCCGGGATTACGGTTGGGGTGTGTGTTGTTTTTGATTCAAATCAGCCGGTGTCCGTTGCCATGATGTATTATTACTTACTCTTGAGCACTGAACAGTCTCTCTTGTACTGAAGTACTGATAATCGAGTTTTGTTACAAGATTTTAGCCCCGGTCGAATGAAAACAATGCCAACCTGGATACACAAGATGGAGTCTTACTTTTTGACATCTACGTCTTGCAAGTTTTACCGCTACATATATCTCTATTTCAGGTGTAATGATATCCCTAGTTGTGCTTGCCGTTGGCTTTCAGCTCTCATCAATCCACACTCCGTCCATCAATACCACGGCCATCGATATGCTGGATGGCAAAAATGCCAGTGGAGAATGTTTCCAATACAAGTAAATAGATCTAAATATAATTTTACTATTGCATAAACCTTTGAGAAATTTTATTGAGTCTTCTCTTAAGATGTTAAACATTTCTATGCAAGCAACAAAGTATTAATGTGTGTCCGTCTGTCTCGAGAAGCTTGTTAGCAAGACTGCACAAAAAGTAATGAATTTAAACTTGAACTGGAAGATTTGTACCAATATGACTTGATTAGATTTCCAGGCCATTGCAGTGATTTTTAAATATTTTAAACATTTTTGGAACCTTTTGGATGCTTTCCACTTATATATATATATATATATATATATACATGAATCTTATTAAACTGATTAGTCAAAACCACATTATAATATAAAAAAATAAATTTGTCGAGCTGATTTGTCTTCTTGTGTAGATAACCTGATTCGATTTTTATGGACATTATACACATTTGTTTTCGAAATACATTTTTTAAAGTTTGGGATTTTCTTTTGACTAAAACCTTGTTATCACGATTGTATATATATATATATATATATATATATATATATATATATATATATATATATATATATATATATATATATATATATATATATATATATACCTGAGTAGCTTTTCCTGTAATTATAGACATTTCTTTTTTAATTAGAATTCTTTGTCTGCACTCTGAGAAAAGGTTTTAGAAACAAAAATCCAGTTCTTAATTTCCCTTCTTATCCTAATATTTCTGAGTTTCAGGCTACGGTACGTACAAACAACGATGTAAACTCAACATTTGTTAAATTTATGGCGCAGCTATTTTACACTTGTGCTCGTTCAAAGCCGTTACATAAGTCATCTGGGGTGCTCGCATCAACAGATTTCTGACACATGTCACCTCTGCCCGCGTGATTTCTATTCTCGTTTGTTTGTTCTCAGTGAAAGAATGAATTCATTTTCGATTTCCTTGATAATTATTGGTCTTATCTGGTATAGAATGCGATAAAGAAAAGACTTACCTTTTGGTAACTATTGTGAAGGTCACATAACGTAGATAAAAACACTGTTTGCAGTTAACGGGTGTTTTGGGAGGAAACCATTGCGCATACATCCATGAATATTTTAAATCACTTGAATCGTAAATTATTTAGTCAGTATTACCAAAGTTCAAACTTAAGCTCATGTGACATTTTAATTATATCTGATGCCGAGAAAAAATAAACAATTAAACGGAAAAAAGTATGCTTGACACAAATACATTGCTTTGACTGCAACTAAGGCAGATAATATTTGTTCACAGCAAATGTGAGGCATGTGTCGACATTGACACATGTGGATTTTGCTATGAAGAAGGAAATCCACTAACGACAGGAACATGCTTGACAGTCAATGCTACGTTTCCAGATAGGTATGCCGTGTCATCGTCTCGTTGCGATTATACCATTGCTAACAGAACTAGCAGCGACCGAAAGTTCCACTGGGCCGATTCATATTGTCCCTCTGACTACGCGTGGATGGCTGTGTTAGGCCTTGCACTGTTTGTACTCGGATTCGCACCGGGTAAATATTATTCTATTTCAAATTTGTGTTTTAATGCTGGCCTTGCATCTAACCAACCATCAAATATGCACAACAACATATTAAATTTGATTGGGATCAGCACACTTTTAAGGTCAACTTCTGTATGGCAATAAGAGCAAAACCTTGTCTAATGACACAGTAAGGTAGCTGTAATGATCGGGAAATCAATCCCATTGCAGCACAATGACCACTCAATTACGACCCCTGACCCCACGGTAGTAAAAGGAAATATTAACACAAAACTAGACAGTGCAATAATGAGATTATGGGTCATAATCCGTTGATAACTGGTTTTGACGTACTTGATGTTTTAGACTTCATTATTAAAGACATCAAAAAATAATTAGCATTACACAGAGGCATAAAATAAGTTGAAACTTCTGAGAGATGTTGTCCTGTGCTACCATATTTGCTGCGTCAGCAGGTTCAGATATACACGCCTTACTTTTTTATTTAATGACAATATTGGTTGATACATTACAAGAAAAAATATATTTTTGGAGGATGGGATGTTAATTGACACTGACACTAATCGAGAACATTCTGCTCTAATTAGTCAAATAAGCCCGTGTGACATGTCCTTCTGACAAAGAAACGCTGTAGTTTTTTTCCAATTTGACAATATTCTAAAGTAAAATTTCATGGGCGAATGTTTTGTTGGAATCTCTCGTGGGATGGAACGGGGACCGTTCTAATTAAGCTCTTTTCAGAAAATTTCTTACGAACTATTTACGATCCACGTTTGTTCCAAAAGCAGGAAGAAGTGTGACGACTCGTGATGCAACAAAAAATTATGTGACATGATGCCCCAGTGCTAGACATCACTATGAACTGCTGCAATTCAGACATCATAGCGATATACGATTTGAAAATTCTTAAATCTGCGTTAAATATCCAAATCGCACACACTTTTCCCGAAATGGAGTGCCATTGTGAATGGATTGTTTATATAGTGATGACAAGTTCCAGTAGTAAACTAATCAATTACGAACACATGACCTCAAATGGCGGCTTATAAGATGTCCGACTACACTAGTGATATTTTGAAATAATGATGGATTGTGTCAGAGCCAAGATGCCACTTTTTTAATAATTATATACATGTATAAATCCGTACCCCCAACCCCCAAAATAAATCTTCAAACTAAGTTGCATTAGACAGTTATGTGACTGTCGTAGACACACATGTGACAGTCAGACATAAAATTCAAAACTAAAATTTGAATTATGTCAAGAATTATTCCACTCAATATCCCACAGCTTTCAAAACTAAATCGATTTGAATTCCCTTAATATCGGCTACAACTTCGTTCCTTAGATTAGAGGTACGAGAATCAGGGCTATGGTACCGCCACAGCGGAACCCCGCCTGGTTCAGTTATTCCGAGTCAAGCATTGCGTTGCGAAGTACTGAATTATTTTGAATTAAATAGAAAACTAGTTCAAAAAGTTGAGCATGCAATCCCGTATAGCTTATAGCCTTACCTTATTAGCAGGCTTAGAACTCCGTCTGAGAGACCTCTTTTGGTAAACGCTTTCGAGCTGTTCGTTTGAAATATAATCATCACCTACTGACATAGTCTCTGCTCAATAAAATCAGGTAGGTCAACTACTATTTTGAGTAATAGCGATAACAGTTTCATCAAATTTACTAAAGGCCTTACATTCAATTGATAACATTAATTAGTTAATTATTTCAGAAATTTATATTAACGTTCAGTAGGAAAATTCAAAATCAGCATACGTTATTGAGAATATTTGGATTATACAAGAATTGCCAAGATCAGGATGCTGGGATATGAAAAAAGATTTGAGTCTAGTGGCCTTCCACCATAATGACATATATTTTGTGTATTGCTAGCATTGCATGAACTCGGAGGATTAAGTGATACACAACCAAATGTTTATACTGTTTCTTACATCTTGATATTTGAAATCAGAACACGATACCCCACCCTACCCCACAAAATGAACGATTTATTCACATATCATTGAAATGAAGATATTTAATCGTATTCTAAGTCACATGTGAAATTCATGTTTTGTTTTCTTAATAAATAATTCACTGTGCCAAAGTGAATGCTTCAAATCAATGGATCCGACATGGTAACGTAGTAATTAACTTTTATTTGCCATTTTTTAGGTTTAGGTCCAATGCCATGGACAATTAATTCCGAGATTTATCCGCTTTGGGCTAGGAGCACCTGTGTATCACTAGCCACAATGACCAACTGGGTTTTCAACTTGATTGTATCTCTGACCTTCCTGACTCTGACAGAAAAAATTACCAAGTATGGTGAGTATTCTATAGTGAAGTAAAAACAGGAAGTGTTCAGTGAAGTGGAAATATAGGATTCATTTTCCTGTATGAAGTCTAACTCTGCCAAGAGAAATTTCCTTCCATATTAAAAATAAACACTACAAACTTTTAATTACTAGTTAACGCAGACAGCTCATCGGACTAGCAGCAGTGAGGGTGAACAGACCTTTTTGCTGGGACGTCATTTACGAAAAAAATAAATCTTCCTACGAAAATGATGGAAAAAAGGTCAATAGCACCAAACCAAAGCCTGTAACTGACCGAGAGTTTCTCTAATTCGGTTAGTTCATTTTTGATACTTTATTTTTGTCGTTAGTGTTTTTGAAACTTTGTATGCGCATTGTTTACCCACCCTCATTGAGGTATCACCCTTTCTGCTGCTGTAACATATGAGTAATTAAATCATTATTATATATCAATAATGGCGCCATCTATGGAGTTATATACAGCTAGATTAGCTCGAGACCGACTAGAGGCAATTAATAAATATCTCCCCGTCCGTGATTCTATGAAACAAAAATTACAAAAATGTCAGGAGTCTCAGGTGAAATTTGCAGGAGGTTAAGAACAATTATTTAAATCAGTAACAAATGTTACTGAGAGAGTTGCAGAAGTTACTGAGAATCTTCGTCCTACTTTAGAACAAACTGCTATGGCAACTGGAAAAATAGCAGAAAGAACTAAGAAAACAAAGACTTTTACGAGAATTTCTAGCTGTAATAGATGCTGCTCAACATCTTGATAGAGTCAAGGAAGAAATACTTGAGGGTATTTACCAAGTTCATGCTGAAACAATCAATCAATCAATCAATCAATCCTCTCTACGCCGTCTGATGCTTGAGGCAACAGCAAGGGAGCACCATTTCCGTCTGTCGGCAGCTATTGGTGGGGCGGCATGAAAGGTGAGGCCTCTGGTCTTAAGGTCTCTCTCCACTGTTCGTCGCCAGGTCTCTTTGGGTCTGCCACGGTTCCTTTTCCCCTGTGGGGTCCATCTCAGTGCCACCCTTGGTAGTGAGTCAGGGTGCATTCTGCAGACATGGCCGAGCCATCTCCATCGCCGAGTTGAAATGATCTCAGAGATGGTGCTTGCACCCGCTCTGTGCCGAAGTTCGTCGTTTCAGATCGTGTTTGGCCAGAAGATCCTCATGATGCGTCGCAGGCATTTGGTTTGAAACACTTCGAGCTTGTGTTCTATGTTCGCAGTGGACTTCCAACCCTCTGAACCGTACAAAAGGACGCTCAACACGTTGCTCTTGACGATATGGATCTTCGTGTGGACGCTGAGGTCTCTTGTCCTCCATATGGGCTTCAGCATTGCGAAGGTCTGGTTGGCCTTGCTGATTCTTGTGACGACTTCCCTTGTGCTATCACCATCCGTCGGGACCTTACTGCCCAGATATGTGAAATCGTCTAGTTCTTGCAGGGGCTGGTCGTTGATGGTGACTGGGTTGCCCACTCTAGTATTCTTCCTCAAGACCTTTGTCTTCCCTATGTGTGCTCGAAGACCTATGGTATTTGCTGTCTGTACCAACTGTTGTGTCTTCTGTTGAATATCCTGGTGTCTGCTTGCCAGCAACCCGATGTCATCGGCATAGTCCAGGTCATCCAGCATTGAGGTCAACGTCCACTGTATTCCATGCCTCTTGCCCTCTGTGGTGCGGAGCATGATCCAGTCATGGCCAGTGAGAAGAGTATTGGAGAGAAAATGCGTCCTTGCCTCACTCCGGTTTCCACCTTGAATGGTTCAGTGAGTTGGTTGTTGTGGATTACTCTGCACTCAGAGTTCTCGTACAGGGACCTGATGACATTAACAAGTTTCTTGGGGATGCCATAATGTCGTAAGATCCTCCACATAATGGCTCGGTGCAGCTGTCGAAGGCCTTCTCAAAGTCCACAAAGACCACATAAAGGGATCCATTCCACTCATGAGACTGCTCAAGTATCTGCCTCAGTGTGAAGATGTGGTCGATGCAAGATTTGCCTTTCCTGAAGCCTGACTGTTCCTGTCGTAGGATGCCGTCCACAGCTGTTGTGATGCGTTGAAGAATGATGCGGCTAAAGATCTTAGTGGAGAGGGATAGCAATGTGATTCCTCGCCAGTTGTTGCAGTTTCCCAGATCTCCTTTCTTGGCAAGTTTAACTATGATTCCGGTTTTCCAGTCATTTGGTGCTTTCTCACTATCCCATATCTTTTGGAGAATCTGGCAAAGAAGTTTCGGCGTCTCTGTGTGTTCTACCTTCAGCATCTCGGGACACACTCCATCATCGCCAGGTGCCTTCCCATTCTTCAGCTTGTGAATGGCTTGCTTGACCTCCTCAACAGTGATGTCGTCGCAATTGATGTCAAGGTCCTCCTCTGCTTCAGGAATGTCAGCGAGTACTGGTGGGTCTGGGCGATTCAGGATATACTCGAAATGTTGCTTCCATCTTTCCAGCTTCTCCTCCTCAACTGTGACATAGTTTCCAACTTCATCTCTCACTGGAAGGTCGTGGTGCTTACTATAGTCGCCCTTCAGTTTCTTTGTGTTCAGATACACCGTTTTCATATCTTTCTGCCCTGCTTCTACCTCGGCCTCCTTTGCTAGCCTCTCTGCGAATTCTCTCCTGTCTCTCCTTGCTGATTTCTTCACCTCCTTGTCTTTTCCTCCATACTCCTGCAAAATTCTCTCTTTCAGTCTTGGTGATTTTGAATCCAAAAGTCTCTTCTTAATTTGTCTTCTCTCTTCTATGCGAGTCCATGTCTCTTCTGATATCCACTCTGTCTTCCTATTATTCCTGTAATCTAAAACTTCTTCTCCTGCTTCCTTCATTGCTCTGTTAAAATTGTCGATGGTCAGCGCTGTCTCATCTCCTAGAGCACTATGCCTACTCCTTAAAGCCAGCCTGAATTCATCCTTTACTTTTGGATTCTTTAGCTTGCCCACATCAAAGCGTTTATTCCTGGAGACCCCTATCCTAACTTTCCTAAGCTTCAAAGTCACCTTGGCCACCAGAAGAAAATGGTCGCTGCCAACGTCAGCGTTCCGCATCACTCGCACATCCTGCAAAGAGTGTTTCCACCGACCGTTGATGATGATGTGGTCGTTCTGGCTCTGGGTTCTGCCGTCTGGTGATGTCCATGTAAGCTTGTGGATGTCCTTGTGCTCGAACAGAGTCCCTCCTATGACCAAGTCATTCTCTTGACAGAAGTTGACCAGCCTTTCCCCGTTGTGCTGAAACAGGTGATATATATATATATATATATATATATATATATATATATATATATATATATATATATATATATATATATGTTAAAGTCTGTATAACAATACTGAATTTATTAAAAAAATTAAAGAAAACTTCCTTGATGATTGAAATAAAAAAAGAGTTACTTCGTAAGATTTGCCTCGTTTTGTAGCTATGAGTTTTTATCGAAAATCCGAGCACTATACAATGACTATCTTCTCGGAGGAAGTTGGTATGAGGAGGAGTTACTACAGAAACAACAATCTCAACAATTACAACCACGATATCCTCGACGCAAATTAAACAAATTCCAATATCTCAACATCAAGACCAGTCATAAAATATTGATATTAAGGATAAATTTACGTCTAAAGGTTTTGACAGTATCAGGAATTACAGACGCGGAAAGCAGTAAAAATTGCCGCACATGGATACCGTCAAATTGGAAATAATGCAAAACCTAGATATATTGATTCTTACAAAAGTGAGGGTGAGGATGATTCGCTGAAAGATGTATTTTCCCTATTTAGTAACAACCCAGCTGAAGATGATGAACCGCATTTTTGTTCATTCAAAACTTATGTAGGACTAGATAAGAAAGAAGAAGAAGAATATTATGACCCAGAAGATCCTCCTGGTTTTCCTGGAAGGGGTATTAATGCACCCACGCAAGGAAGTGCAATTATTTATTGTCCTAACAACATCCTTGTCGATGTTGAACGATTAGAAATTCTGACTGGCGGAAAACGATCCTCTAATAATTCCCCAGAAATTATTAATGAAGCAGCTGATATTTGTCAACGATTATTTACAGGAGGTATTATGGATATTAATGTGTATAGGTCACTTATTGATGAAATCGTTGAAGAATATCACAGTGATTTAAATAAAATTAAACAATAATTAACAAATAAGATGGTTATACATTATACTCAACGTGGACCGATCATGATCAGTGTGATAAATTAGCGATTACCAACTTATAAAGTGATCTACCGTGATGGACTCGGTGATATTGTTCAGGGTTTAATTAGTAGAATAGCTTCAAAAGCAATACCGATTGCAAAACAAATATGATTGAAAGCTATTGATGTTACTGGTGATAAAGGTATTGGTGCTGTTGGTAATGTTGCCAGAAAAGCATTCTCAGCAATCAAGGATAGGCTAGAAAGATTAATACGACAAAAACCGCGATCATTAAAATTAACCAGCATTAAAGTGATGCCTGAAAATATCAGGAAAATAATAAATCAAGCCGCAAATAAAAACGTAGCAGTTATGGCTTATGTACCACTATCAAGAAAAAGAAAAAATATAACTGCTAAACTGATAGCAGGAAGTGGCCTTCGTGTTAGACGATAACAATTAAAGCAAAATGTTAAAACGTATATCTGATCCAGCATTTTACATGGATGCGTTTGTTTTCAAAGATGAATCTGTGCGCGATTATCAATATTATGCATCTTATGATGCACGTGCACCTAACGCACGTGGAATAATTGAATTACACGTTTAGGATATAACTATATATTTCTTGCCCGCTGAGGCATTTATTGAGATCGAAGGTAGAACTTTGAAAGCAGATGATACTGCATACGGAATTGGTGATCGAATTGGATTTAAGAAATAGAATTTTAAATTTGAATATCTACTTAATATCTTAACGACTTTTAATCATAGAAATATTTTGTAGAGTCGAAGTTGGCGATTTACGAATTAATCAAGAGGTATTATATAATGTACCGACTCGTGAGGGTTTTTATACGCAATAAAGAGGTACTTGAAAATCCGGTCATAATAATATTCACAATACCCCCAGTCACGGCAGAACAATTTAGTGTTAAGTAATTACTGATTAATACAGCAATAAAATATTTGTTAACGCATAAACGGTTAAATGAATTGCAGCTTGAACATATTTCTGTACTTATATGTGATATAGATCAGCTTCTTAATTATGCACATTCTTGTATTGAATTATATCCGCTTAAAAAGTATTAACTAAATCTTCAGATTGATAGATATATTACCCATCATTTTTCAGACTATGAAACAAATTTCTCTGATTTATCGAATAAACGGTACTTAAGATAATAAAAATGTCACAGAAAATAAAAAAAAATATTGAAAATTACATGAAAACAAATAAATATATTATTACAATCTATTTACTGATTCTTGTCTAAATTTCAAGTAAAATAGTAGTAAAAATATAGTTATAGAACTAATTTCATAATGTGATGAGGTAAAATGGTACTAAAAATAATAATTATTGACCATTTTTCATATACTGATGGGACAATAGGTACTATACAAAGAAAATTAGTCAGATTTTATAATTTCATGAATATAACAGTACTTAAATAATGACAATCCTACTAAAAATAAAACAGTTACATAATAAATATCATAATCTGATTCTGAAATAATATTATTATCAGTAATTAAAATTATACTATTATCAGAATAAATATTATCTTTTGTTTTTTAAAACTGATTTCATATTTTGTTAGGGTCAAATAGTACAAAAGTGATGAAACTCAGTCAGATTTTATAATTTGAAAAGGTAAAATAATACTAAAATAATAAATATCTTACTGAAAAAAATACATAATAATAATAATAATAATAATAATAATAATAATAATAATAATAATAATAATAATTAGGCAGAATAAAAATAAATCTGAATTCCTTGGCAAAGTCGAAGATAAATATTATAATCTGAATTAATATTACAGGTATTATTATTCACTTTCTCTTTCAAAATCCCCTTTAGTAACGTATTCACTCCTTTCACTTTCACTAATAACTTAGTGTCACTGTTTTCACGATCTGACACATTTTTTTAAAAATTGTCTTACGTGTGCATTGATGAACGTTTTTGTTCGTCAGTCGTGAGACAATTCTAATCTAATTTTTAAATCAAACGTGAAAGTGAGGTGAATTTTTCTGCTTCTGTATCCTTTACTCTAAATAGCCAAGGATTGAAACAGAATTTATACTCTGATGATACTGCATATCTATCTTGAAATTTTCTTGTTTGTAAAGATTCAAAATCACAAATATATTTTTCAGTATTAAGTTCATCACATATTTTTATACCGTCATGTTGTAGTTTTTTAATTACGGGAAAAAATAGCATTAATATTGTCAAAATTACTTATATAATAAATATATATGTTTGCATGTAATTTTAACAGAATAAAACAGTATCATGATATGAGCATTTATCATTGCACGGGATACCTTTTGCTTTTCGCCTTTCCGTTGGATACTTTTGTGAGAAGTTTAGTATTGATATTCACACCTTTCAATTTCGTCTCTGATGAATTTAGAAAATCATTATCACTCCCGCTTGTATAATGCAATGGTTTCTTTTACATATCTCTATTCTACAGAAAAAAAACATGTATTTCAACTTTGTCTTTGTCTTGGCAGAAATATAATGAGCGATTATTTTAAAAGCGTGTTCTGGAAAACGGAAATAAACCCACGCCGTGGTTATTGTCATGATACTTCACCAATCCAACGTAGGTAACTTTATGATAATTTCTGAAACGTATATCAGCAAGGCTGGTACATAGTGCATTGCTAACGCGTTGGATTCTCATACTCAAAGTTCCAATCCCTTGACTGACAAATTGTCGACGCTGGCGATATTTCGCAGTTTTTGTAAGTTTTTGGGATGTCTCGGCTGGGGATCGAATCCACGAACTCCCGCATCCGAGGCGGATACTCTAACCACTAGGCCACCGGAGGGAACCCATTCGGTATATATCCCTACCCTTTAATAATAATAATAATAATAATAATAATAATAATAATAATTCGAGTATTTGTAGTAGGATCCATATAAAAGAACGACTAATATAAAGGGTTGCGGTCTTCATTGTATACCAAGGAAGTGCGCATAAAGTACCTTTATTTAGATTTAACAATCTCACAATTCATTTGTGACAGAACAATACATGTAAAAAAAATCTTCATTAGTGAAACTGGGGTTTGCTGACTTCGGCTTGTAAGAGAAAACAAATAAAAAGCATAAGATCTCTTAATCGGCTGAGTGGAATATGGGACTATAGTTTAGTTTAGTTTTTGTAGGGTTTAACTCCATTTTTCAGCACACGATTGGCTATACATGGCGGCCAGTATTATTGGTGGAGGAAGAACGCGGCAAAACCCCGGAAAGAACCTCCGACCCACGAGAAGCTACTGGCAACCTTTGTCATATAACTACATTAGAGGAATCTTAAACTCGAACTCACGAAGACAGAGGTGAGATGGCAGTGATCCGTAACGGAGAGCGCTTTAGACCACTCGGTCAGTCGGGGTCCCTCTAATATGGGACCAATACAGCGCAAATAGAAGATGGGACAAACAATGAACACGGGCTCTGCCAACAGATCTTGTTAAGGAGACTTTGTTGATTTTCTGGGTTTAACGCCGTTTTTTACACATGATAGGCTATGCGTGGTTGCCATTATATCTGGAAGAAGAAGAAACAGGGAACACCTTGTAAGAACCACCGACGTATGAGAAGCTACTGCCAAATTTACTAACACACGTTGGCCAATCCAAGACTCCAATGTTCACAGAGTTGAGACGTGTTAGTGATCTCTACAGACGGGCGCCTTTGACCACTCGCATATTCGGAGGGGATGAGGGGTTTAGACGAATTTAACATATTATTAAAAACCGTGGGTTATTTAAAATATATTAAATTTGCAATAATTACACCTATTGGATTACATAAGATATTTTCACCGTTTAGTTTTGTAAGTTAGGGCCGAACAGTCTGAGGCCGAAATGACACAGTCAGCGTGTCATCCAAGAAAATGCTCAAGAGAACACGAAACACGACTTTATAATGCTACTGAAAGTTGAAAATATTCTTGCAGGGATTATGTAAGAATACCACCGCTACGGTGGCCTAGTGGTTAGAGCTTCCACTGTGGAAACGGGAGGTAATGGGTTCAATCCCCGATCGAATAATACAAAAGAATTACAAAAATTGAACAAGCAGCTGTCTCCCTTGGCGCTCAGCATTAAGAGGTAAGTGTTAGGACTGGTCCGCCTGGTGTCAGGATAATGTTACTGGGTGGGACATCATGCAACATGTCTGCGGTATGATGCCCCAGTGTTAGACATCACTATAAAATGGATCACTGCAGACATCGTAGTGATATGACTGCATTTTTTTTAAAGCTGCGTTAAAAATCCTAATCTCTACTTTTCTCTCTATTTCTCTCTATTTCTCTCTCTCTCTCTCTCTCTCTCTCTCTCTCTCTCTCTCTCTCTCTCTCTCTCTCTCTCATGCACACACACACACATGTAACAACACCAGTCACATGGGTTTTGTCTAGCATCATCCTTCATCCAATCCCTTTGCATGTATTGAAACGAAACTCTTGCTCTCGGGATTCGGCCTACGGTGATAATAACAACAAAAATCAAATAGGCGTGGTCCAGTTATTGTAGTGTTTATTACTCCAAATTATTGACAATGACATGAGAATATAGCAAGGTACTCTAATCCTTCCTTAATCTTTTATTTTATGTATCTCAATTTATTTTTACAATTGTTTGAAAAATGAAGAACTTAAAGGGGAATATTTAATATTGAAAAACTGATACAACATTAATTCCAGATGTATTTTACTTTCTAATGGAATTCAATCATAATTTTCATTATTATTATTATTATTATTATTATTATTATTATTATTATTATTATTAATATTATAGGTACATTTTGGCTTTTCTGCGGGATCAGCTTACTTGGATTCATCTGGCTCTTCTTCGCACTTCCTGAGACGAAGAACAAAACGCTGGAGGAAGTGGAGGAACTCTTTATGTCTGAAGAGTACAAAAAGTCGCATAAGAAGGACAAGTTTCTCAATGGAACTAAAGGCACAACTATGCAGGCCCATGCTACGTACGAAGTTATGAGCGACTCATTTAAGCTGGATCATCAATACAGTGTTATGTCAAACCCAGCTATTACAAAGTTTTAATGCATGTTGAAACTTTAATGTTTAATACCATTTAGCAACACACACACACACACACACACACACAGTTACTTTTGAAGAAGATGTACTTCAATACAAAGGTGTTACATGTATGGTAATAATTGCGAGCATTTATTAATAATTTTTAAGTTCTGGTGCGGAAGTATATAACATATTTGGATAGGATTTTGCATAAAATTTGCAACAGATTGCTTTTAGTCTATTCCATTTTCAAAATAAAACTTTTTATTCCCAATTAACAGTTTCGTATGAATCAGCTTACATTTTTAAGCCAAATAGGGCGTGGTATATTTTAGCGTTTTTATATAAGTATCATCGCATTTTCATTTATACAGTTTTATATTTGTGAATGACTTTATTTTCGTTGCACTCTTTTATGTGAAAAATGCAAGCAAGATGTCATTCGTCCTTGTTGTTTACCGATGTATCGAGTCGAAACTGTCCAATAAGCATTTTTGGAGTATCATAGCTCAGGGAAAAGGCGATACCCATCTTTTATTCTATCGCATTTGGCATAGTATAAATCAACTATATTGCATGTGTAAATATTTAGGGGAGTTCTTGGAAAGATCACGTCTGAGAACTAATGAGAAATGACAAAATAATTGATGTATAGTTAATTAGATAACATACAGTTCTTGCACAAATTTCATCCTATTGAAATTTCATTCTTATGAATTGTTATAGGGATGACGGCATTAGTGCTTTATGTGTACACATTTTTAAATTTGCTATAATTACAATGTAATTTTAAACTGTTAAGAAACCATTGTCATTGTATGATAAAACAAACATTTTAAATCCAAATCTGGCTTTTATTCGTATATTGACGATGTAGGGCTTTAAAGATTGTAAACAATGTAATAGCATATTTTTACATCAGGAAACTTTAAATTAGATTTACTGCATAATTTAATACATAAATGTTCTCAAAAGAAGTACATTAGGAGGATTTACAATTTTATATTGTAGAGTAATTTTTTAAAATACGTTTTATACAAATAATAAATAGAATTATGAAATTTGAATTCAATTTAAATTCCATTCTTATGATTTACACTGTTCATACATAATTTTAAATTTTAACCTAATGAAACATTTTGTACTGAATACAAATCGGTTTGTAAAAAGAAAGTATTCCTTATCAATAAAAATGACCAATATTCTTCTAGGCAATATGCTTTACAATGGTTTCATCCAAAGCAGTTTTGGAGCGCTTGTTTCTGAGACACTCAAGGAGTGAACAGATGGTATCCAGACGTTTTAACATACGTTATATTTTTTAATTACGAATGTACATTATCTTAAATGGAAAATTTTGTAAATTATGGAAACCGGCATTAAGTGTTTTCAGACATGAGATTACAACGACGGATAGTCACAGTTATTTATGTCAAGTGTACATTCATTCGAGAATTTAGAGACATGCAGATGAGTTTATGAAGCAATTTTATTTATACATCCTAACAAATTAATAACTTTCGAAATTTTCCATTATTTTCATAAATATAAGAACAGTGGAAATATAAGAGACTATATTATATTTAGGTGATAAACTGCGACTAATGAACATTTCAAAAATCTTAATTTAGTATTAAAATATGCTAAAATTGTCAAATCAGATGTCGGAACCAATATGTTATACTCTCCATTTATATTTGTCATGCTTAATAAATATATTTATGTTTAACCTTCTCCTCTATTAATATTATTTATGCTTATCTACTTATATTAAGATCTTCGTTTCAGCTTTATTTAATCACTGTGTTCCTTTTAGAATATGTTGAAACCTACAAGGCAACGTAGGCAATAGTTTCCTAACCGTTCTGTACTTATATGTTTCCCTTTACTTCTGCTTCTGTTTTACTATTCTTTCTGTAAATATAAAATTTCTCCTAATTTGTTCCAAAGAAGTGACTTTTTTCAGCGTAATATAAAATAATTCCATGAATTAGGATTAAAACAATGTGTTGAAAATTGCTCTTCAAAATAACCACGCAATCAAACGTTATATGCAACAAACCTTAAATTCCTTCCTTTCACATAATACCATGAGTTACAATCTTGCATGCCATTATTCTTGGGTCCTTCCTTTGTACTTTTGAAAAGTACCAATCTTTTCCTTGTATGGCTTTGGTTTTGTTAGAACTATGATCATGCTGACAATCCCGATTCTGATGGGTCAGATCAGGACTTTGATTAGGCTGACAATCCTGATTATGATTGTGATATTTATACTTACTATCCTGATTATGGTGGGTCAAATCTGGACTTTGTTTAGGTTGACAATCCTGATTCTGAGTGTGATTTTTATACTTACAATCCTGATTTTAACGGGTCAAATCAGGACATTGATTAGGTTGACAATCCTGATTCTGATAGTGATGTTTATACTTACAATCCTGATTATAACGGTCAAATCAGGACTTTGATTAGGTTGACAATCCTGATTCTGATGGTGTTGTTTACACTTACAATCCTCATTATGATGGGACAAATCAGGAACTTGCTTAGGTTCACAATCTTGATTCTGATGGTGATGTTTATACTTACAATTCTAGTTATGATGGGTCAAATCAGGACTTTCATTAGGTTGACAATCCTGATTCTGATCGTTCTTATCGATACAATAATAATAAATATACATTGTAACTTTGTATGAACTACCATTTCAAAACAAGAATAAACCTTTGGAGTCAGCATTGTCGGATGAGCATGACTAATATAGGGCTTATTGGTGACATACAAATAAATGCAATCACCGTGGAGACTAATATAGGGCTTATTAGTGACATACAAATAACTACAATCACCGTGAAGACTAATATAGGGCTTATTACTGACATACAAATAACTGCAATGACCGTGAAGACTAATATAGGACTTATTAGTGACATACAAATAACTTCAATCACCGTGAAAATTGAATTATTTCACCACTATATGAGTATGTTACGGATGCCCCAGAGAGGACACGAGGTAAAAAAAAAATATTTCGTTCCCTCAAATTAAGATTTCGTTCCCTCAAAATAATAATTCGTTCCCTCAAAGTAACATTTGGTTCCTTCAAATTGCTAATTCGTTCGCACCAGTAATTATTTTGTTCCCTCAAGTTATTATTCGTTCGCTCAGATTAATAATTTGTTCACTCAATATATCATTTCGTTCCCTCAAATTAATTTTCGTTCCCTTAAGTTACTATCTTATTCACTCAAGATAATAATTCGTTCTCTCAAACTGATAATTCTTTCCTCAATTTAATAGTTTGTTCCCTCAAACTAATAATTTGCTAACTAAAGATAATACTTGGTTCTCTCAAATGACGGAACGAATTCATATTTTGAGGGAACTAAATTCTGACTTGAGGGAACAAATTATTAATTTGAGGGAACAAATAATAACTTGATGGAACAAAATAATAACTTGTGCGAACGAATTACAGTTATGAGGGAACCAAATGTTAATTTGTAGGATCGAATTATTACAATCTCTCATATATTGGATGATATTTTTTTTATCATGAGGTGCAAGATGAAAAATGCGATGGAATTCATATGCATCCTTCTTTCTGCATCTCTCTCCCTCCCCCAAACAAACAAACTGGAAAAGCATTTTAGTATGAATGATGCAATTTCTCTATTGCTGGTTACACGAAATAGCATACAGTGATGCGTTTAATATTTATGAATCCGAAAATTATTATAATTTAATTCCACACAGCGTTGCAAGTTTGATCTGTAACTCAATCAAGTTTCGGGTCAACATCATGATATGTAGCTAAAAGTACATAATACATTTAAAACACTGAATGTGAAACAAATTACTTTTAGTTACATTTAATGATCCTGACTGACAAGGTTACTGAGTTACAGATAGGATAACATTTGTGATGCTGTGTGGAACAAAGTGATAAACACATTCCGAGGTATTTATCTGACCTCGTTTTATACTGAGCATCTACTTATATATGGCTGAAGGATGGAACAGTTGCCAAATTGGCTGTTTCGACTTATACTCCACATTGACTAATATGATGGCAAATACGGTAAATACAATCAACATATTCAATTATATAATTATGGCTATTCATTTAGCAATGAATATATAAAATGTAAATTATGCACACATCCAGAACTCCATTTCTGAGCAAGCAAGACCACATACAAATTAAAAGATTTGTTACTAGTCCATGGTCTTTAACAAGTAACAGAAAAGAGTGAAGACAATAAGCTTTGTAAAATATAACAAATAATTTAATTTCCTAGAATACAAAGGGAAAAATGAGAAATACAACGTACGGTATTGCGAATTAAATTTAAAAATTATCCAACAATTAAAGACACAAGTCTAGTAATAGAAAGTCCTAAAAGCCCAGTTCAAGTACATAAGAAATCCAAAATTGAACGCGATGACGTGTCAGTTATAGTCTACTAAGTACTGATGTGTCAGCAGTATTTTGTTGAATCACAAAACAATATTCAGGTTTAAAATCAGTATAATATGTTCAGAGGATGCATCAATCGGTGTGGAACACATTCGTCAGTACGAAGGACTGATTAAATGCAAAGTTTTTACCTAGTGGCCTAGCGGTTAGAGAGTCCGCCACGGAAGCGGGAGGTCGTAATTTCAATCTCCGGCCGAGTCATACCAAAGACTTACAAAAATGATACGAAGAACTGCCTCGCTTGGCACTCAACATTAAGAGCTTAGTGTTTGAACTGGTCGGCCTGGTGTCAGGATAATGTGAGTGGGTGGGACATCATGCTACATGTCTGCGGCATGATGTCCCAGTGCTAGACATCACTATAAACTGCCGTACTGCATACATCATGGCGATATGACTGAATTTCTTTTAAAGCTACGTTAAAAATCATAATCACACACACACACACACACACACACACACACACCTACCTACTACCCACCTCTACTATTATATTTTAACACATCATCGCCAAGGAAAATTGAAATTTCATTTATATCATATGTGTATTGAAGTATGTTATCAAACCAAACTTGTTACCGCAAGGACGTAGAATGCTCTTTGACAGAAACGTGGTTGAGTGTAGAATTGTTTCATGCACTTTTCTATCACTAAACAGTACCAAAGAACGACCACTCGAGTCCATTGATTTTATCTATATGAACAAATATCTGAAACTGAAACAAGAAGTTAGTGGTTATTCTTTTCGTGTCAGACTTCAGAAGAAGAAAGTCATAAAAAGAACGGTATCGCTTTTTAGATGGCGTTACATTCTGGCACATGTTGAAAAGAACAAAAGTCATGCTACATTATTGGTGAAGAAACTCGGCACAACGTTTGATATTTCCCAAGACGTAATAATCGATGGATACAAGTATCTATGTGTTGATCATTGGTGATAATTTGCTCGTGGTTACTTATGAACACTTGGACACAGTTTGCACTTTCCTCTCAAACTCGTTTGGCAATATCCTTGCAGCATGCATGACATCCAATAACCGCTTAAAATTGTGTGTCGCCTAAGAACTTTTAGTAGACATTGTCCTCTACTTTGTACATACATGGCCGTGGTAGCCATCACCCCAAAAATCCAAGGGACCGCTTAGTTGCATTGACGGAGGAGCACACAGTGAACATAATTGCCATTTGTGATAGTGACTGCACTGGTAAAATTACGGGTTTGGTGCTAAATAGCCTAAAAGTGCTGGTGCGCCGTTAAAATCAATCAATCAATCAATCAATCAATCAATCAATCAATCAATCAATCAATCAATTACGGATAATAAGACAGACCCGGACAGGGGGAAAAAATCATAACACATGTTTGCGGCACTCAACTATCGATCCAGCCAAGTAGTCAACTGTGGCATCTTAAAAGAAGCGTTAGTCTTTGCAAGATAAAACCTTTCGCTTTCAAACATTAGATCTACTAGATCTACATAAAATTAGTGAAAATTAGTTGTGTACTCTCGCGTCTGAAGTAGACAATTTTCGAACTTGATACATGCTTCATGCATAATAGGAACTGTGCATAACGAGATGGTTACGCCAGAAAATTTACGACTGGAAAGATGCAAGTGACTAGAAAACTCTTTTATCGGATGCTTGGATATAAGAAGTTCTTGACTATGCCAAAGACATTCTGTGTTATTAATCCAAGAAATGAAGTTAAATATGAACAGTGCAAGAAGTGGTGAAATCCGAAAGAACGTAATGGAAATATTTCACACATTAACACATTTTCAAGTAAATTGACGCGTTACCACATCTCATTGAAATTTACAATCAGTCGTATATCGTAGCATCTGATGTGCACCAGAAGATATAACCCATGAAAACGAAATTTGTTGGGGGACCTCGGCTACAACCCTAAACAAATTAATAGTAAAGACTGGAAATTGAGATCATATTGGAGAAACTAATCGCACATTTGACAATGGTTATTTACCGATAATCGAATTGTTTTTATCAATGGACAAGTACGTAGACGTGAATCTCGTGTTTATAAATTGGAAGACATTAGTAGTAGTGTTAAATGGAACTTTTAACTTGCCTTAGTTACAACTAGGGCCAAACAAGAAAGTGGACATGTTCGATGTCGAAAGCAATCTCGATCGAAGAACACAAAAGTGGCCAAAAATCGATTAAAAAAGTGAACTTTCGTTTGAAGAATATCCACCTAGTTTTTATTCTTGGATTGCCACTTCATAAATCAACTTTTCAAAGTTAGTTTCTCCAAGAACTACTACTACTACAACAACAACACAACAAAAAACATCAGGGTGATGTGTGCCGATCGTTTTCTTTAAAAACAAATTGTTTTGCTTATACTTGGTGGTTTATTGGATCATAAGAGCAGCGATTACCAATTTTTGACAAGAAAAATAATTGCGGACAGTTTTAGTCAGCAGTTGTATTGGTTGTCTTTTGCCAATACGTCCTTGCCAATACGTCCTTGAAATATACTACCGACAGTAACAACAACGATATTTTTTCAACCAACGCTTGTCGCCACCATAACAATTTCCCCAGTCGCAACAGCAACATCGACTACCCTCCTATGTAAAAACATCTATGGAACTGTGAATACAAGTTTGATTTATATTTGCAGAGTGACGATTTTATGGACGTAATTTCCAAACAATACCATATTTTAATTCACAGCCATACAGTTACATCACGAAACTCATTGGGAGATCGCTTTTTGTAGATTTTTTTGTTATAGGGTTTAGCGCCATTTTTCAGCCCAACATAGGCTATACATGGAGGCCAGTATTAATGGTGGATGAAGAACCTAGGAAAACCCCGAAAAGAACTACCGACCCACGAAAAGCTAACGGCAAGCTTTCTCACATACCCACATTAGCTGACAGAGGTGAGATGGCAGTGATTCATAACGGTGAGATCGTTTGAATAATCGGCCACTCGTGGTCCAGCTCTTGGTAGAATCATTCATTCTACATATTTCTTCAATGTCAATGGTGCAAACACCTTCATCATCGATATCCTAAACGAACAAGTTCTATAACTGTTGGATAAAAGTTTTACTCTCATTTACAAACACCAGTCAGTCATCAGTTCACTACCAGTTTACTACCTATACCATGAGAATTCATGTAAGATATTTATTTTATTGCTCAACATTTATGTCCGTATTTTTAACAAACTGATTAGAGAACATTCGCTGATACTACTTAATATACTTACCATAACATTGCTCACCTTCTAAAAATGCATTTTTTTCAAACAGCAGAAAAATGTCGCTTACTCTTTGCCCAGGTTTGTTTTCTATTCTGGTTGGACACATTGCTCTCGTCCTACGAAATGCGTTTATAACAACAATTGGTTCTTTAAGCATTTTCCTCACAAAGTGGAATTGAACCATGGACTGAAAATATTGTTGTGTTATCGATATCGTCTAATTCATTGTGGTGGAAACACAGTCTCTCGGTTAATCAGAATCATTCATTTCAAAGTAGATTATATCATCTCTGCTTACGGGGAAGGTTTTAACACTATCAAGTTCAACGTGAATATCTACATCCTCACGATCTTATCGGTAAACAGTATTGTAACAGTGTAATTATTAGTAATAAAAGGGGCTATTTGATTCAATATTATATTCTCAAAAGGAGAAGTCACTGTGAAATGTTTGATAAAATTTTCCATGTGTACCCTGTGAACCAAGGAGTCGCTCGACAACGAAGGCATATTTTAGGAGATATCAGCTTTTCGTCCGGTATCACCCGTGATAATAAAGATGCGAGGATCTGGATTGGTTGAGTTTCATCATGTGTAGTTTTTGACCACTTCGGCCCTTGTAAAATGATAGCAGTCACTTGTACATGATAATCAAGGTAATTATAGTGGAAAACACCAATAAAAGGGAAGATTCCAGAATAGTTCTCGTCAACAATTTCATATATTCATTGTTCAGAGTATAACATTTGTACTTGAATAAGAAAAAAATCAGAAATCTCATGGAATCATACCCAGAAAATCTCTTGACGTTCGGTAATGAAGCTAAGAGCACACATATGATGCCTCCGTAGTCAGGCAATCTGGCTCGTCGTATGGCTTCAAAGATACTGAGTTGACAAAAGCTGATGATCCTCACAAAGTTTGATTTAACGACCGTGGAATGAACATTAAGCAAGTAAGCAGTTTAGAACTGATCAATAGTTTGCACTTGGACGTTGTGTATCAGACCCTCTGAACCAAACTTTGCACAGAACAACTTGAGATCTTTCTTGACAATGTTGGAAGCCACATGACGCCATGGTATTTCGAACGACGACTATGCAGACGCTGTGCTTTGTTCACTCCAGACTAAGGAAGTGTGTGCGGTGTATCGGGGTTTGTTATGCCACCACTAGGGTAGGTGTGTTATTATGGTTGGGGTAGGGTGCTCCCAATATCTTACTTAAATTACTATAGAAGTCCCACACAGGCTCGATTTCGTAGGAGGTGACATTAACGATAGAGAGAGATAAAGCTACAAGTCCCCAGTCAGCTATGCCGACAGTTAAATTATTGAGTACACAACAGGTGATATTCAAATGAATAACAATTTAACACAATTCAGTATTCAAAAGATAATAATTCCCCACTCACTTTTATTACTCTCTTCCAAATGATATCCTATTGATTCATTTGATTTACAGTGTTTGATAGCTTTTCCATCTGTCCTTGGTTTCTATTCATCTGTATCTCTCTTATCCATAAAAATTCATTCTCTTCTTCCGACTTCGCTCCTAGCTCCTTCTTCTACTTTACTGCTCCTTTTCCAATTTCTCCTCTTCGACTCCTTTTCCGACTACCCTTCGATTCACAATCGAACTCTCCACTAGCCTTTATTCCATCTCACTTCGAGAGACTTGGAAATAAATAATACAGGAAGTCTGTCCCCTAAAATCTTCCTTTACGAAACTTCGTCTTTCTTAGAATTTCTGAAGTTTCTCCGTCAAATTACAAGTGACTTCCCCGGAGTATTACTTTATAACCTTCCAGCACGATGTTTGGGCTATTACTAAATTTCTGTGAACGTGATGAGATTTACGATGCTTATAAGGGTCCCTTGTTCTTGAATAAAGCATTCAACGCCAACGTGCGACTTTTCACACCCAACAAAGCTGCGGTCTCGTACCTTTAGGAAGAGAACCAACTACAGCCGTGGATTCTAACATATATGCATGGCCTTAACCATTAACTTGTTCCCCTTGACTTACTTAATCGCGGGCAGGGCAACGTGACATAGTGACAAAAGCACATTTCCATCTCACGAAATCGGGCCAACATAGTGTGAAACTTCAATTTGCATTTGATCTGGTCGTGTAGAATTTGACAATAATATGAAATCTATAATTTGAGAGAAATAGCGATACACAATTACAGAAGAAAAGATGGAACACGAAGAGCCCATGGAGGATGTAGATGAAGATGTATTTGATCTAAAACAGGAAGAATAAGACGAAAAAATAAAGTCATGATGTCATGTTGGTGGAAGAAGAACATTATGTTTCCTGTTTTCTCCAGAACCTTGCTGAAGGACTCTCATCTTAGAAAAATAGATTATGAGAATGTGCTATTAAGATATTCGTGACCATTCCATACCACCATTGACTTCTCTGGAGACCAAACACATTTAAATTTTCTTGCTGCAGAAGGTGGTAAAATGATAGTGCCTTAGATCACTGGAAGTCAAGTGTGACTCCATAACATTGTCATCCTTGTAAATATATATATATATATATATATATATATATATATATATATATATATATATATATATATATATATATATATGATATTGTTTGTTTCTTTGTGTTCATTTTTTGTGTCAGACAAGCTTGCTATTATTAAATTTTATTTCACGTTTCCTTACTGAATGCAAAGGATGAATATCTTCGCGTGTTGTGATTTTCTCATATATAGCGGTGCATTCGGCAGTATTGTCATCCACCATCGCATTATGTGAGTGATAATGTGTGTATGTTTGATACATTCGTTCACACCTTTCACTCTTCTGTAGTATTAGATTTGTTTGTATGTAAGTATGTGTGTGAAGCACTCTTACCCATTGTGTTGTTTAGTATGTGTAGTGGATCTTGATCATTTAAGCAGTGTGTTGGATAGCAATAAAAGAAAGTAGCTGTTGGATAGTAGGTTGTGCATCAAATAGTACTATGATGATTAAGAAATCTAAAAGTGTCTGTTGAATAGTATTTCAATGGGTTCGAGTTAAATTTTAAAATATCCGAAGACTGCTCTTTTTTATTTTGTTTCTCTCTCGCCGTGTTGGCTGGACATGCAACCTACTAATCAAAAGAGACACAGAAAGACGGACAATAAAAAGGAAAGGATGATCTTATGGCAAGTCTTTCCACACCACCCCGTCCCCACCTACCTGATTCTCTCTATCTCCTAAACCATAGTCGCGAGCTACGGATTTTCGCTTATGACATGCGACGGTTTCTCTTGATTTGTGAAGGGTAGTTTTACCAATACAAAGGCCAGCATAGAATGAAAAGAGAGAGGTAGATAATTAAAGGAATCTTACGGTAGGTACGAAAGCTAATTAAAACGTAATAATTACTTAGATCAAATGCAAATACATTTAAATGTTCGAATTACCTTTTGTTATTTCATCGTTTCGTTCAATCTTCAATCCCTGTGTGGCTGAGCAGTCAGGATATATATATATATATATATATATATATATATATATATATATATATATATATATATATATATATATATATATATATATATATATATAGTTTTATACAACGCCGTAGTATTATGGAAATTGGAACACAAAGTATCTAACCGATGAAACCAGTAATTTTCTGTAATCAGTCTGATAGTCTCTCCCTGCACAATGTTGACTGATATAAAAGAAGTATCACACAATGAGTAATTATTTATATTACAATCTATTGAAACATAACAGAAAATTGAACGGAGCAGCAGAAGGGGTGAATCAGACAACTTTTACAAGCCTCAATTTAGCAAACTGAGACTTTCTCGAAATTGCTTAATAGGCCTCAATTTAGCAAACTGAGGCTTCCTTGAAAATACTTAATTAAATTTTTTAATAATTTGAGCAAAAAAAAACGACGCCGATATTTTCGATGTTGTTGTTGGCGTTCACCCTCGTTGCTGCTATGCGCTAACTGAAACAGCTATAGATACAATGATGAATTAGCGATATCTTTTTTATATAAAATGTCAAACATCGGAGAGGCACAAATAACTAGATTAACACGAGAACGGTTGGCTGCAATTAAGAAATTTCTCCCGGTGAGAGATTCTTTCAGAGATAATCTTCAAGCGCGTCAACAAGCAAAAGAAGATTTTACCGCTGATACTAAAGAATTATTTAAGCCTATAACCGCGGCAACTAAGGAAGTTGTAACCGCGATAAAAGAATCACAACCTGTGGTTGCTCCACCTGTTGAACCTGTGGTTGAACCTGCGGTTAAGCCTAAAAAAATCATCGGTAATAGAGTTCAAGAACTCCGCAATAGATTTACCGAAGAAATTTTAGCATATATCGATAACACTAAATTAGATAAATTAACAGATTTTGCCGCGCTAGGGTATTATAAAAAAAAATGATTATTTAAATCCTAAATATGTAGGTTCTATTTCAAATGTAAAAGAGTTTTCTGATGCGGTTTTTAAAATTAAAAAGCAGATATCAAAAATTAATAATAATGATCCTTCATATCAAGCATATAAAACTGTCATTGGCACAAAAGATTTTCAATATCAACAACAGCGAGGTGTGTTAGAAACTGAACAACAACGACTAGAAACAGAACAGCAACAATTAAAACAAACACGAGCAGAAGAACGAAAACGTGTACAATCAACTCCAAAAAAACGAGGACGACCACGAAAACAACCAGACCCTGTTATGGAAGATCCTTTTGATGTTCAACGAGAAGAACCTGAAGAAGAATTTTCTGGTAGTGGTTATCGCGGTGGTGGAATTGGAAATTCAATACCCTGTTCAAGAAGTGTTCTCGATGATATATCACGATTAGAAGTTCTCATTGGAGGAAAACAAGCTGGAAATAATTCTCCGGAAATAATTAACGAAGCGACTGAAATCCTTCAACGGTTATTTCAAGGACATGTAATGGATATCGGACTATATCGAAGTTTCATCGATGAACTTACCGATGATTATTACAGCGATTGATCACTGATTAGATATATAGCATTTAAATAAAATGATAGTACATCGTAGTATGAACAGAGCAAGACCTGTTTACGTTGTAAACTCGCGACTGCCGGTTTATAAACTTACGTATGGCAATGGACTTGGTGATATTGTCACTGGATTATTTACTAGAATTGCTCCAAAGCTATTACCGGTTGGTAAAGAAATAGCATCAAAAGCTATTGGGGTTTTCGGTGAACGAGCTGGTAAAGTTATCGGTGATAGCGCAGTTGATATGTTAGGTACCGCGAAAGAAAAACTTATGTCGTTGGCAAAACGTGGAAATAGAAATTCAAAGAAAAATGGAAATGGAATTTCACAAGGAAAGTTTCAATTACAATCTACGGAACAAATGCCAACTAAAATAGGTAACTCGATTAATAAAATTGCAAGGTTGAGATTAATTGCTGGCTCTGGGTTGGCGCGGTTAAACATTTAGATCAACTATGTTAGTATAAAATGTTTCAGGATGAGATTGATGATGCTTTTAAAGTAAATGATCCTGTAGGAAGAAATAATTTTATACGTGATTATCAGTATTTTTCATATCAAGCACAGAATGCAAATCTAAGATCACGAATTGAACTTAGATTTGATGATACATCTAAATACTTCTTGCCGTGTGAAGCATACATCGAAGTAGAAGGACAACTGCGGAAACATGATGATACTCCATTTGTAGCCGGCGATAATCTCAAAAATATCCCGATTGGGTTCGTCAACAACGGTATAATGGCGTTATTTAGCAACGCCCAGTATTTGATTAATTCTAACAGAATTGAATCCATCGATAACGATGTTGATATTGCAACCACAATTATAGGCTTAGCTAGATACTCTGATGATTTTATTAAATCCGCGGGTCATTCTATGATGTTTGCAAAGGATACTTCCGATAACGCTAATCATAACGAATTTATTTTCAGACAACCAAAGAATCGTGCTGCTCCTAATCCCGCTAATAATGATGAAGTCGAGGATATGATTATTAATAAATATGATACTTACAACGCAGGATTTGCATCACGAAAAAAGAACATCGACGCCAATGGTAGATTTTCATGTACAATTCCGTTGTCGCATATATTTGGATTTTGCCGAGACGTCCGAAGAGTTATCTTTGGTGCTAGTCATACTATAATTCTCTCACGAAGAAATGATGATCATCTTGCTCTTTGGCGTGGTCCTGATCCTGCTATACGAGATGGTACTGTAACATTAACAGTTATGACCCCATCGTTGGCTGTTGAAACTCGATTGCTGTCGTTTATGGATCAAGGAGGAAAATCAATGATGAGTTGGTGTGATGTTACCACAGCTACAACAACTGGTACAGGTGGTACGACTTTTACTTGGCAACTTGCACTGACGAAGAATATTTCCGCACCAAGACATGTCTTTGTTGCATTACAAAATCCAAATAGAACTAAAAAATAGCCGGTGCTGCAAATGATAGTATACAATTACGATCTCATATGATATTTGATCATTTTGAAGTCAAAGAAGTATCATTGAGAATAAGTAATCAACAAGAACCCGCATAAAATCTTATTATTAGTTACGAAGATAATCAAATAGGACGAGTTTATCATCGATTGTGGTCGTTTATGGGTCGTGATCAAAATATCGATACTGGACTACAAATATCACAGGTGGAGTTTAAAGAATTATATCCGATTTATTACTTTTCGTTGCAACATCTTGATCTATCCAAGCATTCAACCGTTGATGTAAAATTTCAAGCTCGTGTTGGTCCTGCTCCTGGAGGATTTAGAGCAGTTGCTGTTATTCTCAGTGATAAAAATATGATACTTGAAGGCGGTGGTGGAAAAATGAGAGTCATTGATGCACCAGTGGAAAACATGTAAGTGAAATCTTGAAAAATTCTTCAAATTTTCTATGAAAATCCATAGGATTTCAACGACATGTAATTGAATCAATCGGTGTTATATAAAAATGTCGTATAACACTATTAATGTCACATTGACACCCGGTCAGATAAAAAAACTTCAATCGAGTTCAGCTAAAAAATGTGGAACTACGATTACGCTAAAACATAATCAGATGACCGGTGGATCAAATAAACTATCGTTGACGAAAACTCAGGTTAATCATTTCAATAGCGCTTTTAAAGAAAAAAAGGGAGTTCAGATTACCTTATCTGCAGCTGCTATAGCAAATATGATAAAAATTGGAGGATTTTTCCCATTGTTGGCTGCAATTCCAAGATTGATTGCGTCAGCGGCTTAGGCACTTCTTGGAGCGTTAGGAACTGGTGCAGCTGGAGCACTTGCTTCTGGTGTTGTCAATAAGATAATGGGTAAAGGTCTAAACGGAAAATCCACGAGAAAAAAAAAGGGAAGCGGATTCAGACTACAAGGAAGTCGATTCACAAGATACTACAAAACCAGTTAGTGGAAAAATCTAGATTTTCACGAAATAATTTCAACGGGGTTTCACCAATGTCAAATTTTGATTTACTCGACGCAGTAAAAAAAACTCCCAATAAAGCATTTCAGAAGTGTATTCATGAAAGATCAATTACCAGCAAAACCACAAATACCAGAAACTGGAATAATTAATCTCGATGATAACACTGGACCTGGAACTCATTGGGTTTGTTACGCAATATATCCAACGTCGATTATTTATTTTGACTCGTATGGATTACCACCTCCGATTGAATTTGTCAAATACGTGTCCACGATTTCATCGAAATCGCGAAGTAATTCAATTTCGCAATCAATTCCGAGAATCCAAAGGATTCCAATTTGGTATTCAACGTTGCCCACGCAGACATTAACAGATCCTCCAATATGTGGACAAGAAACCCTTAACACGTTGATGGTTATCTCTGCAAATCCTAAATTACCTCACAAGGCCATCCACGAGTACACAGCGATGATTCATCGATGATTTTAACAAAGAAAAACGTGTATGTATAACATGGCAGATATTTTTGGAAGATCAGTACCACGTGTTTCTGAATCGGTTACTATCTCACAGGTAAAAAAAATAATCAACAAAGCTATCTTCGCGATAGCAAACTTAGATGAATTAAAAAAAATACATGATCAAATAGATGATATAATACAATTACAAAAAACCATCGATGACATTAAAGTCACTGCTGGTGACACCGCCGTTGATATGAAAAAACTACGTGACGATTATAACGATCATATAACCAGGTTTAATGAGCTCCAACAGAATATCATTGACGCCATTGAAACTCCCATAAATAACTTCTTTGGTGTTCCGCGTGCATACCCTGATTTACATATCGCACAAGTAAAAGCAACCGTTGATAATTTACCAAAATTACGAACTGATTTTGATTCTCATGTTGATCAGTTTGCTACGCTACGAAAAAATTTCCGAAAGGCTGATGACGCCGTTGACAAGTTTTTTGGAAAGAATGCAAAACCAGAGAATATTAAAATAACTCTTGAAAATATTATTACAAAACTCGATGAAATAACCGCGATTAATACCCGGTTAGGTGTTGTTCGCGAAACGAGATCAATTTCAGATTTAATCGCGATTAAAAAGAAATCCATCGATGATCTTACCACGACCACAAATGCCATCGTAGCGGATGGAACAAGGATGATATCAGTGCTTGAAAAAACAAAAATTCCTCATGATAAAACTATCAACGTAGTATACACGATTCAACACGGATCATTTGCGTGGACACCTACAAATAATATATTAAATATCACTGCAGCCGTAAAGGGAATTTATCGATTAACGTTAGTGACTCCAACGTTGTTTAATATATCATCGTCGAGTTCATTTGGAGTCAATAATATAATATCAACAATCATCGACAAGGATACGATTGAACAATTCACGATTATATACACCGATAACAATCTAGCTAGGGTTTCAATGACATGGTATGTTGAATTTGTAGTTGATTTAAGTAAATAGATAAATTGAAAGGATTTCAATAACTATTTCAGAGAATTGTTGACTACGTTAATAGATAAAATGTCAACGATGAAATCGTCAACAACGTCATTGTTATCGTTGGCACCAACAGCATTTGAATATCGTTATAACACCGTCAAAGAATTCAAAGACAAACTTGAAGCGTTAATAGCCGAGTATAGCAATAAAAAGAAAAAATACCAGCGTAGAATCACCGCGTTAGATGTAGCTGTTTACTCGGTATCAGGTGTAATTGCCGGCGCTGGAATAATATTATCGACGATGACAATGACAGCTCCAGTTGTTGTACCAATTTGTATTTCCGCGGCTGCAACAATCACTGGAATATTTACCACGATAACAAAAAAAATATCATCGTGTTCTCAACAAAAATTACACGATTACGCTGTTAAACTTATTACTGCGTCAAACGCTTATTCGCAATTGTCAATGTTGATCTCGTCATCGATTGATGATCAAATAATATCAGACGAAGAGTTCTCGAAGATGGTCAAGTTGTATGATTCAACTATTTCAAAATTGGAGCACAATAACAATAATAACAATGGCAACAATGACAACGTCATCGTCGCAAGAAATCCTTCAACGAATAGCAACAAATACTACCACGACAAAAACAAAGTTGATCTCGGTGGTAACGAAAACACCAGAATTCAGCGTTGAATTTAATCCTCCGTTGGCAGTATCTGCAATCGCGCTAACACAATTAAGATGCTACTACAGTTGGCCAAATGTAAGATCAGCACCGTTCAATGGTAAACCCCCCAATAACAGTTTTACATTTTCATGGAAAAAAACCAACACTGATAAACCAATCACACACACAATACATCTACCAACTGGCGTATACGACATTGAAGATATCAATGACGCAATCATAGAATCAATCCAGGCAATCACAGGACCAAATATAATCGAAGTCAAAGATGAACCTGATAAATACCCCATTGAAATAAAAGGACACGAGCCGCTGCTGTCAACGGTCATCGAAGTAAATTCACCTGACTACGCCGTAGATCTATACAACAGCTCAATTAGAACTTTATTTTGGTATCCTGAGTTTATTCCAGGTACCGTCGACATAAAGGATCTACCACGTGAACCGTTGAAATCCGACTATGTATCCACGAAAGAAGATTATCGCGGTTATAATTTTGGAGCCCCCGCCGGTCGTCGTGATGATTTTAATACTAATCTTAATATAGCATATACTATAGTAGAAATTTCTATACCTTTTACTTTTGATCATCTTAAAAATGATAACACTTTTGCATTAATAAACTCTGAATTTAATCGATTTCTAGGTTATTTAATAACCGCAATAAGTGAAACTCCACCTCGTCGTGATGATGTCATCAAATTCAATGAAATCTGTAATAAAATTATCTCTGACATGGAAAAATTTAATCAGAGTGTTATTCAATTTATTTCTAATAAAGAACGTACTGAAAAGGTAAGAACAGATTTTGCAGCTTATTATAAAATCAAGGTTGAAGACATTCCCACGTTTAAGCTTCCAGGATATAAGGTACCACAAATGCGTCAAAAACTCAGTGACACCATCGACGAATTCTTCCCACGGATTCACAAAGCATGGCAGGATAATCTCCCCGCGGTTCATTATCAATTGCCGGAACCTATCAAATCTGACTTTTTCACTGACGATTTACCAGCGACAGATCCAAAATTCAACTACAACTTCGACATTAGTTTTCTACGACCTCAAGATATTTACGGTAAATACTCATACAACGTCTACGACGGAACAGAAACTGATGCACTTAGCAAATACGAATACAACGAAAACGGTAAAATAGTATGGAGATTTGCTCTTGGTGATCAAGGTGTATTTGTAATTACAGAGAAATCTCTTACTGGGATCTTTAACTCAATGACACAAATGTTCCAGATGAAATTGGGACAATTGAGAGATTATCTACAACGATCTATGTTGCTAGATTTAACAACTCAGCGTGATACAATCAAACAACAACAACAACAATTAAATCAAATTATCGCTGATATGAATTTTCTCAATGATAGATTACTCTCGTTTGTATACGAGGATAAATCACCAAACAAAGAAAAGTTCCGAAGAGTGTTTTCACGCACCAATGATAATTTACCATTGATGAAATTTCAAGGATGGAATGTATTAGAGTTAAAAGCGTCAACGAAAAAACTCATCAATGATTTCTTTCCTCAGATTCACGCGTTATGGTTTAAGATAAATCCTCCCACGGAAATTTTAACATCAACCAATTCAGTGTACCGCAACAACAAACATAGATCTCCCGGCAACGTTGATATATCATCTGTTATTGCAATACACGTTATCTGTGATGGTATCTTAGGAAGTTTCGCAGTTGATACTTCAAAATCAAACAGCGCCACCCAAGGATATATCATGTACACGTTCTCTCCTGACGTATCCCCCGGAAGTCTAATAGTGAAAAATCCACCTAATTTGACTTATCTTGAGCCCATTAATCCATTTCTGTCCAGGATGAATTTTTCAATAACCGACCAAGAATTTAACCTAATTGACCTTCGCGGGGAAACACTACAAATAACGCTAGATGTGAAAAGTTCCTGAAATGGAAATTGCTTTGCAATTTCACGAAGAATTTTACAAAGAACTTTCAGGTCGTAAATGGAAAATTCTTCAATTAAAAAATGAAAAATCCTTTAGATTTGGAAATTCTTTTAGAATTTCAAAAACAGTTTTAATAATGTATCAACATGTACTAGTATCTATCCATGATAAAGAACTCCTTGAACAAGTTATCAGAGAGGTATTCGGGGGCAACACAACAAGTAAATTCTACGTGGATATAGTCATAGATAACCTAGGTCAGGAAAAGTTTTTATTGACTGATTATCAAATGTTAAATCTTCAGCAAAACGTTATAACCGTAGTACGATTAACCCGTGATCAAATAATGCAATACACCCATTCATGTTTATCCGTGCAAAATCTTAAAAAAATCTTGAAAATTCTTTAGTGCATGGAAATTGCTTTGCAATTTCACGAAGAATTTCACGAGAAAAAAAAAGAAATCACTAAAAATTACCACCAACCCACTACATAAACTTTTATACTTCCCAGTTGTTGACACACTATAACAGGTATCACACAATACAATTATACTTCCTTGTTGTCATACACACTAACAGGTCAGGTTTACAAACTTTGTTCTAGTTGAGTGCGCGTGGGAACTCAAAGAGTGGAAATCCAAAGGATTTCACAAACGGGGTATTATACATGCGTTTTACCTGTACTAGGTTATACAACAAAGGAGGCTCTCTACGCGTGGGAATCATCCTGATCGATTAACGCTTTTAACTGTCTCACCTTACAATTAATAAGTTTCCTTTGTTCATATTCTGCACCTAATTGCCTCCTAATATGTTCTACGATCTTGCATAATGGTACAAACACATTAACGTCTTCGGTATTAACTAAACTTTCACGGATAAGTTTTTGTACGCGTTTAATTAAATAATACTGCTTAGCGAGTACATATTTTCCGCTGTTTTGTGCAAATTCAATATCGTCAAAATCGGTCATGATTTGATCACAATCTAACCCTGAACATAGTTTAATATTTTGAGTTTTGAGTTTGTTGATTTCCGAAATAATACATTTGATATTTTCAGAATTCATTATATAAAAATATGTTTGTTGAATTAAAAATCTTCGATTTTCATTGCAATTTCAATTGATGAGTGAATGGAAACTCTTTGAGTTTCACACAAAATGAATTCTGGACCCACTAAGGTGTTGGTCATCTTAGCATGTCCAGAAGCTTAATGCGATTACGATGATGTGATGGTTATATACAATGGATGACGACATCACATTCAACCCCATTGATCTAGTTTGTAGGCGATTGATATATACATATACGACATCACATTCAACCCCATTGATCTAGTTTTGTATGGCGGTTGATATATACATATACGACGGCACAATTACACATCACCGTTTTGAACCCCCTTGGTGTACAAATATACATCAAGCGGCGTCCAACGGTTACACATATAATCACGAAACGTATTCCCCACGAGTAGAGTCTAACTCGCGGATAGCGGGTTTGGCCTACAAGAGGATACGTTTAGTGCGTGGACACACAGACAGTACACAACAATTATAACGATTATGGTATATACAGATGCAATGGATGACGACGGCACAACAATAGATTATAGGGTGACAATGAATGAATTGATTCAATGACAATGAATGACGACGGCACAACAATAGATTATAGGGTGACAATGAATGAATTGATTCAATGACAATGGTATGTACAATGAATTGATTCAATGACAATGGATGACGGGCTACTCTACATTCAAGTGCAAAAACCAAACCTCAAAATCAAAACCCGGTTTGAATGTCAATAATAACATTCATACCACGTGTGACGGTGTGATTTGATTTTGAACTTGAATTTCGAGCTAAAGCCCAAATATAACACAGACGGATTTGTATATAACCACTCATTACAACGAAGGTAGATAGAGAGATGTGTGCTTTTTATTCCTTGTTGTGTTTAATAGCGATCACTGACAACGTTGAATTAACACATAATACTTGAAAAACACACTAAAAAAAAGAATTATATACGACGTGTGTATAAAACAGTTCTTTTAATACTTGAAAAAACGAAAATTGATTATACTCCATTGATATTTATGACAATTATAACAGCCAATCAAAAACTACTTCCGCGTTCACCAACGGTAACTCTGTCATTGGTGATTTATCACACGCGCGTTACCTAACGGAGTTATTCCCCTTGAACAATGCAAGATTATGACTTATACATAAGTAAACTGAATACTGTTTTTAAAACGCTTTGAAAAAGCCGTCTTGGTTATATTTTCTGCAACGCATTGAATAGAATACGGATAAATATCGAAATACCTACCGGCTGAATACAAAGATTGAAATACTATTTCCGTGTTATTTGCCGTATTAAACGACTTTACTGGTCTAGCATTTTTCGAGTATTTCCCAGTCCTACCTCGTTTTGTGTTTTCACTTTGAGAGATAGCTTGTAGATTCGATAAAGAATTATTAGTCCTAATGTGATCAATGTGATCAATAACAAGGTCATCCTTGATCAATCCGTTATATACCTCGAAGACGAAACGATGATTATAATAAGTTTTCTTTCCAGCGGTAAACTTCAAATATCCCATACCATTATCCCCCCCCCCCAACAGATTTCTTGAGTCTACAGTGTCTAACAACACCATCACGAGAGGCTTCGTAGTTGGTGATCACTGGATGTCTTTGAAATT
Organism: Unio pictorum; assembly: GCA_030141615.1. Taxonomy (NCBI): domain Eukaryota; kingdom Metazoa; phylum Mollusca; class Bivalvia; order Unionida; family Unionidae; genus Unio; species Unio pictorum. The sequence continues at coordinate 8,727,068 of JARLTB010000059.1, forward strand.
CTTGGTTCATTTATATACAATATACCTTATTTGTCTAAATCATTATTTGGTTTAGATATATTATTCGAAAATCTTTCTATGTAGTCCTGAGCAGTTTTTATGATTTTGCCGTTGACAACGTCATTGACAACGTCAGGAGTTTTTATTTTTTTTTGGTCATAATAACGCTTCAACTCTCTATAACGCTTACCACCGCAACTAATGCATAACTGCGATTTGCCTCTAACACCTACCCCACAATACAGGCACGGGAGAGGACCTTTTGAACCGTTTCTCACGCTTTGCATATGATACCCACAGAACTCATTTCTACATGATTTGTTACATGCGGTTACTGATCCAATCATGAGCCATTTGCAATGATTCATTATATAAAAAACTTTTTATTTAAATACTTGTTTTAATTATAATATGAAAGAATTCAAGAGATTATCGAAAATTAATCTCGATAGAGTCTCTGATACACCAAAACGTCTAAACGACGGTAGCATGAAGGAGTTCAAGAGATTATCGAAAATTAATCCACGATTTAATCGGGATAGAGTCTCTGTTAAACCAAAACGTTTTATAGATGGTAGTATGAAGGAGTTCAAGAGATTATCAAAAATTAAACCGGAATTTAATCGGAATACTAAATTCGATCTCGATAGAATCTCTGATATGAAAGAGTTCGAGAGATTATCAAAAATTAATCCTTGGAAAAATGCTAGGTTTAATCTCGATAAATTCTCTGATAAACCAAAAAGTCTTATAGATGACAAAACCATATTGAGTAAAATCAGCGACTGTTTTAATGAGTTTAAGCGCGATCGAGCATCTCATGCGTGGTCGACATTTCGAATTACTGATGAAGATGTCAATGTACCCGTAATCGATGCTACCATGAACGATAAAAGAGCAGCTGAGATACTTTCACACCTTGGCGAGCCAACGGGGAAATCAAAGGATGTAGCATCCAAAGGTAAATTGCAAAGCAATTCCCAACAAAGTAATTCACAGAGATACTTTTTCAGAATAAAATTCGTTATCGAAGATGATGGAAAATGGATTATCAGAGATAAATTTGAACCAATCCTCAAGGATAAAAAAATTGTCATTGTGAGTAGAGATTCCAAACCAGGAATTCTAACTGGAATTGACAAACCATACTACGCGATCCGTTACCCTGTAACAGTAGTTGTTTACGGAATATATCCGCTAAATGATAAGCCAAGTATTGCAAAACTAGCACCTATGAAAACGGCGTCATCATTGACTTCGTCAAGGCTCAATTGTGTAGCAACACGGGTAATGGAACACTTCACGAATGCATCCCGGGGAAACAAATTAACTGAACAACGACGTAAGAAAATAACCGAATGGGAACTGACAGTGAAACAGCGCGGGGCAATGATTTCCGATATAGCTAAATTAGAAACATCATTAAGATTTCCAATATCGGTAGCGACGATAACCGGAGAAGTATTATACGAACCAAAATATCAATCGCAAGGAGCTCCAATTGAAATTATTGATCATAACAAACACGCGTGGACACCCGCAGTAAACGTATTTCCACGAGAACGAATCGTAAGATATATCCCCGGGGAATTTTGTAAGGATGTGTTTCACGAAGAGAAATTATTCGATGCTATTCATGAGTTGTGTAGAGATGATCCTGTGTCAGTGTGGCTACTTCGCAGCGCTGAAGATTCAGAATTTGATCAATTTGTAAGACCGAATGGAGAATTATATCGCACTGAAGCGTTACACTCGGGGATGAAAAAAGCCGCTGTAAAATATTCATCTGAAAACTCGAAGAGTTTCAACAATGAAAAGCTACTCACGGATAGTTTTACGATTCCATCAGTGGTAGCTCATTTTGCACGAGAAAAGAACTCATGGCGTCCAACACAAAGTGATTTTCTCGAAGATGTCAAATCAAGCTGTCTTGAATTAGGTCATAGAGGACTGTGGAATACAAAATACCACCGCGAGTGTATGATTTCAATTGATATAGCTGCGTGTTAACCAGGGAGTTTTCTCGGATATGGAGAAGAAGCTGAGTACTTTAAACGATTTCGACACCCCACACATGAAATGACTCGTGTTTCGGTTAATGGCCCATTGCCTGATTTTGACTTAACTGGATTCGCTTGTGTGGTATCATTTAAATTAGCGTCAGGATTACATCCGTGTAGTTATGTTTGGATTGGTAGACATATTTCTGAAAAACACTGGATGCCAATAGTGTTACTACGATATATGATTGATAGTGGTATGCTGATATCGTTGATTATCAGCGAAGCAGTTATATGCTATCGAGCTCAGAAAGAAGTTTGGCTACCAAAAACAGATTTAGATGAAATAATACGCGAACAACGAAAACAGTTTCCAGATTTCAGTGAACAACAAATCATGGATATGTCTAGGAAGTTATTTGAAATTGAAAATGGACAAGCAAAAGATTTTGGACGAAAAATAATCGGTAAATTTACTCACGGTGGAAGAAACAACAATGCAAAATACTCTTCGCGGTTGATCATAGACAGCGCTGAATACGATTTTATCATAGCGGATTTAACGAATCAAGGAAAACTTGTAACTCGTAAAGATGCCTTTCTATCCAATGGTGAGAAATTGGGTACGGTTGTTACCTACTGTGATGGATATAGTCCCCAGTATACACACTTAAGATCATCTATGCAAAGTTATTCTATTATGAATCTATTTTCGATGATAAATAGATTTCCTAATACCGCGGTTAGAGTAGCCACTGATTCGATGTATATACATGAAAAATACAAATCAGATGTAGCTAAATTCACATCCCCGGAGGAAGCGTGGGGATATTGGCGATTTAAAAAGGAGAAGCTACACGAGTATTGTGAATCGGCAGATGCTACCAACGACGATAAATACTTGAAAAGCAATCAGTGTTCAGAATTTTCAAATGCACCACCGATATCAGATCCTGTAACGCGATATAAAATCGTTTATTTTAATGGCTGTGGAGGATCAGGAAAGACAACACGAGTAATTAATTTGTTCAATAGGAAAAGAAAACCAATTGAAAAATCCGTTGAAAAACCAATTGAAAAACTTACAGATGATCAAAAACAAATACAAGAAATCATACAACAAATTCTACACGAGGAGTCTCCAGAAATCATACAACAAATCTTAGGGGGAAATTCTACGGAAACCCCTAAGGAAACCCCTATGGAAAAGTCTACAAATTTCACAAATATGATTGTGCTAACACCAACTCATAAACTTGCAAGAGAGATGATACAGCGTGGGGTAAATGCATGCACTTATCACAGTTTCTTTCGATGGAAAGTGATAAATGGACCCCTGAGCGAATGGGAAATAAATATATTCCACCGGTGATAATCTGGGATGAAATTTGTACAGTACCGTTACAAGTATTAAAAATGTTTCTTGAATGGCTGTCAACGAAAAATACAAAAATTATTATGTGCGGCGATCAAGGCCAACCACCACCAATATTTGGTGAATCACCACATGATTGGTTGAAGAATCATGTAGACTATTACGAAGAGATTAATACCGACCATAGATCACTTGATGAACAATTACGCGAGTTTAAACAACTAATCAGATTACAACCGGATAGAATCCAGTGTGAAATAGCGCGTGAAATAATTTCAGAAACTCCCATGGATGATTTCTGGGAAGCGTGGAGACCAAACGATTTGATAATAGCAAGTAGAAAAATAGTCAGAGATAAACTTCAGATGAAATTATTTGAATTGCATAAACAAAAATTTGCAACACTTCCAGTGCCGCTCTGTTATAGACCCAAGGATACACGAAAGCAGAATATCGACATTAACATTCCTGGACAACGTGAAAAACAGAATTTAGTGTTAAATGATATTGTGCTGGTTGATATCAGCGTCGTCGAAGATGCATTGCGTGCTGATAAATCCCCGTGGACTTTAGGTTACGCAGCGACAATACACTCTTCACAGGGATTAACTATCACAGACACAATTGTTTGGATAGTAGATAATCGCATTGAGTGGTCAAATTTAGTTTATCTCGCAGTGTCTCGAGTACGGAGAATAAACCAACTTCGAAGAATTGTTGTTGACGAAGTCAGTGACGATAATGACACTACAATCAGCGCCGATGATATCATCAAAGATATAATCAGAAAAAAACTCTCTGGTTATAAACAACAGGATAAAAAAAATAATAGAGAATTTAACATTGATACTGAATTAATAATTACGCTGAAGCAACAACAGAATAATCACTGCGCGAGTTGCAATTGTATAGTGCGTTGGAGTTGGTCGAATAAAGATCCTCGCCAATTTACCGTAGACAGAAAGAATAGCAGCATTGGTCATACCAACGATAACGTTATGCTGACTTGTCTTGAGTGCAACAGACACCGGGGTGCCAGCACATTGGGTTCTAGTTAAGACCACGCGGTGGTAATTGAGTATCCTCGGGAATTACCTGTAGTTGTTGTCGAGTAAATCCTCGCTGAGGAGCAGTTGAATCCAGTTTATAGATTGCTGGTCTAGAAACGCTAGCGTTTCCACCAGTTGATCGTGTTATACTAGATATCTTATGCGTAGTGACGCTCCAAATAGGATCAGTAGCTCTTTTTTTACCACCCTCAAGCTCTCCTGGTTCGTATAAGTACCTTACAGTTACATTACTACCAAGAATTGGTTGGGAAACGCTAGCGTTTCTAGAAAAATCTTTTTGTGGTTGTACGGGTATATACTTCTTTTTAATAGCGTTGACAGGTTTCATGTTAATTGTTCGAGTAATCTCGTTATTGAGCGCGGTAACTACACCTGGTAATCTCTTGACCCATTCACGAGATCGTTTATCCTGGATGAATTCTTTCGCGTATTGATATCCAAATAACCGCTCAGCAAGTGTCCGATTACATCGTTCAACAATTGCCTGATCGCGATGTAACGCAGTGTGTCCTCGTCTGATGGTGACATTATGATGTTTCATCGTTGTTAAAACAGCACCTTGAAATTCCTTGCCAGAATCAACTTGTAACAGATTTGGCCAGCGTAGTGGACCTCGTCGATAAATCTTTTCAAATGCAGAAGCTACTTCAGTTGATGATTTTGTCTTCAGCGGTTCTGCTTGTTTGTATCGACTCGCAATATCAACTACGGTTAACGCGTATTTGTAACCGCGATCATGAGGCAGAAATAGTATATCAGCTTGATGAACTTCATTAGGAACTGTCACATCAAAATGCGAGTAGTTAATTTGTTTAGGCGCTGGTAGATAAATTTGCCATATCGCCTGTTTGGATAACCAATCCGCCGCTGTAGTATTTTTCACTTTTGCAGCGCTAGCGAGTTTACTTATTGCTGCCTTACCTCTCCAGTATCCTCTCGGAGAATAGTAAATAGATTCCATGTTGTTATTAATTACCCGCACCAAATATTAATTTACATTTCATGGCGGATTTTATCAACGTCGATGTTAATTTTTCTTTGAACGATTTATCTGGAATAGCATTCAACGCGTGAATCAACGCTACATCCGCGAGATGACGTTGTTGTAGATCACCACTACGGTAAGCTATATCATGTACACGACACGCTTCATCGATAGCGTTTATAGGATTTTCTCCCTGACGTGGACGATTTTGATCATCAAGTCTTATATCTAATCGTGTTCCCGGTCCGCAATAACTATACCCGGGAAGGTGTTTTTCACCTGGATATTTTGACCATGATAACCCTGGGAGTTTAGCTAAATTTGCGGCTATATCTCCTCCTTTCTTTTAAAGGATTTTCCTTCAAGGGATTTTTCACAAATCGATATTTTTTGTACCGCATATTTCACACTTGCCGGTGACCGCGCTTCTGTTATTTTTTGTGGTAACAGTCGTTGGGTCAATAGTCGGTGTACGCGCTCTACATTTCACACAATATAGATTCATAATTATATTTATGTTATATCAACAAATGGAAGTGATCGATTTCTCCGCGTTGAAGAAACAACAACCAGTAAAACACCATCCGATGTTACCAAACTCAATCAGAATGATTATCATTGGACCTTCCGGAAGTGGTAAAACCCAGTTGCTGTTAACGATGATAATGAAGTATTTAACCTGGGATAAGTTATATTTGATTGCACCCAGCGTAGACGATCAACATTGTTATCAGGTGTTAAAAGATTACGACCAAACCGCTTCAGAAGCTTACGGCGGAAGCGTAATTGAATTTATCACAGATATTGATGAAGCGCCATCAGTTGAAGACTTAGATGGATCCGTTAATAACCTAGTCGTGTACGACGATGTTATGTTGGACCAACAAAAGAATCCAGTTAGAATATTTTCCCGAGGACGTCACAAAAACTCTGACGTGATATATATAACCCAACGTTATACACAAATACCAAAAGTGATCAGAGACAACTGCAATTTGTTATGCGTGTTTAACGGAGTTGACACTCATACGCTACGAAATATTTGACAAACTTGGTGTTCTAAAATGAATTATAATCAATTTCAAAATTTTTTCAGTGGCGCTGAAGCTACCCCAAACGGATTTATCACGATAAGTATACACGATACTAAAACACGATATAGCGTCGGATTAGATCGTATCTATAGCTAATTCAGTTAACGTAACGCATATTTCTTAATTGCAGCCAACCGTTCTCGTGTTAATCTAGTTATTTGTGCCTCTCCGATGTTTGACATCTTATATAAAAAAGATATCGCTAATTCATCATTGTATCTATAGCTGTTTCAGTTAGCGCATAGCAGCAACGAGGGTGAACGCCAACAACAACATCGAAAATATCGGAGTCGTTTTATTTTGCTCAAATTATTAAAAAATTTAATTAAGTATTTTCAAGGAAGCCTCAGTTTGCTAAATTGAGGCCTATTAAGCAATTTCGAGAAAGTCTCAGTTTGCTAAATTGAGGCTTGTAAAAGTTGTCTGATTCACCCCTTCTGCTGCTAACGGTGATTATTCAATATTCATTCTTTTATTCTGTTAGCTATGTCTGAAGTGTTTGCCCAACATAATGCATTTTTTTGCAGTTTAGCAAGTACATTTCATTAGTTGATTTGTGAGTGTTTGAAAGTAAAGTCAACACATCCTTTGTACTGGAGCAACTAAAATGGGTGCTTTTGCACTATGTTTATATTAAGAACATCAAATAAAGTAAAAGCTCATACAAATAGGAAGCAATGACGTATATAGATACACGTTCTATTTTTTTGTTTTGCGAAATATTGTGTGACTGTAGAAGCATACAGTAAATACAGAGAGAGAGAGAGAGAGAGAGAGAGAGAGAGAGAGAGAGAGAGAGAGAGAGAGAGATCATAAAATGCCCCCAAAAAATACTTACTCATTTATTTCCCTTTGGATTTTAAAGGCACTCCCCACTTTCGCTGTCAGATTTTTTAATTCAACAATGTATTAGAGATTTAATAAGCAATCCCAAAAACCCATTATATGGAATGGAAGGTCGATCCAGTAGCTTGCAGTTGGTGGCATTTTTTCAGCGCATTATAAGTATACCACATTTAAAGTTTTAGTTAGAAGTTGTTCTAGGATGCTCCGAAATATTACTATTTTTGATACAAATGATAAATGTCTCACTCGTTTGAGTACTTTCATTTAGGACGATGACATATTTGGAAGTGTGTTTTGTGTGTATCTAGAGTTCATTGTAGAAACACAATACTTAACACTCCGGTGTCCAAGAATTACGTATAAGCACATCAATTATTCCAGAGATACGAAATTATTCCATTAAAATCCAATTTAATTAAAGGAAAGTTAACTTGAAATCAAAAACTGGTTACAAAAAATAAAATGACTTAACATCATTTTCGAAAACCCAAAACTAAGAATATTTCACTAAAACAAAGATTATATCATATTCTAATATGCAGTTTCGGTTTTTAAAAAATCTCCAAATTGCGAAATCACGAAGGAGTCACGTGATCGTTTGTATCACGTACTCCAAACATGACCCGCACAAAAACCAATCAATTTAAAATTAAAATAAAAGCAGTTTACCTCTAATTCACTAGTCCCATCTCGACCTAGAGAAGAAACCAATTCTTTAAAATTAGAAAACCTGTTTACGTGGTCCCACTAACCTTAAATCAAAGTCAGGATCCATGTCACCATTACTTGTTTACCAAATAATAATTCAGGCCAACCGATTTTCTGAAGAAGAAAATGCATCATCTCTTGTGAATAAATTTACAGTAGTATATTCAGAAATAGGACGGCACCACAAAGCAGTCTCTATACAATCAGTAAAATGTATTCAGAACGCTATCGATGATAATATAATTAGAATGGCGAAGTTCGAGACCTTATCGTCTGAAATAAACACCCACGAATGTCGTCACGCAACCCAAGCCTTAGCATCCCGAAATAAGTGATTTATGTATAGGCTGTTAAAATAGACTCTTTGCTAGTGTAGGTAAATCTGCCTCTTAGTTTATTGGCCTAGTTGTGTCACCTGTTCTAGTAACTTCGTTTGTGGGCATCACGGGGAAAGCCCACCATATGTTCGTGTAAATTATGCACTCGCTTGTGATTCAAAGGTTAAGCCATGGAGTGTAAAGGCCTTTGACCAATATCATCAAGAAAATCCCAAAATCCCATAACGATACTACTCCAGACGATAAAATGAGAAGAAACTTATCAACCCACCTTAAGATTAAAGTCAAAGGTATTCGTACTTTATCATGATAAGATAATATGATGAAACTTTAACACCACACTATCATCTACAGGTGGCGTGCTTATGAAGGTGCACTATGAGCAAACTCGTGTGAAATTTAACCCTCAATTTCGATCGAGTATCATGACATTACGAGTCAGTAATTTCAAAATGTTGGATTTTAGCTATTAATTTCATTTTATAAGCTCCAAGTTTCTCACTGGCTTCTTTACGAGATAATTATTTGGAACAAATGCTTTCGCGTACACGTTGCATGCTATATATTAGTTGAATTTTGAACTTTGTGTACAGGAACCCCGACTGGCCGAGTGGTCTTATATGCTTTCCGTTACAGAAAAGCAGTTTACATCTACTTCACTACTCCCATCTCGACCTTGACAACAACCAATCCTTTAAAATTTAAAAAATACTGTTTACGTAGTTCCACTAACCTTAAATCAATGTCAGGATCTAGGTCAACATTACTTGTTTACCAAAGAATAATTCAGGCCAACTGATTTTCTAAAGAAGATAAAACATCATCTGTTGTGAATAAATTTACAGTAGTCTATTCAGAAATTGTGACGGCACCACAACGAGGTCTCAATACAATCAGTAAAATGTATTCAGAACGCCATCGAGGATAATATAATTAAAATGCCCCAGTTCGAGACCTTATTGTCTGAAACAGAACACCACGAAGGTCGTCACGCACAAATACAGGACCGAGGCGTTAGCGTCCCGAATTAAGTGATTTATGTATAGGCTGTTACAATAGACTATTTGCTGGTGTAGGTAAATCTGCCCTGTATTGTATTGGAAAGGTTGTGTCACCTGTAATAGTAACTTTCTTTGTGGGCATCTACGGAGAAGGTCCACCGTGTGTTCGTGTAAATTATGCACTCGCTTGTCATTCAAAGGTTAAGTCATGGAGTGTAAAGGCCTTTGACCAATATCATCAAGAAAATGCCAAAATCCCATAACGATACTACTTCTTCTAAGAAGAAACTGTATCCACCCACCATTAGGTCAAGGTCAAAGGTATTCGCACTTTATCATAATAAGATAATATAATGAAACTTGAACACCTCACTATCATCTACAGGTGGCGTGTTTATGAAGGTGCACAATGAGCAAACTTCATTAATTTATCGTGTGAAATTAAACCCTCAATTTCAATCTAGAATCATGACATGAGTCATTATCTTTAAAATTTTGGATTTATTCTTATAAGCTCCAAGTTTCTCACTGGCTTTTTACGGGAAAATTGCTTGGAACAAATGCTCTCGCGTATACGTTGCATGCTACATTTTAGTTGAATTTTGAAATTTTGTACACATCTTGTTGTGACATTAATAGTTTAATATCTGTTGATGGAGCGGATTCTTATAATTAACTGTAAATCCCACTCCTTGTCACTTTTCAAGAAATAAGATCTGTTCAACTTGAGAAGATTCCATTGTTTTCTATACCGCAAAGTACATTTTTATCGTTGCCTTTTATTTACATAGCCCGACAAGTGATCAGAATGGACAAACAGGAAGTGCCTGTAAAAACTGACTTCAAAGAAGATGACATGAAAAATGTAATTTATAATTCATGGTTATGTTTCTAAATGATAGCAATGCTCATAAATGCGATACAATTATTATTTACTTTTTAAAATTGTCTTTAATAAAAGTTAAATTCTTAGTAAAGATGTGAAAATATATTTGCTAGGCATATTACAATTTTTAACTTTATCATTAACTAAAAACTGGATGTAAAAGTAGGTAATGTGTTATCGTAAATATGCACCCAGAATGTAAACACGGGTAAATTTCATCTAACGAATTTAGCAATTTCTCCATAGCGAAAACATAGATGCACGAACATAAATAATGAATTTAAAAGTATAATATAGCCAAATATGTATGTTTATGCAGAGTAACTCAATGGAAATAAATATTTGATCTAACCAAACTAAAAGATCAAATACATTTGTCTCACTGTAGTTATTGATATGGATACATATTGCATGATGATATGACAGTGATACTGAGCGATCGGGTACTTTATGGGCAAACTCCTATCTAAAGATCCTAGGACATATAACAACTTCTTAACCTATATTAACGCTGAACCTTGGATTGAAGTCATTTTGCTTAATTAGTCGCTTCGTACTCAGTCCCCACTAGTTTGCTCGGTAAACAGAACAGCAAATCTTGATCAATTAAGAATTCGAAGTATTCTGAACTGACCAAGACAGCAATGGGGCAGAAAACTGAGAAAAATGACTCCACTAAATTTGATGGTGAAATCTCGGAAGAGGAAAAGGGTTCCTCGTTCTATGTTTATTACCTTACCTGTTTTGCTACAATTGGTGGACTGTTATTCGGCTATGATACGGGGATCATCTCTGGCTCCCTCCTGCTCATTGGGGACAAGTGGCATCTGAATAACGCCTGGAAAGAAAACATTGTGAGTGCCACCATAGGGGCCGCTGCAGTGTTTTCCCTTCTTGCAGGGTACTTGACGGACTTGTTGGGAAGGAAAAAAGTTATAATGTTGGCTAGCTTTATCTTCACCGCTGGTGCGATTAACATGGCAGTGGCTGAAGTCATAGAAGTACTTCTCGTGGGCCGTCTGATCGTCGGCATAGGAATAGGTGAGTATCTCAGAAAGCTTCACTTTAATATTTTCTTTTGGAACTTCATTAGTGTGAGGGCAAAATAATCGATTTAGCTCCCTAAATAACGGGTTCAATTCTTCATGCAAGAATTAGTTGGATCTTGATATTGCCACATTTTCTCAACAACTTACATTGTTCATTTTTTTCTGCGATCGCATTCAAAAATGTACTCTTGTAGGTTATTACATTTACGATCAGGGGCTTTCTGTCTTGAACCACTTCACACTAAAACAAAACATTGACTTTGACAATCTGTTTATATCCTAGGTCTTAAGGAAACAGGAAGTGCTTATAAAATCGTGGGGGGAGGACAAAAACAGTAAACCATACACTGTATTTACCCGTTTTGAATCGAAACTGATTTCAAGTGTTAAATTAATCATCATCTTTTTGACAACCCACCCATCCATACTCCCAAAAACAAATACTCGATAAAAAAAGCTTGAGTACATCAATTATATCACTGAAGAGTGGCGTCCTTCGTTTACCGTTCGAAAACGGGTTGCAAGATCGCGGCCACGTGACATGTGGTCGTCGTGATAAAACCGGTAATATGCCAAGAGCATGGTACTATAGAAACTGTATTCGTATGCATTTGCTGTAAATATACTTTTTTAACAAGTACTTAATTGTAATGGTAAATAAATCAATCAGAAAAGATCTGCAGAGAATGAAAAGAACTGTGGTTTCAACGTATATTATACTGCCTCTGTCTCTGTCTCTCAACTTGTTCTTAAACTCCAATTCATATATTTATTTAATCTTCGTAATTAAGATCAGAATTTACTTCTTATAAATATTATCAGAGCCGAATAAAGATGTTGGGAGTGAGCGGTCATTTAGAATATGGGGGACAATTTAAATCGACAAATACACTCTGAAAGCAGTCATTATACTGTCCTTTATATGTCTATACAAATTATAGCTATATTAGGCTATTAATTAGCAGTCTGAGTTCGATCCTTGCCAGTGTCCATTGACAGTGAAGCATGTTCTTGTTAAGTGCATCAATTACCATCTTATGAGATATTAATGTTTTTATTTTTACTTGTCACACACCGATTAAAAATGTCTGCACCACCAGGCCAATTATTGTCCTTATAATTTACTTCTTTTTCCTTTATTTTTCACTTTATAAATTAAAATTCACTCTCACTTTTTCGATAATTGTAACATTGTTAAATGTTTGCTCTCCTGGTTGTACCAAGGACGAGCTTATGGGATGGTCTTTTATTCGTCTGTCTGTACGTTGGTATTTCTTCTCCTCCTATATTACTTGGAGGATTGTCATGAAACTTTACAAAAAAATTAATTCCATAGCTTAACTGGTCATAAATGAAAAAATGATCGGTAAAAATGGTGCCCATCTGATATCCAACATTGCTGCCACAGCAGCTATCGTTAATCTCTTGTTACAGCGTCTCTTCCGAAAAAGAAAGTCATATTGACGTGAGGTTTTGAAAGATATAATGAAGTGAAGTCGGTCTTCAATGAAGTGATCTAATATCCCATAATCTTACTGTTGTTGCATCCCCTGTTGTTGTGATGATTTGTTAAAGCCAAATCCATTATATGTCTTTACTGTAATTTCTTCGTATAAATGTATTAACATATTTGTGCAAATCGTAAAATTGACCATGCTCATTGGAGCAATTACGCTGTTAAGTTATCAGTTTTTGAAGCTAGAAGTTCTTGCACGTTGTCAAGGACTTGAATTTTGGAAGTAAGTAATTATTTCATGTAATCGGCAATCTCATAATTGAAGTGATCGGAACTTTTGAACTTTGATCGTAAATGTCATACCAAAGAGTGGTTGAGTCCGCACACAAGCTTTGGTAAAATGTCGTTCCACACATCATACATACATCATGATTTATCCACACACGGAGTAAGATTCTTCTTTGGCCAAGTGTACCGAAGACACTGACCAAACATGTAAGTTAATCTAGGGCGTCGAGTGACGGGCACGCATACGGATGCCAAGTGTCACATTATAGAGCTTATGTCAAAGCGAGATTGACACAAACTAGCATAATTTCGTTTAATATTTAATACCGTTTCCCATTTATACAGTATGAAGCCATGTTTACGTTGGATCTAACGAGCGCCCTCAACGGTTTCGTGAATGAGATGTTTGTACATGATGCAGTTGAACGAAGAATGAAATGAACTTGATAAAATACTCATGTGCATAAAATCCAACAATGGATTTAACAGAATAATGCGCACATAGTTCAATAACGGATATAGGAAAATGATATCGTTCCTAATTGAAACTAATGAGAACATGTAACTTCAGCAGGTAATCAAACGGGTAACAAAGTATATAACTTATAAATAAATATGATTTGCATTTGGTTATATGATCATGGAAAATCAATGTAGTGTGTGTGTGTGATTTTAGATTTTTAACGTAGATTTTTTCTCAAAAAATTCAGACATATCTTTACCATATCTGTAGTGTGGCAGCTAAAATACAATCGCTGAGTCATGTACTACACTATACACGGTTAAAGGTGTACGGAAAATTCGGAGATGGACAATTCGGAGAGGACCGTAATGTAGAGGGACAATGCGAAGACAGACAATTCAGAGAAGGGGCAATTCACAATTACACTCGAATTATATAACTGTGTATTTGTGTTTAACTGTTACCACCGATATTACATTTCGTAAAACTTATTTCCAATCCTGATTAAATCACAGAATAAAATTAACTGACCTGCAATACTTATGTAACCCACAAACTTAGGCGATGTCTCAACATCTACTCAATAAGACATGCTTCTTTTTATGCTCAGCTGCATATTTCAGCATGCACTTGAACATACGATGTGAAATGCAGCACCATAGTCAATTTAAACTGTTACATACTGACATATATGTACACTCCTTCTTAACAACTACTAAGTACGCACAGTAGCTATTTGCTTAAAGTTAAAGCTTTTTGTAATCCATCGGCCGTCGATGTTTTATTACTGCATGCATTCAGTCATATGTTGTTGTGTAAATTAACTCCAAATTTGTAACTTCTTCGTTCAAAATACCGATTTCATACGCTTTACCAATAGACGTTTCTAAAAATAACATCAACTCATTAAAGCGTACTTTTGTATGCGCGTCCTGTTAATCCACCTTGCCTTATTATTCAACTTTTCATCTCTGATTTCATTTTTCACGATCTCAGAATTGTCTTTCTCCGAAATGTCCCCTTTCCGAATTGTCCATTCTCTGAAATATCCGTCTCCAAAATGTATATCTCCTGACAGTCCCGTCTCTGAATTGTTCGTCCCCGAATTGTCCTAGAACCAGTGTGAATACAATAGTATATATTGCACATTAAAATGTTTCATCATAACTTCTGTGCATGAATCTGTCCGACAAGACTACTTTCACTGGGTTATAAGAACTCGAACGTGACTAATACTTTAAGTTTAATTCATGCAACGCATACATGAATTCAAAATGTCCTGCATGTCCAGTTAATAAATAGTCAACGTAAGTCCGAATATAATCTGTATGTCTGTTGCGATAAAGGTCTGACATTTTTTTCCTTACATTTTATAATAACTTCCACACCAAAAAACACGATATAAAACAATTCAGTCATTTAAAATGTAAGAAATTTGGCAAAACTGGGACTCCGCCGTTTGCCGCTCTCGCTTATCCGCTACACAAGTAATCGGTAAAGAACAGGAAATGTTATCAGCAAGAGAAGAGATACATGGGAGTTTTGTTCAAATCAAATGTGTGGCACATTTGCCCTTGGTGTACATGATATATCTGTCGTAACAGAGATAGATTTCAACACTTTCAACACCACATAGGGTTAAGATAAATTGTGTTGTATGTAAAACTGGTGAGATAGCTACCAATGTAAGCCATGATTGCATTGATCCTTATTTGTTGTTTGTGGAGCGAATGTACGAGCGCAGGAGACTGCCGGGTACCAGATTTGTGAGTTTTCAAGTTGGGACACTTTGGAGACATCGTCCACCTACCCAACACACAATTATCGTTCAAACATTCATTTTATTTCTTATTAGCTATAGGCAATTGAAGAGCTACTATCTCTAACTTAACGACCACACAGTATTACGTAGTATGTCGACCCACAAGTTGCACTACATTATACAATATGTAATTTTGTATTCCTAACTCTTACGTCAGAAACTATAACAAAATTTAACTCGGATATTTAATTTAGGTTTCTTTAAGCTGAATTATTAAACATGCACAAATCTCATATTTTTAGTTTAATAATGAAAGATTTTATAATGAACAAGAGAGCTGGCAGATTCTAAAGCAAATCGCGCCATTATACTGGATGACATAGATCAGTGTGGAATATTATGCATATTGGTATGTTGTTGAGTGGCTGCACACGACTACAATTCAAACTCATTGCCATCTTTCGGAACAGCATTATATTACTCACTATGTCAGTAGTATATATTTAGGATTTTCTGTCAAAAGAGCATATATGTTTAGAAGAGCGCATTTGGAGAAAATAATGCTACAGATCTTTTACCAACAATGGCTTCGGAAAAGATTTCAGGCAAAATCCCAAGAAACTATTGAACAGTTAGACCTTACTGAACATTTGGCAAATTCCGTACATCCTAGGTTGTATTTTTACCCCCAGCCCACCCTTTTAATTTTTCTGATTTGGTAATTGTTCGGTTAGGGATGGAGTGGGACAAAGAGATTTATTTTGTTTCAAATATTATGTCTAGGGAAAAGATATTACGATAAATCCTATACATATTCACCTTCCCCGGTTTCAAATCAGGTTATAGTTAATGGTAATTTTTGTTGCGGTGGAGGTACACTTTTTACGATATATCTGACTCATTCTGAAACAAGGGTGGGGATCTTATCCGTTCTTTTCTCTTCACAACTCGAAGGCCTTAAGCACCTTACCACCGAGTATCTAGGGTAGAGGTTAAAGGTGAAACGTTTTATATATCGGGTTTAACCGATACGTGTCCTCCTTGCCCTACATTCTATGTATTTACTACAAACAGATAATCCAATATCTTCGTATCCATGCTTAGATTCTGATTTTTGTTGACGTAAGATTGGTGCAAATGGCATTTGTAGATAACAAAGATAAAGTGTATGGCTCGAGCTTAAAGATTTGATCTTCTGTAACTATTACATGAGAGAGAGAGAGAAAGAGAGAGAGAGAGAGAGAGAGAGAGAGAGAGAGAGAGAGAGAGAGAGAGAGAGAGAGAGAGAGAGAGAGAGGGGTGCGTGGTAAGTATTAGATATAAAGCTGTACAACGGCACTTTTGGTACGATTACTACTTTAAAAAATCACTTTACGAAATGATAATATAGTTCTACGTAAGTGATATTATATGGTAGTGTTGGTTTTTCTTTCTTGCTACATACCTTATATCTATAAATTTTCAAAACAAGCTTCCTAATTCTTTTGATATTCTTTTAAATACTGAATTCCATATTAACTATTTACACTATAATTTTAAAAAAAATTATATACGATTATCCAATCATTATAAAAGACAAAAATCATGGACCCAGTTACATGTTTTCATCATTAAACTTAAGACCGATCCTTAAGAAAGGACCAAAAAACCAACAAATACCATAAAGACTACTGCATTTAAAGTAACTAGACAAAAGAATCAAATCCAATAGTTAAATCGAAGTGTAAATAAAGCTGATTATTATTCAATGAAATCGCCCAGTTATTTACTCATGTGGTAGATTTTAGCCAATTATGAGTAAATCGTAATTACTTTAGTGAGTTTACTGTGTATGGCCCTACTTCGGTTCTTCGTCATATATCTTGCTTCCTTCAACAGTTGCTTATTACCACTCTGCAATCCATAGTTTTGATCCAGTTATGATAAACATGGAATATGAACTTTCACCAAGACGGCCTCCTTGTATTTGACTGCTTTTGGTTGAAGAGGTTAAACCTGAAGCAGACGACAATCGTGTGAGGGAGTGACATTTTATGACAACTGTGGAGCGTCGACCGTACTTGGAACTTTTTATAGCTCTGGTACTCATATGTCTGATCCGTATTAATCAAAGTTGGAATATAGGCTTAATGAATCAAGATCTTGGAGCCATACTTCTCTCTTGTAACTGGTGGTACAGTCATACTGAAAATCGAGAAATAGGACGGAGGTCTTGTGATCATTTATTTGCATCTACAGAGATTTTTCCAGAATGAAGAATATCTGGTTGGAGGTATGAAAATAAGATCTCACAGAATTGCAGTGGTATCTGTGTGTCACGTTATGGGGGAGGCCAGATGTTAGCAAGGGTGTGTTAAACCCTGAGGCTATAATTTCTTGCCGGCAAAATAGTTGTCCAGCGAGTTTATTGACATAGCCATAAACTCAACGCTAGCGGGTTTTTTGTGGCTAAAGTCAGTTACGTAACCTTGTTCACATGTAAGTGGCGATTTCTTGATGGACCAAGCCAACTTCCAATTTTATCGTAAAGACCTTTGACAGACGGATGGGAGGGGCGATGTCTGATCATTAGGAATCAACCTCTAATCGGAATTGAGTTATGCGTGCCACACAGTAGAATCTTAAGTCTAAGTATATCATCTTGAGACTCAAAACGTTATTGATGTTTCAAATATTTGGCGGGGCAATACAAATAACCATTCGTAATAGCGGATTTATTCAGAGAATAATCAGAAACCTTCGAAACAGAGGCGTTTAGGGACCAGTTGAAATTACTCCGTGATGTGTTCTGAGTCTCAGGGAGACAAAGGGAAGACGTTTTAGGGACTAGAGGGAATTAACCCAGCAGTTGGTCCGAGTCTCTGGGAGACAAAATAGAAAAGGAAAGACAAAGGGAGAGGTAGAAGGGATAACTGAGGAAGACAAAGGAAGAGAAAAAACATGCAGATGAGTAGGACTCACGACAGAAGGGAAAATTTCACACACTAATTCAAAGGATGTACTAGGCCGTCACTTGGTGGAGTGATATATTAGCTGAATTGTATTTGAGAGATTACTGATTAAATTATTGTTACTTGAATTTTATTTGTATATTCATTAATTTAACTGTCGGCACCGCTGATTGGGGGCTCAGAGCTTTGCATCTCTCTATCACTACTTCAATTTCTAACAAAATCATGAAAGGGTGTTTATTCTAAATAAATTTAAATAAATTGGAAGCACCCCACCCCAAAAAGAGAAACAACCTATAGTCTGTGAACTCATCCCCGTTTATTTGTAAAAAAAAAAACATCCTGCCGATTTCAGTAACGAAAGGCATAAACAAAATCAAAAATCCATAAATAACTCAATTCATTCATAGATTTATAATTTCTAACCCAATTGCGACCAGGATGTCCATAACACCTTTATGGTCTGCGCATCTCATGCTTAGCGGAAGTTTTCATTCATTTCATTGTCGTACTCGACATCAATTTCCAGTTTCTGGACAAGTCCATTTTCAGCGAAGGGGCGGATGCGTAATCGAATGAAGTATCCGGTAGTAACCAAATATGAGCAATGACGTCACTCTAGAAAATAGATTTGCACAAATTGTGTGCAATATGGCATCGTGTTAGTATGAAACCTTCCGCTAAGCATTAGACGCGCAAAGATGAAGGTGTTACAATACTCTGTTGAGTGTTTTCTGAATCAAAGTAAAAGCCATCCACAAGAATAAGGTAGCGTATTCCAATATATCCTCAATTTCACTCTTTATGAAACTCGCACTAAGAGCGAAATAATAAAAAGTAGTTTACATCAAATCAAGAATCAAGTCGAGGAACTAGGTCAATTTGGATGCTACGTTCCTAATTCTAGGTTTTCGAAAACTGAGCTGAATATCTGGGAAATATCATCTCTAGTACAAAAAATACATTACAACAGCTTGTAATTAATTTTTATTTATTTTTTAAAAAAAAACTAACAAACAAACAATTACCTTAAATCAGATCTAAATTAAATCAGATATACGTAACATATTGAATTATATGTAAAATTGTATACATACAAGGAGGTAAGGATAACAACTGAAATTATACTTGAATACCAACAACCCTCGAAAATATATAACTTAAAAAGGATCGATCACAAATGGAGAGAGAGAGAGAGAGAGAGAGAGAGAGAGAGAGAGAGAGACTCATCCAAGTAACGTACTTACATGTATATTAAACATTATAACATCTTGAAAAGTCAAGGTGGATTGCTTGCTCATGATTATATTAGTAAATGATATTGTTTAATAAGACTGTAAAAATAGTGACTTGATTCGATTCAGTCGACTCATATACATTAATTATTTCCAATAGATTACCTGCAAAAAATTTGTTCGTGGAAATAAGAAAATATATGAAATATAAACATTGTAATGTATGCCTTTTAAAAAAACAACATAAATTCCTATAGTTGATTTAGGTTGGCGTTTTACAGCACATCAACACAATTAGGTTATGTAGTCTTGGCAACTGATGTAATGTGCTTTGTCATGTGACACAAAACACAAAACAGTATCTAACCTGAGCTGATCCAATAAACTACTGTGGCTCTTTCTAATAATTAGAGTTTGTGATTCAGTTACTTAAATGCTTTTTAAAGGTGACCAGTTTGATATAAAATAAATTATTTTTATTCATTGCAAATTTTAATTGCTACAAAATGCAACCAAATGCACTTTAATCATACTTTTTGTTTACAATGTCGAAGATTACAAAATTATAGAAGTCGATGTGATTTTCTAGTGTGGAGAATTATTTATCGTCAATAAATTCAAGTCTAGAGCAAAACAATTTGAAATGATGACGTTTAAGTATGATCTGGGCATAACTAATAATGTTATTTTAAAGTGTAGACTGAATCTCAGTTATCTTGGTACATCTTTACCATCAAAATATAACTCCTTTACTCCGCCTAACCCCATCACTCTTGTCTGCTACTAGATGTCGTGGAAACAAACATGTCTAGACTGGTTTGCTGCTTCAGAAAGGCTTTGCTTTTAAGCAACTGTTCTGAAATATTGA
The DNA here is from genome assembly GCA_030141615.1 of Unio pictorum. NCBI lineage: Eukaryota > Metazoa > Mollusca > Bivalvia > Unionida > Unionidae > Unio > Unio pictorum. The sequence continues at coordinate 8,747,443 of JARLTB010000059.1, forward strand.
ACAAATAGTCCTTAATACCTATAGTCCGGCAACAAAACTATGTGTTTTTGAGTTTCAAACCATAATACACTATACACTGAGATAGGAATGATAATGAACATTTTTATCATAATATAAAGTTGTTCAAATATTAAACTACAAAAAGGATAATGATAATAATAAGTAAAATGTAAAAAAGTGAAACTTGACCTATTTTTTTTTCATTGACATGTGGCACATTTACACAGTCACATAATGAAGTCCAAAATTTCTTGAATGTCCAATTATAAATGTTGCTTCTAATATCTAGGATTTGCGTCCATGTCGATTCCGGTTTACGTAGCCGAGACGTCGCCAAGCAACATCCGAGGACGGTTGGTGACTTTGAACCAGTTGTCCATTACAATAGGTATCCTCGTTTCCAGTATTGTGGCAGGTCTTTTTAGTACTGACAAAGACAATGGCTGGAGGTAAAGATATGTCATATGTTATACGTTTTCATTAAATTTCAGTTAGTGTATTAAAAATAATAAGAAAAATATCTAGATGATAATTCCGAGAAAGAAACGAATCGTAACTGTAAACAAAATATATGTTTTTGCAGAAATAATATTTTTTCGATCCAATGTATGTAACGAGCTAGAATAACTTAAGTTTGTTTTAGTTATGTCTAAAAATTTCAGCTTATATTTTCATTTGTTTATGTACGCTTTTTAAGCTGTCGCTTGCATGCGCTTTTAATACTATCCATGCAATTCTTTGTGATACAAATGTAACACTAGTATCACACAATGTTGTAAAGTCGTGATAGAATTGTAATACTGATATTACACCGTGTCATAATGTTGTGATACAATTGTAATACTTGTGTTACAGTGTTGTAATGTCGTGATACAATTGCAATACTGATGTTACACAATGTTGTAATGTTGTGATACTTTTTGATTAGGATTTTTAACGTAGCTTTTAACAATTTTTCAGTCATATCACTACGATGTCTGCTGTGAGGCAGTTTATAGTGATGTTTAGCACTGGGGCATCATGCCGCATACATGTAGCATGATGACCCACCCAGTCACATTATCCTGACACCAGGTCGACCAGTCCTAACACTAACCTCTTAATGCTGAGCGTCAAGCGAGGTAGCTGTTAGTACCATTTTTGTAAGTCTTTGATATTACTCGGCCGATGATCGAACCCACAATCTCCCGCTTCTGGGGGGGGGGGACGCTCGAAACACTAGACCACCGGAGCGGTTGTGTTGTGATACAATTGTAATACTGATGTATAATGTAATACCTTTGGGGTCTTGCAGTCAAGAAATAACCCTGATTCATAACACTGAGAGACCCACCATGTAACAACATGTACATGTACAGGGCATTAAAATACAAATGTATATATGCATTTGACATGTACTGAATGGTACATTTCTAACTAGTATCGACTTGGCTCGTAAGTCATACCTCCCACTTGAAATCGCTGCACTGTAACCATACATAAACTGGTCGTAACATGCAAACTATCGTGTTATATGTGTTCTTTTTCTTGAACAAAATATAACATCTTCCAGTTAGTTTTTTTATATATATTTATATGGTTTCTTTCTTGTAAATTATACTTTACTTTTAATTTTCCCAGATACATGCTTGGTTTGGCAGGAGTTCCCAGCACCATTCAGTTCATTGGGTTCTTTTTCCTGCCAGAGAGCCCCAGATGGCTTGTGAATCAGAACCGTCAGGAACAGGCAAGGAAAGCTCTGAGTAAAATAAGAGGCATGAAGAATGTTGACACAGAATTGACTGAAATCATATTGTCAGTGGAAGAAGACAGGAAAATACAAGCGGCGAGTGAGTTCCCCCCCCCCACTGTCATGTCATGTCATGTCAATGGATTACTTCGTCTACCTGAAGTTCTTCTCTGTGTTATAATGACTACTAGTTGGAAGAAGGTTTAAAGCATTTTGACAAATTTTCGAATCATATTCTATGGCTTATACATAGAAAAAAAAACATATTAAAGTATATGCATAAAACAGTCATTATTATCAGATCCAGAACTAGGGTTTCCATCAGATATCCGTTATATATCTATATGAATAATTTGCAGTGTGGTCGGGATATTTTACTTTTAACTGCAGTAAATACAAGAATTAGATTTATCCAGATGTTTTAGCAGCATGAATTGTCAAAATAATATCAGGAATCACAAAGATAACGCCATAAATTAAAACAATTACAGCAGTCTTTCTTGCTACTGAAAACAATCTTCATTAAAATAATGACGTTTTCAATGCTTGCAGTGGAAACATTTCGAATACACATCCTAGCAGATAAAAACAAAATAACACACCTAGATCCATATAGTTGTTATCATTAAAAAGGTACAGGACTCACATTTTTACCGCAATTCTGATTGTCTTATTTGATCATCTAAGCACCAAACGCTCGATAATTATTATTTCGTTGCGCGATAACCATAGTGTTTAGATAAAAAGGACGCCTACATACATGTGTTGTAGTAACTAATGTTAATATTTTAATTCTGACATACAAAACCCGATACGGTATGTGAAACGGAACCGTTCTGAAACAGAACATAGTCTTATGTCTAAATTAGAAGATATTTGTTGGGCATATGATAAGAGGGCTACGCTGATGACATGGAATGAAAGCAGAGGCAAAATGTGCACACGGGAGAATGCACAATAATTTTAAAAAAGATGCAAAATCTGAACAAGATATTAATTTTACAAGTTCGTATTGTTACCATTGAAAACAATAGTAACAATACTAAACTGCAAGAAAGGTGCGAACAGCTCTCTTAGCAGTGTTGAAGAGAGTTATTCACTCTCCTCAAGTTTTTTTTAATGTATTAGCACAAAGGAACAGTGGCAACTGTTAACGTAAATATTGAAGAAGAAAAATTGCCCGTTGAAATCATAAACATTGGTTTCATAAGACGATATCACCAAATAAGCTAACTTGTTAGAAATTGTAATGTTTAATTACAAAACTTAATTAATTAACGTTTTAAAGACTTTACTGACTCTAAAATATTTTCGACATACTTGCTTACGGCGCATGACGTCATGTATCAAAATGGCGGAACCTGTAAACATATCAGTATTTGTAAAAGCCAGTTGCCATGAAATCAGGTACAAAATTGAGATGTTTGCACAGAAAATATAGGAAATTTTTGTTTTGAACAATACATTTGGATAGAACGATGGATAACTCTCCTGGAAGTAATGTATGGAGCGCGACGGCTCCGGTGGCTTAAATGGTTATAGCGTCCGTCTCGGATGTGAGGGGTCGCAGGTTCGAACCCTGCCCGAGTTATACCAAAAATGGTATTATTTGTTGCCAAACTTGGCGCTCAGCATTAACATGTTAGTGTTAGGACTGGTCAGCCTATTGTCATGATAATGTGACTGGCCATGATGCTAAAGTGCTAGACATATATATTAACTGCCACACTGAAGACATCGTAGCGATATGACTAAAATTGTTAAAGCAACCTTAAAAATTCACACACACACACACACACACATTGGCGCGCGAGAGCAATCGCAATGTTCAAAACACAAACCCTATTTAATTTGTACAAACATGAACTTTCAACAACACCTTGACGTGAGATATATTACCAAAGAAAGGATTACTTGATTGGTAGTTGAATAAGAACATAAAACGGTGCATAAAAAAGGTTTGGATGAATCTACTGCTGCAGATGTGTTAGATACTTACAAACGTTATTACAAGTACAGAACAAGTACTGTTGAATACCAATTAAAAGTATCGTCGGATGAAATTATTTCAGCGGTAGCAAGTAATGAAAAAGAGCATGGATGTTTTCTTTCTGCAATAAAGCACAGAAAAGACAACTGAAGGCACTGCAAGATTGAATCAAACACCATATCTATATTAATATATATTTTAGGTCTTAAAGTTAAATAACAATAGATGTGCAATCCGTTTAAATTGTTCAGGATACAGTAAGAGTTTTTTGAGAAATTAAATTTAGGAAAATATGGCGATTCAGATTCAATGATGTCTGTCCGCCTGGTGAGAAATACATTATGCTAAAATGAATTTAGCTACGAGAAATGTAGTTTGTTATTTAACGAATACATTATTTACAAGGATATAATGAAAGAAAGAAATAGGGAATAAAATAGACAGCACATATCGGCAAAACACTGGGGAGCTGCACAATACAAGTTAGACGTGGGAACGAATTTCGAAGACTTTCAAATTACAAAACTTATAATAGTGGATGTAACAAAATAAGTTCAAAGCTCATAATTTGGCTTTTAAACCAATTTTCAGGAATTATGTCAACAGAATAATTCATTTTATAACACAACCCCGTAAGTTTATCTAATTGATGGCTGTTGTTGTTAGTGTTGTTGTTCGTGTTCTTGTGGTTTTTAACGCCATTTTCTGCACAAAATAGGATATACATGGAGCCAATATAAAGATGAAGGAAAACTGAGGCAAGAAAAACGAACCACGTAAAGTTACTGGTAAGCTTGCTAACATACGAATCACGGAAAGTTACTGGCAAGCTTGCAAACATATGCACATTGGTCGAGACAGAGACTCAAACCACGCAGATTAATTATGGAAAATGTTATTTACAACTGTTACAGATTATATTAGGTTGAAGTTTCTTTCTTTGAGATTGCATTAGCCTTGATAAATCAGTTATCCCACAAAAATATTTTTTAATTTCATAAAAAGTCAACACGGTGAGTAATAATGGTTACGTAATTATAGTTTCAAATATTAACCTATATTGACATAGGGATACCATCATAGTTTAATGTTTGACATTTTAAAGCGATTTAAAGCGAGAATAGTAATATTAAGTGATACAGTTGTCTATAAATTGTACGTCAGAAAATATTCATGGTGTATTTTAGGAGTTTTCTATCCACGACAGACAAGATGACTTGGAAAATGCAGAAAACAACTTAGAAACTAAGATGGATGACTGGTAAAACGCACGTATTTGAAGAATGGAAAAGAATCTTATGATTGATATAGCAGCAAAGAACCATCTCAAAACGTGCTATTTAAATAAATTAAAACTCTACTCTGTTTATTCTAAATTAGTTCTGGCAAATTCTTTGTTTTCTGCAAATTACCAACCAGATCTGTAGTTTAGACAGCTTTTAAATTTATTTGTCGTAAAATGATAGCAGCTTCACTTGCATATTTATTACATTCTGAATCATGTAGTTTAACTTCTGAAAGAAACAGAACATTAATAATAATACAACTCTTCATAATACTAAGCGATACATCTGTCTATAAATTTGAAGTAAGTAAATATTCCTCGGATAATTTAGAAGTCCATTAGTCCAGACATTGCTGAAATTTTTAAACTAAGACAGAAATGAATGGTAGAACGTAAGTATTTGTACAACGGAAACAAGTTGATTCTTACATCAGCATGGAACCATCTAAAAAAATTGTGCTGTTTAAATTAATTAAAACTTTATTCGGTTTATTCTAACTTTTTCTGGCAACTTTTCTTCATTCTTTGCGTACTAGATCTGAAGCATTGGCATGCGCTCTTTAAATGATTTGTCGTAAAAACAAATGGCAGTAGATTGACAGGCATCACTATCATATTCTAAATCAATTGGTTGAATTTCTGAAAGAAACAAAACATTAAATAATAACTAAACTCCCAATCTTTACTTCAATTTAGAAACAGCGATGAAACTACTCAAGTTAAATTAGCAATCATGAATTCATTTTGTGTTCTACTTTGCAGTATGTACAAACAGTGACGATTTGCGGCACTTTAATATATAAATACCGACCTAAAAATCTCACCCATGACCATGGGTTAAATGCGCGTTAAATGCGCTTACTTAGTTAACAGAGACAAACTACTAAACGTAAAGTTCTATCGATGGGTTATAGATTCTCTCTAAGTTACATATCACAGAGACACTTTTACTTCATTACCGACAATTCAAATACGAGCATATAGATTTGGCAAATAAGTAACGATGAACTTGAACTTTGCTGTACTTAAGAATTTGATCGTAAAGTCCATTTTGTAAGAGAGTTATGAAGACAAAAAAAAATTAATTAAATAAGAAATTAAGTTATGTTGTCCATATTAATTTAAAGGTAAAAATTCCGCAATAACTGTAAGCACCTTTATCAAATTTACTGCTTTTTATGATTACCCCACGTGTATATTTCTGTCCGTCATATCGACAAGATATCTGTGACACGTAAAAATAGTTTATTGACTATGAGCCATTTGCATATTGTGTATTTGGTCGATATATTTTTGTCTGTAATAGTCGTGCTTAGAACAACACTTATGTATACATTTTAATTACGTTCACACAAGTCTTGGTCAGGCGTCACTGATAAGAATAAACTTAATCTTTATGGTAAAAAAATGAAGAGTTGGTAGCCCAGAAAGAAATATTCATTTTGTGGTTCTATTCTATGTGGCATACACATATTTTGTCATTAGCAAATGTTACAAACGATCATTATTTTTTTCTTTAAAATCAATCATAGAGTTCATAAAGGTCGGCCGTTAGTTGTGCCTCAAATAATAATAAATTTATGATGTTTTAATTAGTATTAAAATTTGTGTTTATGATGAACAAATAATTTATGTACCTGCTTTTCTTTTAAATTTCCAAGCTGGTGATCGATTAGCCATCGTTCGAGTGTTTACAACACAGCCAATAAGACAAGCATTGGTTCTCGGATGTACCTTACAGCTATTTCAACAGCTTTGTGGAATCAATACTGTCATGTAAGAATACAATATTGTAACTATTTAATTTATTAAGATTTCCGATTAGATGAGGAAATTGTAAGATACAGTCAATGATTACAAAAACATCGTGTGAAACAATTTTAATAAGAGGTCAAAAACAGTTTTGTAGTTATTTAATATTTAAGATTTCTGATGATTTGAGACTATAGCAAAATACAATCATTACCGGCAAAAACTATCATGTGAAACAATTTTAATACGATATATGTCCTTAGCAGTCAATTTAATTTCGGAATAGATTATATTACTATTTCAAACACTAGATGTTGCGATGGTTAGTACAGACGTTTGGAACCACCTTGGTTTTGCTATTTGTTTTTCAGTGGTCGCCCAGAGATAGCCGGTAGATTTCTCTGCATTCTCAAGTTATTTTCGCTTCAAAGACTACATGACACCACTTTATTTGAATTTAATTAACACTTTAAATGTAAAGCATGACAGCTGTAATTTACATTGTATGATTAATATTTTATAAAGAAGAAACATTAAATCAGACTAATAAACAATTTGAAAGAGGATTTCATTAACCTAGTTTTTTTGATACACCTGTTTTAACTTTTTAAACTGCTGGTTGTTGGAGTGGGTTTAAATCACTTTTTGTATATACAAAATATTCGCCAATCTACAATTGAGCAGATTTGGGTGATGAGCTCATCTATCCAGTTGAATTCAGCTAAATACATTTATAAACAGGTTGGAAAAAAAAAGATCGCCTTTTTGTAAAAAGCATCAGGAAATACAAAATGGTGTAAATAGATACATAATTATTTGAATTTTCGTTATCATCATAACATTATATCAACAGATCTAGTCGTCAAATCTTCAAGGTCAATGTCAACATAATGCCAACATAATTTATTTTCAGTGTGTGCACAATAACATTCAAACTGCACGTTTTAGGAAAGAAACATAATTGACACACATACAACCGTTCTGATTTATGCCATACGCCAAATTTATTAATTTTTTTTAAAAACTCATGGCAACGGAATTGCACGTGCGTAGATTTCGACGTCGGTACCAAATCTGTAAAGCTGGCAATTCTGACGTCAGCACCAAAACTGTAAATACAATGAACGTATTACATAGATCATTGTCCCATTCAAAGATCATGATGTTATCATTTCATATTCAGGTAAGGGTCAAGGTATCAAATTTGCTATAATTTCACCTTCTGGCGTTTTTGCAGAGCTCATCTGGTAGAATTCGGTTTTAGAGTTTAAAATCTCAGAAAAAAATTAAACCAGCCGCTTTTGTTATAGAACTTCATAGCATCTTACATGTTTTGATATCTAGATTTCTTCAGCTTCATTTCCGCGTCTTTCATACCAAATTTATGTTCTGTTTTGTTTTTGTTCACCCGTTCGTCGCCTGGCTGTTTTTTGGCAATTGTCGTCAAAGATGAAATGACGATAATAATTAAAATAATTTTCTGTTTTTTCTCCCAGTTATTATAGTGCCAGTATCCTAAAGCTGGCTGGGTTTCCTACAGAACTGGCTATCTGGTTAGTATGTGTGCCGAATGCTGTCAACTGCCTGGCTACTTTCATCGGTATTGGTCTGGTAGAGAAAATGGGCCGCAGGATACTGACTCTGATTAGTTTATTAGGTATGTGTTACTGGGGATAAAAAAAAGTCAAGATAAATCAGAATAACATTTTTAACGTAAAGACGAAACCCGAGTAAAGATTCCGATTCTTTCCCAAGCGGTCCAGGAAATATGCTAACTATTTACACCGTGAATAAACAATATTATTACAAAATCAGCGAAATTGTGAAAATGACATTTAACGAAAACCATCACCAAACGTTTGGGACATGGGGGCATGTAAGCAAAAAATTGGAATCTGTATATGTGTAAAGCTTTTGGTATATATATGTGAAAGAAGACCATACTAAACAAAGAATTTCTTAAAATGTGAATTTGCTATAAAATATTAACCTTTCAGAGCAAACTATACTTAATAAGAGGCTTTGCAAGAATATAATTTCTTTAAAATGAGGTTGCTTTTCAGATCATCTGGCTTTCTTTTTCGTTTTTCTGTGGAAAAGGTTATAACACAATGAACGTCATATAGAAGGCACGTGTAATAGGTTGGATTTTTCACATCGGAAGTAAAAGGTTCGTAAAACCGTATCTTAGGAGCTGGAAAATCACCACAGCCGCATCCCAAGGCAAAAAAAGTTGCCTAAATTAATCGTATATTATGGCATGCAGAAAAGATCTCATCGGGTCTAATCAACACCCGCATGCTCGCGAGTGGTGGTGGTGGTGGTGGGGCATAGCAAAGCGTCGTCTGTCATTTGAGTGATACGGTATTGACAGGCGCAGTGTAAAACAACAGATGTTTTTCTCAGAAGCACGTGTAATTTCCAAATTGTATAACTAGTCTTTGGCGTAATCGCCATCGGTTATGGTATATAAGATCTGCTAGATTTGGTCAATATTATCTATAATTTGTATGTTCAGGGAAAACTAAAATATGAGCTTTCCAACATCTGAACTTGCGAAATCAAATTTTGTATTTAGTGTAAATTTAGCTTGAAATTAAATTATACTAAAAATATAACAGTATAATATAATAATATTGGTACCTCCAAATAGATACACATGATTTTTGTGATCTATTTATCTATCTATCTATCTATCTATCTATCTATCTATCTATCTATCTAAAGTAGATGTTACTTTAAGGTAACATTCATTTGTAAATGAGTTGCTTACATAATAAAACATTTGTCCATGATTGTCACATGTAAAGAACGTGTTGATAAACCTTTTCAGTTCAGAAAATTTTAGAAACAGAATTGTTTAATTTAATTAGAATTTTCCATTAGAATTGGTCACATCTAAGTTAAGTGAATTTTTTTATATAAATAATGGACTTGGTAAATAAATATATCATTCCAATCTTAGGTCATTTCTGGAATCCATTTGTTATCAGAGTTTACAGTTGTGGTCAGATATTTTTTTAGTTGAATTTTTTATTTCAATTATCTATTGGATTTACTAATTTCTCAATAACTTATTATTAACGCGTTATTTTGGAACTATTTTGAACCCATTCAAAGACATTATGGTTTGTATCATTGTGGTACATCATCATATATGAGACTATTGCGATTATTTCGGAACATTTTATTAGTGTCTTGAATTTACAGTTTGTATTGTAGAGGAGTAAAATGCTTGTTGATTATATTTAAATTGTAGGTTTCACTTGTTTGTGTTACACATTTTTAAAGCTAATGTCATAACACTGTAATTACATTTTCTATGTTAACCTAATACTGTTTGATCTTAAAGTTTTTTCTTTGTTTATATCTCTGTCTCTCTGTCTGTCTGTCTCTCAGTCTCTCTCTCTCTCTCTCTCTCTCTCTCTCATGCACTCACGCATGAACCAATGATACAATTTAAAGATCGTGTAGTTATAATACATTTGAGGATTTGAGCAAGCATATATTTCACCTTACTCGCCTTGTATTTTAAAGAACTTTGAGTTTCTATCTTGTATGAAACAATATGTATCTTTGGAATGATTTATCTTCTTGAAAAGTTTAGAAATGTTTACCCGTTGCATGTTTTACTATTCATTTTTAATATCGTTGAGGTTGTTTTCTTGATTGACCAAAATATTGATGTGGGTGGGGCATATCAAATAAAATATGTTCCTTGTTATGAAAGGAGCCACTGTGACTCAGTTGTTATTATTCCCGATTACGGTTGGGGTGTGTGTTGTTTTTGGTTCAAATCAGCCGGTGTTGCCATGATGTATTATTACTTACTCCTGAGCACTGAACAGTCTCTCTTGTACTGAAGTACTGTGTAACGCCAATCAATCATCGAGTTTTGTTTCAAGATTTTAGCCTCGGTCGAATGAAAACAATGCAAATCTGGATACACAGGGCAGAGTCTTACTTTTTGACATCTACGTCTTGTACATGTTACCGCTATTTATATCTCTATTTCAGGTGTAATGATATCCCTAGTTGTGCTTGCCGTTGGCTTTCAGCTCTCATCAATCCACACTCCTTCCATCAATACCACGGCCATCGATATCCTGGATGGCAAAAATGCCAGTACAGAATGTATTAAATACAAGTAAATAGATCAATATATAATTTTACTTTTGCATAAACTCATGAGAAATATTATTGAGTCTTCTCTTAAGATGTTAAACATTTCTATGCAAGCAACAAAGTATTAATGTGTGTCCGTCTGTCTCGAAAAGCTTGTTATCAAGACTGCACACAAAGTAATGAATTTAAACTTGAACTGGGAGATTTGTACCAATATGACTTGATTAGATTTTCAGGCCATTGCAGTGATTTTTAAATATTTTAAACATTTTTGGAACCTTTTGGTTGCTTCACTCTTTTTAATATATACATGAACCTTATTAGCCTGATTAGGCAAAACCGCTTGATAATATAAAAAAAAAAAATTTCGAGCTGATTTGTCTTCTTGTGTAGATAACCTAATTCAATTTTCCTGGACATTATACACATTTTTTAAAGTTTGGGATTTAGACTTCTTTTGATTAAAACCTTGTTATTACGACTGTGTGTGTGTATATATATATATATATATATATATATATATATATATATATATATATATATATATATATATATATATATATATATATATATATCTGAGTAGCTTTTCCTGCAAATATAGACATTTTTGTTTAGAATTAGAATTCTTTGTCTGCACTCTGAGAAATGGTTTTAGAATACGGTACGTACAAACAACGATGTAAACTCAACATTTGTTAAATTTATGGCGCATTTATTTAACATTTGTGCTCGTTCAACGCCGTTACATAAGTCATTTGAGGTGCTCGCTTCAACAGATTTCTGACACATGTCACCTCTATCCGCGTGATTTCTATTCTCGTTTGTTTGTTCTCAATCAAAGAATGAATTCATTTTTGATTTACTTGATAATTATTGGTCTTATCTGGTATAGAATGAGATAAAGAGATGACTTATCTTTTGGTAACTATTGTGAAGATCACATAACGTAGATAAAAACACTGTTTGCAGTCTAAAGGGTGTTTTGGGAGGAAACCATTGCCCATACATCCATGAATATTTTAAATCACTTAAATCGTAAATTATTTAGTCAGTATTACTAAAGTTCAAACTTAAGCTCATGTGACATTTTAATTATATATGATGCCGAGCAAAAAAAAAACAATTAAACGGAAAGAAAGTATGCTTTACACAAAATACATTGATTTGACTGCAACTAATCCATATAATACTTTTTTCTTAAACTATTTTTCACAGCAAATGTGAGGCATGTGTCGACGATACCAAATGTGGATTTTGCTATGAAGAAGGAAATCCACTAACGACTGGAACATGCTTGAAAATCAATGATATTTCTCCAGAGAGGTATGCCGTGTCACCGTCTCGTTGCGATAATACCACTGCTAACAGAACTAGCAGCGACCGAAAGTTCCACTGGGCCGATTCATATTGTCCCTCTGACTACGCATGGATGGCTGTGTTAGGCCTTGCACTGTTTGTACTCGGATTCGCACCGGGTAAATATTATTCTATTTTAAATGTGTGTTTTAATGCTGGCCTTGCATCTAACCAACCATGAAATGTGCACAACAACATATTAAATTTGATTGGGATCAGCACGCTTTTAAGGTCAACTTCTGTATGGCAATAAGAGCAAAACCTTGCCTAATGATACAGTACGGTAGCTGTAATGATCGGGAAATCAATCCCATTGCAGCACAATGACCACTCAATTACGACTCCTAACCACACGATACCCAAAAGAAATATTAACACAAAAATGGACAGTGCAATATTGAGATTATGGGTCATAATCGGTTGATAACTGGTTTGGACGTACTTGATGTTTTAGACTTCATTATTAAAGACATCAAAAAATAATTAGCATGGCACTGAGGCATAATTCAAGACGAAAAATCTGAGAGATGCCATATTTGCTGCGTCAGCAGGTTCAGATGTACACGCTTTACTTTCTGTCGTCTTTTTAATTTAATGACAATATTGGTTGATACATTACAAGAAAAGATATATTTTTGGAGGATGGGATGTTAATTGACACTGACACTAATCGAGAACATTCTGCTCTAATTGGTCAAATAAGCCCGAGTGACATGTCCTTCTGACAAAGAAACGCTGTAGTTATTACCAATGGGACAATATTCTAAAGTAAACTTTCATGGGGGAATGTTTTGTGGGAATCTCTCGAGGGATGGGACGGGGACAGGTCTAATTAAGATCTTTTCAGAAAATTTTCTTATGAACTTTTTACGATACACTTTTGTTCCAAAATCAGGAAGAAGTGGGATGACTGGTTGGACTGGTGTCTGGATGATGTGTCTGGGTGGAACATGATGCAACAAAAAATTATGTGGCATGATGCCTCAGTGCTAGACATCACTATGAACTGCTACAATTCAGACATCATAGCGATATATGACTTGAAAATTGTTAAATCTTTTTTTAAATATCCAAATCGCACACACTTTTCCCGAAATGGAGTGCCATTGTGAATAGATTGTTTATATAGTGATGACAAGTTCCAGTAGTAAACTTATCAATTACGAACAATTGACCTCAAATGCGGTTTATAAGATGTTCAACTACACTAGTGATATTTTGAAATAAATGATGGATTGTGTCAGAGCCAAGATGCCACTTTTTTTAATAATTATATACATGTATAAAACCGTACCCCGATGCCCCCAAAATAAATCTTCAAACTAAGTTGCATTAGACACTTATGTGACTGTCATAGACACACATGTGACAGTCAGACATAAGATTAAAAACTAAAATTTTAATCATGTCAATAATTGTTCCACTCAATATCCCACAGCTTTCAAAACTAAATCGAATTGAATTGTCTTAATATCGGCTAAATCTTCGTGCCATAGGTTAGAGTTACGAGGATCAGGGCGATGGTATCGCCACAGTGGAACCCCTCCTGGTTCAGTTATTCCGAGTCAAGCAAATATTTACGTTGCAAAGTACTGAATTATTTTGAATTAAATAGAAAACTAGTTTAAAACGTTAAGCATGCAATCCCGTATTGCTTATAGCCTTACCTAACTAGCAAGCTTAGAACTCCGTCTGAGAGACCTCTTCTGGTAAAAGCTATCGAGCTGTTCGTTTGAAATATAATAATCATCTATTGACATAGTCTCTGCTCAATAAAATCAGGTAAGTCAACTACTATTTTGAGTAATAGTGATAACAGTTTCATCGCATTTACTAAAGCCCTTACATTCAATTGATAACATTAATTAGTACATTTTTTTCAGAAATTTATATTAATGTTCAGTAGGAAAAATCAAAATCAGCATACGTTATTGAGAATATTTGGATTATACAAGAATTCCCAAGATCAGGATGATGGGATATGAAGAAAGATTTGAGTCGAATGGCCTTCCACCATAATGACATAGATTGTGTGTATTGCTCGCATTGCATGTACTCGAAGGATTAAGTGATACACAACCAAATGTTTATACTGTTTCTTACATCTTGATATTTGAAATCAGAACACGATACCCCACCCCATCCCACAAAAAGAACGATTTATTCACATATCATTGAAATGAAGATATTTAATCGTATTCTCAGTCGCATGTTAAATTCATGTTTTGTTTTCTTTATAAATAATTCACTGTGCCAAAGTGAATGCTTCAAGCCAATGGATCCGACATGGTAACGTAGTAATTAACTTTAATTTGCCATTTTGTAGGTTTAGGACCAATGCCATGGACAATTAATTCCGAGATTTATCCGCTTTGGGCTAGGAGTACCTGTGTATCACTAGCCACAATGACCAACTGGGTTTTCAACTTGATTGTATCTCTGATCTTCTTGACACTGACAGAAAAAATTACCAAATATGGTGAGTATTCTATAGTGAAGTAAAAACAGGAAGTTTTCAGTGAAGTGGAAATATAGGATTCATTTTCCTGTATGAAGTCCAACGCTGCCAAGATAAATTTCCTTCCATATTACTACAAACTTTTAATTACTAGTTAATGCAAACAGTTCATCGGACTAGCAGCAGAGAGGGTGAACATACTTTTTTGGTGGAACGTCATTTATGAAAATAATAAATCTTCCTACAAAAATGATGGAAAAAAGGTCAATAGCGCCAAACCTAAGCCTGTAACTGACCGAGAGTTTCTCTAATTCGGTTAGTTCATTTTTGTTACTTTATTTTTGTCGTTAGTGGTTTTGAAAATTTGTATGCGCATTCGTTTACCCACCCTCACTGAGGTAGCACCCATTCTGCTGCTGTAACGTGTGAGTAATTAAATCATTATTATATATCAATAATGGTGCCAGCTATGGAGTGATATGCAGCTAGATTAGCTCGAGACCGACTAGAGGCTATTAATAAATATATTCCCGTCCGTGAAATCTATCAAACAAAAATTACAAAAATGACAGTAGTCTCAGGTGACATTTGCAGGAGGTTAAGAACAATTATTTAAATTACTAACAAATGTTACTGAGAGAGTTGCAGAAGTTACTGAAAATCTTCGTCCTACTTTAGAACAAACTGCTATAGCAACTGGAAAAATAACAGAAAGAACTAAGAAAACAAAAAGACTTTTACGAGATCTTGATAGAGTCAAGGAAGAAATACTTGAGGGTATTTAACAAGTTCGTGCTGAAACAGGTGATATATATAATTTTTTTTAAAGTCTGTATAAAAATACTGAATTTTTTAAACAAAATTAAAGAAAACTTCCTTGATGATTGAAATAAAAAAGTTAAAAAGTAAGATTTGCTTCGTTTGTAGTTATGAGTTTTTATCGAAAATCCGAGCAAAATACAACGACTATCTTGTCGGAATAAGTTGGCATGAGGAGGAGTTACAAAAACAACAATCCCAACAATTACAACCACAATATCCTCGACGTAAATTTAAAAAATTCCAATATCTCAACATCAAGAACAGTCATAAAAGATTGATATTAAGGATAAATTTACGTCTAAAGGTTTTAACAGCATCAGGAATTACGGACGCGGAAAAGCAGTAATTATTGCCGCACATGGATACCGTCAAATTGGAAATAATGTAAAACCTAGATATATTTATTCTTACAAACGTGAGGATGATTCGCTGAAAGATGTATATTCCCTATTTAGTAACAAACCTGCTGAAGATGATGACCCGCATTTTTGTTCATTTAAACCTGATGTTGGACTAGAAAAGAAACAAGAAGAAGAATATTATGGCAAAGAAGATTCTACTGGCTTTACTGTAATTGGTATTAATACATCCACTCAAGGAAGTGGAATTATTTCTTGTCCTAACAACGACCTTGTCGATGTTGAACGATTAGAAATTCTGACTGGCGGAAAACGAGCCGGTGATAATTGCCCAGAAATTATTAATGAAGCAGCTGATATTTGTCAACGATTATTTACAGGTTGCATCATGGATATTGATGTGTATCGGTCACTTATTGATGAAATCGTTGATGAATATCACAGTGATTTAAAAAATATAAAAAACAATTAACAAATAAGATGGTTATACATTATGCTCAACGTGGACCGATCATGATCAGTGTGATAAATTAGCGATTACCAAGTTATAAAGCTATCTACGGTGATGGACTCAGTGATATTGTTCAGGGTTTAATTAGAGGAATAGCTCCAAAAGCAATACCGATTGCAAAACAACTATGATTGAAAGCTATTGACGTTATTGGTGATAAAGTTATTAGTGCTGTTGGTAATGTTCCCGGAAAAACATTCTCAGTAATCAAGAATAGGCTAGCAAGATTAATACGACGAGAACCGCGATCAGTAAAATTAACCAGCACTGAAGTGATGCCTGAAAATGTCAGTGAAATAATAAATCAAGCCCCAAATAATTTTTTTTAGCAGTTAGGGCTTATGTACCACTATCAAGAAAAAGAAAAAATATAACTGCTAAACTGATAGCAGGAAGTGGCCTTCGTGTTAGACGATAACAATTAAAGAAAAGTGTGAAAACGTATAATCATTTTGCATGGATGTGTTTGTTTTCAAATATGAGTCTGTGCGCGATTATCAATATTATGCATCTTATGATGCACGTGCACCTAACGCAGTTGGAAGAATTGAATTCCGTTTTTAGGATACAAGTAGATATTTCTTGCCCGCTGAGTCATTTATTGAGATCGAAGGTAGAACTTTGAAAGCAGATGATAATGCATACGGAATTGGTGATCGAATTGGATTTAAGAAATAGAATGTTAAATTTGAATCTCTACCTAATATCTTAACGACTTTTAATCATAAAAATATTTTGTAGAGTCGAAGTTGGCGATTTACGAATTAATCAAGAGGTATTATATAATGTACCGACTCGTGAGGGTTTTTATACGACATAAAGAGGTACTTGAAAATCCGGTCAGAATAATATTCACAA
This sequence comes from Unio pictorum, assembly GCA_030141615.1. Taxonomy (NCBI): domain Eukaryota; kingdom Metazoa; phylum Mollusca; class Bivalvia; order Unionida; family Unionidae; genus Unio; species Unio pictorum. The sequence goes on from JARLTB010000059.1 coordinate 8,764,688, forward strand.
TGCCCCCAGTCACGGCAGAACAATTTAGTGTTAAGTAATTACTGATGAATACAGCAATAAAAAATTTGTTAACGCATACATGGTTAAATGAATTGCAGCTTGAACATATTTCTGTAATTATATGTGATATAGATCAGATTCTTAAATATGCACATTCTTGTATTGTATTTTATCGGCTTAAAAAGTATTATCTAAATCTTCAGATTGATAGATATATTACCCATCATTTTTCAGATTATGAAACAAATTTCTCTGATTTATCGAATAAACGGTACTTAAAATAATAAAAATGTCACAGAAAATAAAAAATATAGAAAATTACATGAAAACAAATAAATATATTATAACAATCTATTTACTGATTCTTGTCTAAATTTCAAGTAAAATAGTAGTAAAAATATAGTTATAGAACTAATTTCATAATGTGATGGGGTAAAATGGTACGAAAAATAATAATTATTGACCATTTTTCATATATTGATGGGACAATAGGTACTATAAAAAGAAAATTAGTCAGATTTTATAATTTCATGAATATAACAGTACTTAAATAATGACAATCCTTCTGAAAATAAAACAATTACATAATAAATATCATAATCTGATTCTAAAATAATATTATTATCAGTAATTAACATTATACTATTATCAGAATAAATATTATCTTTTGTTTTTTAAAACTGATTTCATATTTTGTTAGGGTCAAATAGTACAAAAGTGATGAAACTCAGTCAGATTTTATAATTTGAAAAGGTAAAATAATACTAAAATAATAAATATCTTACTGAAAAAAATACATAATAATAATAATAATAATAATAATAATAATAATAATAATAATAATAATAATAATAATAATAATTCGTGAATTTGTAGTAGGATCCATATAAAAGAACGACTGATAGAAAGGGTTGCGGTCTTCATTGTATACCAAGGAAGTGCGCATAAAGTACCTTTATTTAGATTTAACAATCTCACAATCCATGTATGACAGAACAATACATGTAAAAAAAATCTTCATTAGTGAAACTGGGGTTTGCTGAGTTCGGCTTGTAAGAGAAAACAAACAAAAGGCATAAGATCTCTTAATCGGCTGAGTGGAATATGGGACCATAGTTTAGTTTAGTTTTTGTAGGGTTTAACTCTGTTTTTCAGCACACGATTGGCTATACATGGCGGCCAATATTATTGGTGGAGGAAGAACCCGGCAAAACCCCCGGAAAGAACCTTCGACCCACGAGAAGCTACTGGCAAGCTTTGTCATATAACTACATTAGCGAATCTTAGACTCGAACTCACGCAGACAGAGGTGAGATGGTAGTGATTCACTCGGCCACTCGGGGCCCCTCGAATATGGGACCAATACAGCGCAAATAGAAGATGGGACAAATACTGAACACGGGATCTGCGAACACTGACTGACTATTTGAGGTTTATCGTGGCCACCGACCACTAAGGGTCATATGGGCCACTTTTATATCCACCATATCGGTGGACATTTATTGTCCCTTGAGGAGGGGTCGCTACTCCCTCCCCGCGGGCGTTTAAGTACATACTAGTGCACTTTATTAATATTGGGAGTTCTTCCGAATTACTAAAAAGTAACTATCGGAAGAGATGTAAGCCCATGGGTGGGTAGGAATAGTACCAACACACACGCACCCCTATCAACCAATCGGTTTGCAGATTGCTGATTGCATACGAGAGAAAAATCGTTTCCTCATATCGCATGCAACTCCGCTGTGTCCGGAGGAGGAAAAGGCGGAAAAGGTCCAGGACTGAAGGTCGCCAGCACACACGCAAAGAGAAAGACAGCAGAGCCACGCACGCCGCCCACACCTGAAACGAAAAGGTCGCACTTATATCAAATTCAGTCCAGTTGTAGAATAGACAACCTAACATCCAATATTGTGTTAGCCACCAGTGTAATTGTGTCAAATATCTAAGTCGTAGAATTTTGATATTTATCATCCTATCGTCCAAAATAAACTAGTATATTAGCGTACATATGATAAGTTCCTAACAAATTTAAGAATTAAAAATGTCTTAGCGACATATAATAGTGTAGTCACTGTTAGGTATATTTGGCCATGAATTTGTCAGCGGAGGCACCAATAAGGTCAAATGATTGCTTTTTAGGGCCACGAATAGTTAGTCAAAGAGGGTTACTCGTAACCAAATGAGAACCCTATTTTAATGGCAGTGATTGAGAGCCCTTAAAAGGGCTGTTATACCCCTGGGAATGTCCCATGATCGTATTCTATTTCTACTAATGTTGCCGCAGTTCTGGTTTCTTCTTGCCAGGTCTTCGGGAATTCTATTCCATGGAAATCGGCGATGTATGAGGCGGCTTCAAATAGCTGAAACATAGGTCTTTCCACATATGCGTCCGTATAGCGTTGGGATAATAATATCGCCGCAAATTCCAATTGTCCTTTGCTGGGGTGTTCTAATGCCAGAGAACGATATCCAAGATATTTGACCGCTGAGATGAAGTTTGTGGCGTATTTCCGGTTAGTTTCAAGCCTGCGGATTTCCATTTCTCGGTATAAGGTCCCCAATTGTTCTTTTCGGGACTTTTTGGGCAGACGTGTAGTCCGTGTTGGCATTTCCCATTTGCCCTCAGATGCGGTGGTGGTGGTGGTTGTTTCCCGTAGTTCTGCCAGGTTCACTGCGGGACCTGGTAGGGGGGTACAGGGGTAGAAGAAAATGGCAAATTCTCCTCCCTCTGTTTCCCCTTTCCTTTTCCCTTTTTTTGCGGGACTGGTTGTGGTGGTGGTGTCATTAGCTGTGCAGGAGTTGGAATAATTACCGGAGACGTGGCCACCTCCACCGTCTCCTTGGCACTACGAAGCTCCTGGAGTTGCTTTGATAGCACCGCTATCTGTTGCTGATGGGCCTTGTTGGAGTCCATAAGTACAGTATCTGGACTCGGTATTTCAGCAACTGTAGATGTAGGGGTGGGTGGACGCGGTGTGGTGCTCCGGTTTCCCGTCATCGCCTTCGTCCTTTTTGACCACTGTAATTGTTATCCCCTGTATTTTCCTTGTGGATAATTGTTTGTTCCCAAATGAGCAGCAGGGACGTACGTTTCCCCGCTGCTCTAAGGCTCCAGTTGGTTGCCTTCAGGTGCCCTAGGCTAGAAATTGCACTAAGGGCCATCTCTGGGATAATGTCATTTTGCTACGTGTTACGTGCTTCGTTCACTGCGACTATCGAATGTGAATGATCTGCGAACAGATCTTATTAAGGAGACTTTGTTGATTTTGTCGGTTTAACGCCATTTTTTGCACATGATAGGCTATGCGTGGTTGCCAATATATTTGGAAGAAGAAGAAACAGGGGAAAACCCTGTAAGAACCACCGACGCATGGGAAGCTACTGGCAAACTTACAAACACACGTTGGCCAAGCCAAGCCTCCAATGTACACGGACAGAGGTGAGACGTGTGAGTGATCTGTTAAGACGAGCGCCTTGGACCACTCGCATATTCGGAGGGGAGGGGTGTTTAGAAGAATTTAATATATTATTAAAAACCGTGGGTTATTTAAAATATATGAAATTTGCAATAACTACACCTATTGGATTACATAAAAAATTTTCACCGTTTAATTTTGTAAGTTAGAGCCGAACAGTCTAAGGCCGAAATGATACAGTCAGCGTGTCGTCCAAGAAAAGGCTCAAGCGAACACGAAACACAATGTGTTTGCCTTCATTTTGGAAACTTTATAATGTAACTGAAAGTTGAAAATATTTCTTGCAGGGATTAAGTAAGAATACAACCGCTCCGGTGGCCTACTGGTTTGTGCGTCCACCGTGAAAGCAAGAGGTCATGGGTTCGATCCCCGACCGAGTAATACAAAAGACTTACAAAAATGGTACAGGCAGCTGCCTCTCTTGGCGCTTAGCATTAAGAGGTAAGTATTAGGACTGGTCGGACTGGTGTCAGGATAATGTGACTGGGTGGGACATCATGCAACATGTCTGCGGCATGATGTCCCAGTGTTAGACATCACTATAAACTGCCTCACTGCAGACATCGTTGCGATATGACCGAATTGTTTTTAAAGCTACGTTAAAAAGCTCTCTCTCTCTCTCTCTCTCTCTCTCTCTCACACACACACACACACACACACACACACACACATGTAATAATACCAGTCACATGTGTTTTGCTTAGCATCATAGTTCATCCATTTTGCATGTATTAAAACGAAATTCTTGCTCTTCGGATCGGCCTACCCTGATACTAAAAATAACAACAAAAATCAAATAGGCGTGGTCCAGTTATTGTATTGTTTATTACTCCAAATTATTTACCATGACATGAGATTAGAGCAAGGTACTCTAATCTTTCCCTAGTCTTTTATTTTATGTATCTCAATTTAATTTTATAATTGTGTTGACAAATGAGAAGAACTTAAAAAAGGGAATATTAAATACTGAAACACTGATACAAAATTAATTCCTGATGTATTTCACTTTTCTACTGGAATTCATTTAAAGTTTTGGAATATTCTGCTACATGTGTACTTTCAGGTCTAAAATCATGCACTGCCAAAAGTAAACCTGTATTGATAGGCAGTAGAAAGTTCAGTACTGACATATTTCATCAAAGGCTTAAAATTCACTGGATATCATAATTTACATTATTTGGAATTAAACTCTAGTCTAGAGACGTATCAATGAGATGAAATTATTTCTTTCCAAAATCAACCGAATCCAATAATACACAAACTGGCCCAGTTGGAAACGAAATATTAACCCTTATTTTAAAATAAAGCAAAGATATAATCATTTATTTGACCACGAGAAGTATAGCGGTTTGCGAAAGCAATTTCATCATCAGCTGTATCTAAGTCCCACTCAGTTTCCAACATCGCAGTTAGTCTCTGTACAATAAGCATTTATATATATATATATATATATATATATATATATATATATATATATATATATATATATATATATATATATATATATATATATATATATATATGCATACCAAGTGATCATACATTTAGGTCATTTATTTACTGGTTCAAAACAGTAAGTCATAACAGTACGATAGAACTGCAGCCGGCGTCCAAGAGATGAGGGTCCGAAAGCGTGTAGATGTATCGTAGGAATTTCGATCTCAATGCGTTCTACATTATTTTAGTATCTACTGTCCTTTTTGTTTGTTATTCTTTAACCGAACAATTATTGATGGAGGCGATACAGTCATAGAATGGAAGGTTCATATATCGTTTGTTTGTTTTATTTTTTACTAAAAGCCAGAAATAACTTGCTATTGCTATATGGCACTGCAGTTAGTGCCAGCCGTCATCGATTTTGATGAATATAGTCAATTTGGGGTTACGTCATCAAAAACACAGACCTTTCCCCGCTGTCTTCACACTTACGTAGTCATCCCACTGCAGCGCATGTTTGTCTACTTGTATTATTTTATGCATGAGGGCTCTAATAGATAAAAGTATTGGACACATTTAATCACTTACTCTAATAATAATAATAATAATAATAATAATAATAATAATAATAATAATAATTATTATTATTATTGTTATTATTATTATTATTATTATTATTATTATTATTATTATAGGTACATTCTGGCTTTTCTGCGGGATCAGCTTAATTGGATTCATCTGGCTCTTCTTCGCGCTTCCTGAGACGAAGAACAAAACGCTGGAGGAAGTGGAGGAACTCTTTATGTCTGAAGAGTACAAAAAGTCGCATAAACGGGACAAGTTTCTCGATGGAACTAAAGGCACAACTAAGCAGGCCCATTCTACTAACGAAGTTATCAGCGACTCATTTAAGCAGGATCATCAATACAGTGTTATGTCAAACCCAGCTTTTACAAAGTTTTAATGCATGTTGAAACTTTAATGTTTAATACCATTTAGCAACACACACACACACACACACACACACACACACACACACACGTACCTACACAGTTACTTTTGAAGAATATCTACTTGAATGCAAAGGTAGTACATGTACGGTAATAATTGCTAGCATTTATTATTAATCTTTAAGTTCTAGTGCGGAAGAAAAAAAATATTTTGATAGTATTTTACATTCAATTTTCAACAGATTGGTTTTAGTTTATTCCATTTTCAAACCAAAACTTTTTGTTCCCATTTAACAGTTTTGTATGTATCAGCTTACATTTTTAAGCCAAATAGGGTTTGGTATATTTTAACTTTTTTATATAAGTATCATCGCATTTTCATTTATAGTTTTACATTGTGTGAATGACTTATTTTCGTTTAGCTCTTTAACGTGAAAAATGCGAGCCATTGCAAGCAATAATTCATTCGTCCTTGTTGTTTGCAGCTGTGTCAACTCGAAGACTGTCTGATAAGCATTTTTGGAGTATCATATCTCAGGAAAAGGGCGATGTCTATCTTTTATTCTATCACACTTGGCATATTATAAATCAACTGTATTGCACGTGTAAATATTCTTGGAAAGATCACGTCTGTGAAGTAATGAGAAATAACAAAACAATTGATGTATAGTTAATTTGATAACATGCAGTTTTTGCAGATTTCATTCTTGTGAATTGTCATTGGGATGATGGCATTAGTGCTTTATGTGTACACATTTTAAAATTTTCTATAATTACAATGTAATTTTAAACTATTAAGAAACCATTGTCATTGTATATAAAACAAACATTTTAATTCTAAATCTGGCTTTTAGGGTTTTAAAGATTGTAAACAAGGTAATATCAAATTTTATGAAACTTTAAATTAGTTTTACTGCTTAGTTTGAAATATAAATGTTCTCAAAAGAAGTACATTAGGAGAATTCACAATTTTATATTGCAGAGTAATTTTTTAAATACGTTTTATACAAATAATAAATACAATCATGAAATTTGAATTCAATTTAAATTCCATTGTTATGATTTACGCTGTTCATACATAATTTTTAAATTAAAATCTTATGAGACATTTTGTACTGAATACACATCAATAGGAAAAAGAAAGTATCTCCGATAAATAAAATTGACCAAAAGCCTTGTAGGCAAAATGCTTTACAGTGGATTCACTCCTAGCAGTTTTTGAGCGTGTGTTTTGAGGCACTCAAAGAGTGAACAGATGGTATTCAGACTTTTTAACACACGTTCTGTTTTTCCTAATTACGAATGTATATTGCCTTAAATGGAAAATTTTGTAAATTATGGAAACCGGCATTAAGTGTTTTCAGACATGAGATTACAACTACGGATCGTCACAGTTATTTATGTCAAGTGTACATTCATTCGAGAATTTAGAGACATGAGGATGGGTTTATGAAAATTTTATTTATGCACCCTAACAAATAAATAACTTTCGAAATTTTCCATTATTTTCATAAATGTAAGAACAGTGCAAATATCAAAGACTATGTTATATTTAGTTGATAAGCTGTGACTATTGAAAATTTTAAAATCTTAACTAATTAGCTGCTACTATTGAACATTTCAAAAATATTAACTAATTTAATATAGAAATATGCTAAAATTGTAAAATAAGATGTCGGTTCCAATATCTTATACTCTCCATTTACATTTGTCATGCTTAATGCTTAATAAACATGCTTATTTTTCACCTTCGCCTCCTAATATTATTATTTATGCTTTTGTACTAATATAAAGATCTTCGTTTCAGCTTTATTTAATCACTGTGTTCCTTGTAGAATATGTATAAACTTGCAAGGCAACGTAGGCAATAGTTTCCTAACAGGTCTTTACTTACATGTTTTCCTTTACTTCTGCTTCTATTATACTATTCTTTCTGCAAACATAAAACTTTGTTCCAAAGATGAGACGTTTTTCAGTGTAATATAAAATAATTCCATGAATAATGATTAAAACAATGTGTTGCAAATTACTCTTCAAAATAACCACGCAATCAAACGTTATCTGCAACAAACAGATTCAATTCCTTCCTTTCACATAATACCATGAGTTACAATCTTGCATGCCATTATTCTTGGGTCCTTTCTTTGTACTTTTGAAAAGTACCAATCTTATTCTTGTATGGCTTTGGTTTTGTTAGAACTATGATCATGCTGACAATCCCGATTCTGGTGGGTCAGATCAGGACTTTGATTAGGTTGACAATCCTGATTCTGAGTGTGATGTTTATACTTACAATCCTGATTGTATCGGGCTAAATCAGGACTTTGATTAGGCTGACAATGCTGATTCTGAGTGTGATGTTTATACTTACAATCCTGATTGTATCGGGCTAAAGCAGGACTTTGATTAGGTTGACAATCCTTATTCTCAATGTGATGTTTATACTTACAATCCTGATTCTGATGGGTCAATCAGGACTTTGATTAGGTTGACAATCTTGATTCTGATGGTGATGTTTATACTTACAATCCAATTTATGATGGATCAAATCAGGACTTTGATTAGATTGACAATGCTGATTCTGATGGTGATGTTTATACTTACAATCCTAATTATGATGGGTAAAATCAGGAACTTGGTTAGGTTGACAATCTTGATTCTGATGGTGATGTTTATACTAACAATCCTATTTATGATGGGTCAAATCAGAACTTTCATTAGGTTGACAATCCTGATTCTGATCGTTTAAATCGATACAATGATAATAAATATACGATGTAACTTTGTATGAACTACCATTTCAAAACAGAATAAACCTTCAGAGTTAGCATTGTCGGATGAGCATGACTAATATAGGGCTTATTAGTGACATACAAATAACTGCAATATCCGTGAAGACTAAGAGGTAAACAAAATATTTCGTTCCCTCAAATTAAGATTTCGTTCCCTCAAAATAATTAATCGTTCCCTCAAAGTTACATTTGGTTCCTTCACATTGCTAATTCGTTCGCACCATTAATTATTTTGTTCCCTCAAGTTATTATTCGTTCGCTCAGATTACTAATTTGTTTACTCAAGATAACATTTCGTTCAATCAAAATATTAATTCGTTCCCTCAAATTAATTTTTCGTTCCCTTAAGTTGCTATCTTGTTCCCTCAAGATAATAATTCGTTCTCTCAAATTGATAATTCCTTTCCTCAGTTTAATAGTTTGTTCCCTCAAAATAATAATTTGCTAATTAAAGATAATACTTGGTTCTCTCAAATGACGGAACAAATTCATATTTTGAGGGAGCGAAATTCTGACTTGAGGGAACAAATTATTAATTTGAGGGAACAAATAATAACTTGATGGAACAAAATAATAACTTGTGCGAACAAATTACAGTTATGAGGGAACCAAATGTTAATTTGTAGGATCGAATTATTACAATCTCTCATATATTGGATGATATTTTATTTTGATCATGGGGTGCAAGATGAAAATGCGATGGAATTCATATGCATCCTTCTTTCTGCATCTCTCTCCCCCCCCCCCCCCCCAAACAAACAAACTGGAAAAAGCATTTTAGTATTAATGATGCAATTTCCCTATTGCTGGTTACTTGAAATAGCATACAGTGATGCATTTAATATTTATGAAACCGAAAATTATTATAATTTAATTCCACTCAGCGTTGCAAGTTTTATCCTCTCTGTAACTCAATCAAGTTTCGGGTCAACATCATGATATGTAGCTAAAAGTACATAATACATTTAAAACACTGCTTGTGAAACAAATTACTTTTAGTTACATTTAATGATCCTGACTGAAAAGGTTATTGAGTTACAGATATGATAACATTTGTGATGCTGTGTGGAACAAAGTGATAAACACATTCCGAGGTATTTATCTGACCTCGTTTTATACTGAGCATCAACTTATATATGGCTGAAGGATGGAAAAGTTGCCAAATTGGCTGATTCGACTTATACTCCACATTGACTAATAGGATGGCAAATACGGTAAATACAATCAACATATTATATTATATAATTATGGCTATTCATTTAGCAATGAATGAATATATAAAATGTAAATTCTGCACACTTCCAGAACTCCATTTATGAGCAAGCGAGACCACATACAAATTAAAAGATTTGTTACGAGTCCATGCTCTTTAAAAAGTAACAGAAAAGAGTGAAGACAACAAGCTTTGTAAAATATAACAAATAATTTAATTTCCTCGAATACAAAGGAGAACATGAGAAATAGAACTTACGGTATTGCGAATTAAATGAAAAAAATATTCAATAAATTAAGACACAAGTCTAAGTAATAGAAAGTCCTGAAAAACCCAGTTCACGTCCCAAAGAGATCCAAAATTGAACGCGATGACGTGTCAGTTATAGTCTACTAAGTATTGATGTGTCAGCAGTATCTTGTTGAATCACAAAAGCAATATTCAGGTTTAAAATCAGTATAAATTGAAGCGAATGTCTTTATTCAAGAATATTGTAATAGAACTTTTGTATTTCCAGAGAAAATAATTACTTGAGTTCAATAATTTGAAGAAAATACATTTCAACCCACATTTTTCAGAAGATAATACATCATAAAGTAATAGATGTTAAAGCACGACTGGTGAAATCATTAGAGTCAAAAGATAGTAAAGTTTATCTGCTTGACATCAAAGTCACAATTATCATTTTCTAAACAAACAACCATTACCTAATGGAAAATAACCTTCTATTATGATATAATGAGTCTTGTTTATTTACAATACAATAGCTTACATAATTCACTTGGGAATCTCTTAAACCGTGACCCTCATCAACATATTTACTCCTGCTTTGTTTAGTTGAATAATAAACCTGATAATAAGCTCATACACATAGAGAATAATAAAGCTATTGTTAGTTGTTTGCAGAAATGAAACATTTAAAAAGTCGATCAGGTCAAGCAGAAATAAACTCACACCAAAGACTTACAAAAATGGTACTAAGAGCTGCCTCTCTTGGCATTCAGCATTAAGAGATTACTGTTAGGACTGGTCGGCCTGGTGTCAGGATAATGTGATTGGGTGGGACATCATGCTACATGTCTGAGGTATGATGTCCCAGTGCTAGACATCGCTATAAACTGCCTCATTGCATACATTGTAGCGATATGACTGAAAAATTGTTTAAGCTACGTTTAAAATCCTAATCACACACACACACACACACATACACTTCCTACCCACCTCTACTATTATGTTTTAGCACATCACCGCTAAGGAAAACTGATATTTCATTTATATCATATGTGTGGTGAAGTATGTTATCAAGCCAAACTTGTTACCGCAAGGACGAGGAATGCTTTTTGACAGAAACGTTGGTGAGTATAATTGTTTTATGCACTTTCCTATCAATAAACAGTCCTTAAGAACGACCACTCGAGTCCATGGATTTTATCTGGCTATATCAACAAATACCTCAAACTGAAACAAGAAGTTAGTGGCTATTCTTTTCGTGTCAGACTTCATAACAAGAGAGACATCAAAAGAACGGTATCAATCTTTAGATGGCGCTACATTCTGGCACATGTTGAAAAGAACAAAGGAATACGATCGTTTGCTAAAGTCATATTACATTATTTGTGGAGAAAATTGCCACAACGTTTGATATTTCCCAGGACGTAATAATCGATGGATCTAAGTATCTATGTGTTGATCATCCGTGATAATTGTACTCGTTGTTACTTACGAACACTTAGACACAGTTTGCACTTTCCTCTCAGACTCGTTTGGCAATATCCTTGCAGCATGCATGACATCCAATAACCGCTTAAAATTGTGTATCGCCTAAGAACCTTTAGTACACAGTGTCCTCTACTTTGACACTGCCATATCTAGCCATAACCGCTTTGTTGCATTGATGGAGGAGCACACAAAAAAAACATAATTCCAAGTTGTGATAGTGACGGCCCTTATAAAATTACGGATTTGGCGCTAAATAGCCTTAAAGTGATGGTGCGCCGTTACAATCCAATCAATCAGTCAATCAATCAATCAATTCATTACGGATAACAATACAGAGACGGACAGGGAAAAAAGTCATAACACATGTAGCAGCACTCAACTATCGATCCAGCCAAGTAGTCAACATTGGCGTCCTGAAGGAAGCGTTAAAGTGTAGGCCAGATAAAACCTTTCGCTTTCAAACATTAGATCTACATAAAATTAGTGAAAATTAGTTGTGTACTCTCGTGTGAAGAATACAATTTGCGAACTTGATCCATGCTTCATACATAATATGAACTGTGCATAACCAGATGCTTACGCCAGAAAATTTACGATTGGAAAGATACAAGTGACTAGAAAACTCTTTTATCGGACGCTTGGATATAAGAAGTTCCTGACTATGCCAAAGACATAATGTGTCACTAATCCAAGTAATGAAGTTCAATTAGAACCAGTGCAAGAAGTGGCGAAATCTGAAAGAACGTAATGGAAATATTTTAAACATTAACACATTTTCAATTTTGAAAATTACAATCAGTCGTAAATCTGATAAGCACCAGAAGATGTAACCCATGAAAACGAAATTTGTTGGGGGACCTCGCCTACAACTCCAAACACATTAATATTAAATACTAGAGATTGAGATCGTATTGGAAAAACTAATCGCACATTTGACAATGGTCATTTACCGATACTCGAATTGTTTTTATCGATGGACAAGTACGTAGACGTGATCCTCGTGTTTATAAATTGGAAGACATTAACAAAGTAGTATTAAATAAATTAGGGGCCAAAATAAATAGAAATGCGACGTGTACGATATCAAAAAGCAATCTCAACTGAAGAACACAAAAGTGGGCACACGTCGATTTGAAGAAAAGAACTTGCGTTGGAAGAATATCCACATAGTTTTTATTCTTGGAATGCCGCTTCACAAATCAACTATCAAAAGAAGAAATTACGAGACAGCAGCTGTCTGTCCTTTGCCAAGCTAATTTCTACAAGAACTATAACAACAAAAAAAAGCATCAAGGTGTTGTGTGACCAACGTTTTCTTTAAAAACATTGGTTTTTTTTTACTTAAACTTGGTGGTTTGTTGGATCATCAGAGCAGCGATTACCAATTTTTGACAAGAAATGTAATTGTGGACAGTTTTAGTCAGCAGTTGTATTGGTTGTCTTTTTGCGAGTCCTTCCTTGAAATATACTACCGGCAGGAACAACAACTATATTTTTCAGCCAACGCTTGTTACCACCATACCAATTCCCCCAGTCGCAAAAGCAACATCGGGCTACCATCTTTTTTAACGTGTGGAAAATTATGACGGTTTTATGGACGTATTTTCCACACAATACTTTATTTTAATTCACAACCATACAGTTACATCACGAAACACATTGGGAGATCGCATTTTTGTAGATTTCATTTTGTTATAGGGATAAGCACCATTTCTTATCCCAAGATAGGATATACATTAAGGCCAGTATTAATGATGGATGAAAATCACAGGAAAACCACGCAAAGAACTACTGACCCACATGAAGCTACCGACAATGTTTGTCACATACGCACATTGACACATTGACTTGAGCCCGAGACTCGAACCCACGCAGACAGAGGTGAGATAGCAGTGATCCATAACGGTGAGATATTTTCAATACTCAGCCACTCGTGCCTCTGCTTTTGCTAGAATCATTCATTCTACGTATTTCTTCAATGTCAATGGTGCAAACACGTTCATTGTCGAGATCCTAAACGAACAAGTTCCATAACTGTTGGATAAATTTTTACTCTCATTTACAAACACCAGTCAGTCATCAGTTCAATACCAGTTTACTACCTATACCATGGTAATTCCTGTAAGATATTATTTTATTGCTCACTATTTGTTTCCGCTGTTTTTAACAATCTGATTAGCAAAGCCCTAGAGAATGTTCGCTGATTCTACTTATCGAGTACCATAAAGATGTTCACCGTCTTAAAATGCATTTTTTCAAACGGCAGAAAAATGTCGGTTACTTTTTGTCCAAGTTTATTTTCTATTTTGGTTGGACACATTGCTTTCGTCCTACGAAAGGCGTTTATAACAACAATTGGTTCTTTAAGCATTTTCCTTACAAAGTGGAATTAAACCATGGACTGAAAATAGTGTTGTGTGATCGATATCGTCGAGTTCAACGTGGTGGAAATACAGTCACTCCGTTAATCAGAATCATTCATTTCAAAGCAGATTCTACCATCTCTGCTTACGAGGAAGGTTTTAACTCTATCAAGTTCAACGTGAATTGCTACATCCACACGATCTTATAGGTAAACAGTATTGTAATGTTGTAATTATTAGTAATAAAAGGGGCTATTTCATTCTATATTATATTCTCAAAAGGAGAAGTCACTGTGAAACTATACTTTTGAAAACAATTTTCCATGTGTATCCTGTGTACCAAGAACAAAGAAGTCATATTTTAGGAAAGATGTTAACATCAGCTTTTTGTCCGGTGTCACCTATGATGATAAAGATGCGATGATCCGGATGGGTTAAATTTCATCATGTGTCGTTTTTTACCACATCGGCCCTTGTCGAATTTTAAATCAAAGGACATACTGATAGCAGGCACTAGTACATGATAATCAAAGTTCTTACAGTGGACTGCACCAATATAAGAGAAGATGCCAAAATAGATCCCGTCAACAATTTCATATATTCATTGCTCAGAGAAAGACATTTGTACTTTAATTCAAACAAGTAAAAAAAATACACCGGGATATTACCTTTTCAAGCATACCCAGAAAATCTCTTGACGTACGGAAATGAAGCTAAGAGCACACATATGATGCCTCCGTAGTCAGGAAATCTGGCACGTCGGATGTCTTTGCAGAAGATGTGCTTTGTTCATTCCAGACTAAGGAAGTGTGTGCAGTGTAGCGGGATTTCTTATGCCGCCACTAGGGTAGGTGTGTTATGGTTGGGGTAGTGTGCACTTAAAATATTATTTAAATTGCTATAGAAGTCTCACACGAGCTTGATTTTGTAGAAAGTGAAATTAGTGATAAAGACAGGTAAAGCTCCAAGACCCCAATCAGCAATGCCGACAGTTAAATTATTGAGTACACAGTAAAGTGAAATTCAAATGAATAACAATTTATCACAGTTCAATTGTAAAATGGTAATAATTACCCAATCACTATTCTTCGTCTCTACTGGATACCCTATTGATTAATTTGATTTACAGTGTGAGATAACTTTTCCATCTGTCCTTGTTTTATACTCATCTGTATCTCTCTTATCCCGAAAAATTCCGTCTATTCTTCCGACTTCGCTCCTAACTCCTTCTTCTACTTTACTGCTCCTTTTCCAAATTCTCCTCCTCGACCCCTTTTCCGACGACTACCCTTCGATTCACAATCGAATTCTCCACTAGTCTTTATTCCGTCTCACTTCGAGAGACTCGGGACTAAACAATAAAATAAGTCAGTCCCCTAAAAACTTCCACTACGAAGTTTTGCCTTTCTTAGAATTTCCGAAGTTTCTCCGTCAAAGTAAATGTGACTTCCCCGGAGTATTGTTTTATAATTTTCCTGCACGATGTTTGGGCAACTACTAAATTTGTAGCTCGAAAATACTAACTTAAATTCGGATTTAAATGGTGACCGCACCTTCTCTCAATTCCGATTGGATGTTGATTATCTCATATTCTATTCAACTTGGCAGATATTGCCACTGGCCGTCTGTCAACGTAATGAGATTTACGACGCCTATAAGAGTGTTTTGTTCTTGAATAAGGCTTATCAACGTCAACTTGCGACTTTTCACACCCAACAAAGCTGCGTTCTCGTACCTTTAGGAAGAGGACCAACTACAGCAGCGGAGTCTAACATATATGCATGGCTTTAACCATTAACTTGTTCCCCTTGACTTACCTAATCGCGAGCAGGGCAACGTGACACAGTGACAAAAGCACATTTCCATCTCACTAAATCGGGACAACATAGTGTAGAACTTCAATTTGCATTTGATCTGGTCAAGACGGTGAACGTCCTCTTGCGTGTAGAATTTCACAATAATATGAAATCTTTAGTTTGAGAGAAATGGTGATACACAATTAGAGAAGAAAAGATGGAACACGAAGAGCCCATGGAAGATGTAGATGAAGATGTATTTGGTCTAAAACAGGAAGAATAAGACGAAAAAATACAATCATGATGGTGAAAGAAGAACATTATGTTTCCTGTTTTCTTCAGCACTTTGCTGAGGGACTGTCGTCTCAGAAGAATAGATTATAAGAATGTGCTATTAAGTCATTCGTGACTATTCCATACCACCAATGAATTCTCTAAAGACCAAACACATTGAAGTTCTCTTCCTACAGAATGTGGGAAAATAACAGTGCCTTAGATCACTGGAAGTCAGGTGTGACTCCACAACATTGACATCCTTGTAAATATGTACATATTTAATATTGCTTATTTGTTTGTGTTCATCTTTTGTGTCAGAGAAGCTTGCTATTATTAAGTGTTGGACATGCAACCTGCTAATCAAAAGAGACACAGAAAGACGGACAATAAAACGGATCATCTTATGGCAAGTCTCCCCACACCAACGCCGTCCCCACCTACCACGTTCTCTCTATCTCCTAAACTATCGTCGCGAGCTACGGATTTTCGCTTATGACATGCGACCGTGTCTCTGGATTTGTGAAGGGTAGTTTTACCGATTAAAAGGCTAGCGTAGTGGGAAGAGAGAGAGAGAGAGAGAGAGAGAGAGAGAGAGAGAGAGAGAGAGAGAGAGAGAGAGAGAGAGAGAGAGAATGAATCTTATGGTAGGTAAGAATGCTAATTAAAACGTAATAATTACTTATATCAAATGTAAATACATTTAAATGTTCGAATTACCGTTTGCTGTTTCATCGTTTCGTTCAGTCTACAATCCCTGTGTGGCTGTACATTCAGGATTTAGAAGAAAAAAAACAACCATATAATGTGTACAATGCTCGACATTGTTTAAACGAGCTTTCACGTTCAAATCATCAGTATGTCTTTTATTTATGTAATCAGTACGAATGTATATCTACATGATGTGTAGTAGTGATTATAGATAGTAAGGTTCATTTAGTAACTGACATATTAATTAACTAATTTCTTCATGATTGAATATTTATATTTGTAAATTGGTTAACTTTTTGGGCAAATTTATTGATGTGGCCTTTTTTACCTTGAAAGGTGTAGAAATAATCTTGTTGATAAATTTGAAGTGAGTTGAATTCAGGTCATGGATTTATCTATTTTCTAATTTCCTATGTGTTGATCCTGTGGATATAGTTATAATGTCCGGCAATGAACATCAAACCCTCTCCGTTCGTTGCTGTTTTTGCGACAATCTTAGTGGAATCGAGATGGTATAGGGCTTGATCACACAATGAGTAATTATTTATATTAAAATGTATTAAAACATAACAGAAACTTGAACGGTGATTATTCAATATTCATTATTTTATTCTTTTAGCTATTTCTTGAAGTGTTTATCCATCACAATTCATTTTTTGCAGTTTAGCAAGTACTTTAGTTGATTTGTGAGTGTTTAGAAGTAAAGCTAACACATCCTTTGTACTGGAGCAACTAAAATAGGCGCTTTTGCAATATGTGTACCTTAAGAACATCAATTGAAGTAAAAGCTCATAAATATATGAAACAATGACGTATATAGGTATACGTTCTATTTTTGCTTTGCGAAACATTGTGTGACTGAAGAAGGATACACTAGATGCAGAGAGAGAGAGAGAGAGAGAGAGAGAGAGAGAGAGAGAGAGAGAGAGAGAGAGAGAGAGTAGTCATAAAACGCCAAAACTTTAATAATGGAAATAATTGTCTAAAGGAGATAAACCAAAAAAAGAAGATTTACTCTTCGCATTTCCTTCCCTTTGGATTTACAAGGCACGTACGACATTCGCTATCAGATTTTTTAATTAAACAAAATATTAGAGATTTTATAAGTAACCCCAAAAACCAATTATATCGAATAGAAGGTGGATCCAGTACCTTGCAGTTGGTGGCATATTGTCAGCGCATTATAAATCTCTCACATTTAAATTTTTAGTTAGAACTTGTTTGAGGATGTCCTGAGATATTACTACTTTTGATACAAATGATAAATGTCTCACTCTTATGAGTATTCATTTAGTATTATTCTCTTGAAACTTTTCTATTATTTCACTGCAACAAGTCCTAGTAATATAATGTTCTAGTAGATTCAATTTCGAGTCCTGCTGGAAAATCCAAAATGAAAGACGATGACGTATTAGGAAGTATGTTTTGTGCGTATCTAGAGTTCATTATAGAAACACAATACTTAACTTTCGGTGTCCAATAATTACATATAAGCACATCACATAAGCACGAAGGAGGAATAAGTCGCGTGATCGTTTATATCACGTACTCCTAACATGACCCTACCGAAAACCAATCATTTTAAAATTAAAATAAAAGCAGTTTACCTGTAATTCACTAGTCCCATCTCGACCTTGACAACAACCAATCCTTTACGATTAAAAAACCTGTTTACGTGGTTCCACTAACCTTGAATCAAAGTCAGGATCTATGTCAACATTATTTGTTTACCAAAGAATAATTCAGGCCAGCCGATTTTAAGAAGAAGAGAAAACATCATCTCTTGTAAATAAACTTACAGTTGTCTATTCAGAAATTGTCACGGCACCACAAATCAGTCTCTATACAATCAGTAAAATGTATTCAGAACGCTATCGGGGATAATATAATTAGCATGGCGAAGTTCGAAATCTTATCGTCACGCACAAATACAGAACCGACGCGTTAGCGTCCCTAATTAAGTGACATATATAGGCTGTTAAAATAGACTATTTGCTAGTGTATGTAAATCTGCCATGTAGTGTATTGGCTTGGTTGGTTGTGTCACTTGTTATAGTAATTTCGTTTGTGGACATCAACGGGGAATGCCCACCATGTGTTTGTGTAAATTATGCACTTGCTTGTGATTCAAATGTTAAGTCATGGAGTATAAAGGCCTTTGACCAATATCATCAAGAAAATCCCAAAGTCCCATAATGTACTACTCCAGACGATAAACTGAGAAGAAACTGTATCCACTCACCTTAAGATTAAAGTCAAAGGTATTCGCACTTTATCATAATAAGATAATATGATATAACTTGAACACCTCACTATCATCAACAGCTGGCGTGTTTAGGAAGGTGCATTATGATCAAACTTCATTATTTTATCGTGTGAAATTTAACCCTCAATTTCGATCTAGTATCATGACATTTCGATTCAGTAACATCAAAACAAAAAAAGTTAAGTTCTTAGTAAAGATGTGAAAATTTATTTGCTAGGCATATTGCAATTTTCAACTTTATCATTAACTAAAAACTTAATGTAAAAGTAGGTAATGTGTTATCGTAAAGTTGCACCCAGAATGTAACCACGGGAAAATTTCATCTAACGAATATTTAGCAATTTCTCCATAGCGAAAATATAGATGCTCGAACATAAATATTGAATTGAAAAGTATGATATATCCAAATATGTATGTTTATGCAGACGTAACTCAATGGAAATAAATATTTTGTTCTAACCGAACTCAAAAATCAAATATATTTGTCTCTCTGTACGTTTTTATATGGATACATATTGCATGATGATATGACAGTGATACTGGGCGATCGGGTACTTTATCGGCAAACTCCTATCTAAAGATCCTAGGACATATAGCAAGTTCTTATCCTATATTAACGCTGAACCTTGGATTGAAGTCATTTTGCTTAATTAGTCGCTTCGTAAACAGTCCTCACTATATTGCCGGTAAACCAATCACCAAGTCTTGATCGATTTAGAATTCGCAGTATTATGAATTAACCTAGACAGCCAAGGGGGAGAAAGTTGAGAAAAATGGCTCCAACTAGTTCAATGGTGAAATGGTGGAAGAGGAAAAAGGTTCCTCGTTCTATGTTTATTACCTTACCTGTTTTGCTACAAAAAAGGTTTACAAGATCGCAGCCATTTTCGTGTCACGTGACATGTGGTCGTCGTGATAATAATATTTCAAGAGCATGGGACTATAGAAACTGTATTCGTATACATTTGCTGTAAATATCTTTTATTTTAAAAAGTATTTAATTGTAATAGTAAATAAATCAAGAAGAAAAGATTTGCAGAAAATGAAAACAACTGTGGTCCGAACGTATATGATACTGCCTGTGTCTCTGACTATCGCTTCTTTCTAAAACTCCAATTCATATATTTATATATTCTTCGTAATTAAGGTCAGAATTTACTTCTTATAAACATAATCAGAGACTAATAAAGGCGTTGGGAGTGTGCGGTCCTTTAGAATATGTAAGCCAATTTAAATGACATACCGATTAAAAATTACTGCACTACCAGGCCAATTTGTTTCCTTATAATTTACTTCTCTTTCCTTTTTTTCCTCACTTTATAGATTAAAATTCACTTTCACCTTTTCGATAATTGTAACATTGTTAAATTTTTCCTCTCCTGGTTGTACTACGGAAGAGCTTATGGGATGGTCTTTTGTTCTTCTGTCTGTACTTTAGTACAAGTTTGTTATTTCTTCTCCTATATTACTTGGAGGATTGTCATGCAACTTTACAAAGAAATTCATCTCATAGCTTAACTGGTCCTAAATGAATAAAATGATTGGGGAAAAATGGTGCCATCTGACATCCAGCATAGCTGCCGAATCTATAACCCTTGTGTATCCAATAATATATATTGCACATTAAAATGTTTCATCATAACTTCTGTGCATGAATCTGTCTGACAAGAATACTTTCACTAGTTTATAAGAACTCGAACTTTAAGTTTAATTCATGCAACGCATAACAAAATTCAAAATGTCATGTATGTTCAGTTAATAAATAGTCAACGTAAATCAGATTATAATCTGTCTGATAAGATGGCGTTGCGAAAAAGGTCTGCCATTTCTTTGTCTTAAATTTTAAAATAACTTCCACACAAAAACAAGCTATAAAACAGTTCAATCGTTTAAAATTTAAGAAATTTGGCAAAACTGGGACTCCGCCGTTTGCTGCGCTTACTTATACGCTACAAACGTAATCGGTAAAGAACAGTAACTGTTATCAGCAAGAGACGAGATATCATGGGAGTTTTGTTCAAATAAAACGTGTTGCAAACTTGCCCTTGGTGTACATGACATATATGTCACAACATAGATAACTTTGAACACTTCAACACCACAGGGTTAAGATAAATTGTGTTGTATCTAAAAACTGGTGAGATAGCTTCCAATGTAAGCCATGACTGCATTGATCCTTATTTGTAGTTTGTTGAACGAATGTACAAGTGCTGGAGACTGCCTGGTACCATGTTTGGGAGTTTTCAAGTTGGGACACTTTGGAGACATCTGTTCCCTACCCAACACATAATTATCGCTCAAGCATTCATTTCATTTCCCTTATCTTATTAGCTATAGGCAATTGAAGAGCTACTATCTCTAACTTAACGACCACACAGTATTACATAGTATGTCGACCCTCAAGCCGCTCTACATTATACAGATAGTAATTTGGTATTCTTAACTCAAACGTTAGAAACCATTATTAAGATATTAATTCAGCTTACTTTAAGCTGAATTATTAAGCATGCACAAATCTCATAATTTTAGTTCAATAATGGAAGATTTTATGATAAACAAGAGAGCTGGCAGATTCTAAAGCAAATCGCGCCATTATACTGGATCACATAGTACAGTGTGGAATATTAGGCATATTGGTATATTATTGAATGGACACACACGACTACAATTCAAACTCTTTGTCATCATTCGGAGTAGCATTATATTACTCAGTATGTCAAAGGTATATATTTAGGATTTTCTGTCAAAAGCGGACAAGAGTATATACGTTTAGAAGAGCGCATTTGGACAAAAAATGCTACAGATCTTTTAGCAACAATGGATTCGGAAAAGATTTCAGGAAATATCCCAAGGAAATATTGAACAGTAAGACTTTACTGAACATTTGGCAAAATTCCTTACATCCTAGGTTGTATTTTTACCCCCACCCCACCACTTTCATTTCTCTGAATGGGAAATGGTTCGGTTAGGGATGGAGTGGGACAAGGAGATTTATTTCGTGTCAAATATTATGTCTAAGGAAAAGATATTACGACAAATGCTATACATATTCACCTTCCCCGGTTTCAAATGGGGGTATAGTTGAAATTAATTTTTGTTGTGATGACGGTACTCTTTTTACGATATATCTGATTCACGGGTGGTGATCGAATCCGTTCTTTTCTGGTCACAATTCGAAGGCCTTAAGCACTTTATCACCGAGGATCTAAGGTAGAGGTTAAAGGTGAACCATTTTATATATCGGTTTTAACCGATACGTGTCCTCCTTGCCCTACATTCTATGTATTTACTACAAACAGATAATCCAATATCTTCGCATCCATGCTTAGCTTCTGATTTTTGTTGATGTAAGATTGGTGCAAATGGCATTTGTAGATAACAAAGATAAAGTATATGGCTCGAGCTTACAGTTTTGATCTGCTGTAGCTATTAGATATGAGAGAGAGAGAGAGACAGACAGACAGACAGACAGACAGAGGGGTGCTTTGTAAGTACTAGATATAAAGCTGTATAACGTCACTTTTGTTACGATTATTACTTTAAAAAATCATTTTACTAAAGGGTAATATAGTTCTACGTAACTGATAGTATATGGTAGTGCTGAGTTTTCATTCGTACCATATACCTTATATCTATAAATTTTCAACATAAGCTTCCTAATTCTTTATATTTTTTTATATAAAAATACTGAATTTCATATTATCTATTTAACACATTACAATCTAATTTCATGCCATAAAATATTTATATACGATTATACAATCATTATAAAAGACAGAAATCATGGAGTTTACCATGTGAAAAATCCATTTAAACC